>CM033724.1:30275142-30776697 GCA_019671005.1 Hibiscus mutabilis | reverse complement strand
GATGTGAATCCCAAATGAGAAGACAATGTTTTTACATACAAAAAGGCACATGTTTTCAAGCTCCAGAGAAAGGTTCTATATAGGAAGAATCCTACTCTCCGAGGCTTGAAGCTGAAAGTTCTATATAGGAAGGGTGTGACTCGGGGTGAAGACTCATGATTCTATATAGGAAGAACTCCCGGTCAAAGCAATTCACCTATGACACAGGGTTATATAGGAAACCTGTTGTGTCAAAAGCAAAGAGTCTTATATCGGAAAGACTCCGAGCTTCATTGTCTTAGGGTGAAGGGTTCTGTGTCGAAAAGAACCTGTGGCTCTCGAGATTCCGTGACGCAAAAAGTTCTATATAGGAGGAACTGATGGCTCCAAGGTGAAGACTCGCAGATTCTATATAGGAAGAACTCCAAATAAAGCAATTCACCTATGACACAGGGTTATATAGGAAACCTGTTGTGTCAAAAGCAAAGAGTCTTATATAGGAAAGACTCCGAGCTTCATTATCTTAGGGTGAAGGGTTCTGTGTCGAAAAGAACCTGAAGCTCTGAGACTTCAGACGTCAAGAGTTCTATATAGGAAGAACTTACGAGCCTAAAGATTCAGCCAAGGAAGAATGGAGATGTCCAAAAGAATTCGTTTTTCCAAAGCTACAATGAGAGCGAACGGTTCTGTGTCGAAAAGAGCCTGTAGCTCCAAGGTCAGAAGGTGACAAAGCTCTATATAGGAAGAACTTACGAGCCTGAAGATTCAGCCAAGGAAGAACGGAGATGTCCAAAAGAATTCGTTTTTCCAAAGCTACAATGAGAGCGAAGGGTTATGTGTCGAAAAGAGTCTGTAGCTCCAAGGTCGGAGGGTGTCGAAGCTCTATATAGGAAGAACTTACGAGCCTGAAGATTCAGCCAAGGAAGAACGGAGATGTCCAAAAGAATTCGTTTTTCCAAAGCTACAATCAGAGCGAGGGGTTCAATGTCGAAAGAGCCTGTAGCTCTAAGATCAGAAGGTGACAAGGTTCTATATAGGAAGAACTTACGAGCCTGAAGATTCGGCCAAGGAAGAGCGGAAATGTCCAAAAAAATTCGTTTTTTCCGAGGCTACAAACAGGGAAGTCTGATAAAATGAGTGCTTATGAATCTTTGCTTTGTTTCCCATTTCATGAGAACAAGCAAAGAGGGGCAACTGTAATCACTCATTTTTACTTAAATATATTAATATTGCATGAATGTTACTAATATAAAGGTGTGTGCATATATAAGCTATGTATACATATTAAGGGGGTATGTATGTCACGTATGTGTCTAGGGTATAGGCGTATGTAGATGTCATGTTAATTATACATATGATTATACGTACGTATACTAGAATAGTGTATTAATTAATGATCGTATAATATAAGTATATATTTATTGCTGTTATAAGTATATTATTATTATTGGGCTGACCAAATATAAAATTAAATATATATATTAAACCCAAATAAATAAAATCCAAGTCCAATTACAAATCCAATTACAAGGCCCGTATGGCCCAAATCTGAATCCTATCTATTACAATGTGCAGGTAACTGTGGGCCGTTGGATCAAGATCTGATCCAACGGCCACGATGCAATGGAAGTCAAAAAATATCTGCCAGGCGCGTGCTCCACACGTATGGACCGTTCGAGTGCCACGCGCGCGTGTGGTCCACGCGCGGACACTTTAACATCCCACGCGCGCGTAAGATCCACGCGTTCTGACTCCTCGACTGCGGTGCTCCACGTGGCGAAATCTGAAGCCGTTTCATCAGATCGAGGCTTCATCCAGGCCGATCGTTCTTCAAGCCATCTCGACCGTTAGATCAGATCTGATCTAACGGCCGAAAATGCGTCTGACCTCTGGCAGAATGGCCACACCGCCACCGCGCCGATATTCAGTCCCCGCGTTCAGATTATGCCAAAGACAACAAGCAAATGTCAGATCTGGAAAAGAAGATACAAGTTGCAACCAAAATACAGAGACAGTGATATATATGAAACGGGGCTGTTGTAACGGGATAGCTAGCCAGCAATTTTTAGGAGCGAGCAAAAAAAAACAGAGAGAGTAATAACACAAAAAACAGAAAGCTTGTAAAACCAGAAACTTGTAACCAGTCAAGATAATCAAAAGGCAGTCCAGTGGTAATTTTTTGTCCTTTTTTTTCTTACCTGTTTTCATTGCATGTACATACGAGAAAATAAAAAAAGAAAGCAAGTAAGGAAGTCTTACCGGCTTTGTTCGTGGGTCTTCCCTTCCTCTGTGACAAGCCTTTCGGCTTCTACAAGCCAGATCTGGTGAACAAAGGGAGGGGAAGACCCCTTGTGGCCTCGTTTTGGTCTAAAGAAAAATATATTTTTGGGTTCGTATTTCTTAGATCTAGGGTAAATAAAAGGAGATCCTCTGAATCCAACCACGGATTCATGTTGAGGACGATAAGGGGAATGTTTTGGGGTATTTTGGGAGTCCACCGGCGCCGGTTAGCGGCGGCCGGCGGCGGAGAATACGGCGGCCGGCGGCCGGCGGCGGGAGAATACGGCGGTCGGCCGCCGGATTCTGGGTTTCTCAAGAACATTTGAGAGAAAAGATGAACGCTGGATATTTGAGAAACTGAAGAATGAAACGAAAATGGGGAAAACTTGGTTTCGGTCTAAAAATAGCCCTTATATAGATGTTATTATTTTACTAAATGGGTAAATTACACACTTAATCCCACCGCGTTTTCAATATTTTCATTTTTGTCTTGCCGCATGGTATAATCACAGTCCCAGTCCCCCTGAGTTTCCAAAAAGTCACAATTTAGTCACTAAATTACATCTGATCAACTTCTGAATGGTAAAATTACGCCCTTTATCACCCCGCGTTTTTGAAATTTTCATTTTGAGTCTGCCCCTTGGTATAATTACAACTCTGGTCTTTGTAGGTTTTATTTGTTTTTCAATTTCGTCCCTAAATTACATGTTATTGCTCTTTAATTTCTGCCACTGATTTTCATTTTCCTTTCAGTTCAGTCCTATTTTCTTTGTAAATATTATTGTTCGTATTATAATCGTACATGTTGATATTATTTTATTTTATGTCCCTCGTATATGATTCGTATTTCATGTTTTTATATATATATGTGTTAAATATGATATTTATGTTTTTATCCGGTTATCCGTACCAAGCATGTTATGATTTAGTTAGTTCGTACATGGCATATTTAGTATTTTTTATATATGTGTATGCTTTCTTATTTTTAGGGCCGCATGTTAGTAAATTTACCCTTTTATACGATATGTGAATCCGCATATGTTGAAATATGTCTTATTATCAGTATGCATGTCTTTTTGAAATACTTGTTCGTATATATATGCATTTATCCCTGCCTTATTATTTTGACATATGATAGTTGCTTTTATCTATTATTTAGAGTAATATGTATATATATACATGCTTTAGTCTAAAATATCATTCATGATAAATTAATGTTCTGGTATGTCAATATTTACTATATTTAAATGATTTGTCATGTTTTATGTTTTTGCCATTAAGATTGCATATCGAGATATAAATTGTTAATGCGGTGTCCTTTTATCCGAGCGTAAACGGGGCCAGTATCAAGCGTAGTGATAGTGGTTGGGCGTTTATTCTCGGATAACGGGACCCTTAAAATATATTCGCAATTATGACCGAAATTTAAAATAATCGTCACTTTAATCCGGAAAATCCAATATTAATAAAGCGGTAATTATTAAAGTACCAATTTTTGGGCGGTGTGGGGGTGCTAATCCTTCCCCATCCGTAACCGACTCCCGAACCCTGTCTTTTGAATCTCTGGTTTTGTGGTGTCCGGCCTACCTAAGTGGCCGGTGGCGACTCCATTTTTATAAGGTTTTTTGTAAACCCCACGGAATAAATATTTTATATCCAAACACCTTTCAAAAATCCTTCGAAAACACAATCGTTTTTTTATTTAGCGAGACCTTCGCTACAAATATAAAGACATGGATGGACTTGTCAAGCGCCTTTATCAAACAGTGTAAACATGTGAGTGACATGATCCCAAACTGACTTCTGTTGCAAGGGATGGAGCAAAAGGTCGACGAAAGCTTTCACCAATATGCCCAAAGATAGCGAGACATGCCCGCCCAGGTTCAGCCACTACTGTTAGAAAATGAGATCACACATATGTTTATAAATACACTAAAGGGGCACTTTTACGATTAGATAATAAATCACGCAACCAAAAGCTTCGCGAATATGCTAATGAATAAGGAGCTGATCTTGGAGGCTATAAAAAGTAGAAAGCTCGACGGGGGTAAATCAAAGAAGCCCTAAAAAAAAGAAAAAATAAAGTGAACATGGTAACAACATACAATCTAAAATATTCTCAGGGAATAGTAATCAATAAACCTAGCACAACGAACACGAGTCATGCGACTCAAAACCCACCAAGAGCTGAGACAAAAAGTCAAGGAAACATGCGTTACTTTGCTCATATACCCATAATATGACGTAATGGTGCCTCAACATACCAAGAGCAGAGTTATTCCTACAGTTGGTCGAGCCTCGACTAATGGTGCCTCAACACCTCACTCCAATGTCGTCACCATACCCTCCATAGTATGACGTAAACGCCCGCTGCGAATACCATGCTGGGATCACAGAACATACAATCGAGAATTGTACGACTTTTAAAAAAGTGGTGGAAAACTTGTAGAATATAGGCATGTTGTCATTCGATGCGACAAAAGAGAAAGAAAATCCCTGCCAAATCACCAAGGCGCATGGGTAAATGCCATAATTGAAGAAGAGGATAAGTGGGTAAAACAGTGGGTATCTCATATCAAAGCTCTTTTAAAGTGGGTATGGTCCAAGATGATTGACATTGGAATGTTGGCCACAAACGTCAAATATTCAAGAAATGGGCCACACTGTGAATACCACAGAGTAGAAGGGCACAAGATTCAGTGCTACCCAGAGTTTTGACATTTGGTCCAAACCTAGATAGACAGTAAAGAGTTGGAGTTCTTTGAGAAGAAAGATGCATGCAAGACGATAGAAGTTTGTGCATCAATAGAGTTCTTATGAAGAATTTTGCAGGAATTAAGCCTTTGGTAATCAGAACCAAGGCCAAGGCCGACGAAGTATCAAAGAAAGTGGTACCACGGCTGGTGATAAAGGCACCATCCTCTTTCCTCTATGATAATAGTAAACGAGTTCTGTGGAACTATGCTTGCACCGTAGTGACCTTGGAAGATCCAAAGCAGGCCATGGATGAGTCCAAAAAAGAAGCCACCAATAAAGTTGGCCACTTCACAATAAGTGGTAGATGTTATGTACCACCTATTATAGAGAATCAAGATGCAGCCCAAAGAAAGAATGTTGTAGACAAGGAGTCAGGAAAGGATTTTTATGAAGATCGACCAGCAGAATACCACGAGCTTGTAAAGGATTCTGAGGCCCAAGAATTTCTAAAGATCCTCAAGCATAGTGAATACAGCATAGTGGAGCAACTTCATAAGCTTCCGATATGCATTTTTATGTTGTCACTGCTGTTAAGTTCTGAGGGACATCGTGATGCCTTGCTCAAGATCCTCAACCAGACGTTCGTGCCAAAAAAATAACCACTGACAAGCTGGATTGGCTGGATGAAAATATCGTTGTTGATAACTTCATTTCCTTTAGTGATGAGGAAATTTCGAAAGGAGGAAGGAGGTCATACAAGGCCTATCATGTATCCACTCTGCTGCAAGGGGCACATGTTACTAGGGGTCCTCATAGACAACGGGTTATCCTTAAATGTCCTACCTTTGCCCACGTTAAAAAAATTATCGGTAGACGAGTCTTACTTGAAAGCCTATCAAAACATTGTCAAAGCTTTTGACGAAACCCAAAGGGACGTGCTAGAAAGATAAAAGTCCATCCACAAATTGGCTTTCGAGGTTGATTTTGTAGTGATGAACATCAGACCAAACTACAGTTGCCTCTTAAAACATCCTTGGATCCATTCAGCGGGTGTTGTCCCCTCTACACTACACTAGAAGTTAAAGTTTATGGTCGATGGATAGTTCATGACCATTGTGCTGAGGAGGATATCATTACCTCAGTGTCGACTGATGCGCCCTACATTGAGATTGATGCGAGGGCATTAGAGTGCTCCTTCAAGTCGATTGAGCTGGTTAGTGCAACCTTTATCTCCGAAGGGAGCAAGATTCGAAGGCTATGACTGTCTAAGTGCACAAGAATATAAGTAAAGGAAACTCTTGGCAGGGGTGCCAAAGCAGGAAAAGGATTTGGAAGACGTCACCAAGGTAGGTTACACCCGGTGACTATTACCAAGAAGAAAGACCGTTTCGGGCTAGGATTCAAGCCCAACACGGATCAAAGAAGGGCCGCTATGATGAAAAACCAAGAAAGAATGAAAGCCAAACTCGAAGGGGAGGAGTTCGCATAGAATCCAATGACATTTCCAACCCTTAGTTTCACTTTTGTTTTAGAGGATTTGTAAACCCCGATATGACCCAAGATAAGGAGGAAAAGAATGAGATCATTGAAATGTTTGGAAATTTGAGCATCAATATAGTACTGGAAGAGAAAGAATAGGGTGAATATTTGTATATGATCCGCCCATATGACGAGCTTAATAATTGGATTGTAAAAGAACTTCATGTAGTTTTTAAATCTCTTTTAGAGTAATTCTCAAAACTAACTTTCTGTTTTAGCCTGAAAATAGTAATGGGTCTTTTATGTAAGGGCATATGCTAAACTATTTGGTTCTCTATTCAATAAAAATGCATTTTTCAATAACTTCGTGTGGCAAGCATGCATTAACACTAAAACACTAAAAAAGCAAAACAACAATTCATCCCTTCATTTTTTGCAAACATCAATATATATATATTCATTTTCCTTACAAGTCTCCAGATATTAATGGCATAAGTAATCTTCAGTCTGAATCACGAGTTAATTTCGAGCAGCCCATGTATCCAAAAGGGTTTGAAGATCTCGACGATGAAATTGAATGTGATGTCCTAGAGGACTTGCTTCGGTTGATGGAGGGTGAAGAAAAACAAATTGTTCCTTATAAAGAGCAATTGGAAACTTTGAACCTTAGAATCAAAGAGGAAAGGCCCGAAGTGAGAATTGGCACTACCATTACCGTCGAAACATGATAGAGCTTGATTAAACTTCTACAAGACTACAATGACATATTCGCCTGGTCATACCAAAATATGCTTGTCTAGACACTAGCATCGTGGTCCATTAGTTGCCCATAAGGCCAGAATACAAGCCCGTACAATAAAAACTTCGAAGGATGAAGACTGAGATGTTGTTAAAAATAAGGGGTGAGGTGAAAAAGTAATACAATGCTGGATTTCTGCAAGAAACTAGGTATCCTGAATGGGTGTCAAACATTGTTCTGGTTCTAAAGAAGGGCGGAAAAGTTCGCATGTGCATTGATTACAGAGACATTAATTGGGCTAGCCCTAAGGATAACTTTCCTCTACCATATATTAATACCTTGGTAGATAATACAATTGGTCGCTCCTTATTCTCATTTATAGATGGCTTCTCAGGGTATAACCAAATCTAGATGTGTCTTGAAGATATGGAAAAGACCATATTTGTGACATTATGGCTTACCTTTTGCTACAAGGTAATGTCGTTCGACCTAAAAAATGTTGGGGCTACTTATTAGAGAACCATGGTGAACTTATTCCATGACTTGATGCACCAAGAAATCAAAGTATATGTGGACGGCAGATTGCCAAGTCCCGAATAGAAGAGGAACACATCGTGAATCTAGAGAAGCTTTTCAAAAGGTTAAGAAAATTTTAGTTAAAGCTCAAACCTGCTAAATGTACCTTCAGAGTAACGTCAGGAAAAATCTTAGGCTTTATTATGAGAAAAAAAGGAATTAAAGTAGACCCAGACAAAGTAAAAACAATCCACCATCTTCCTCCCCCTTAAATGTGAAAGGAGGTTTATTTCTTGGGAAGACTTAATTATATCGCTCGATTTATATCCTAGTTAACAAAAAATGCAGTTCCGTGTTAAAATTGCTCAAAAAGAACAAACCTGGGGAACGAAATGAGAAATGTCAAATGGCCTTCAAACAAATCAAGAAGCAGTTGTCAAATCCACCAGTGTTAGTGCCACCCATTTCAGGAAGACCATCTATTATCTTATTCAATACCTGACTGTATACGAAAATTCAATGGGATGTGTGCTAGGTCAGTATGACGAGACTGGAGAAAAGAGAGAGCCATCTATTATCTTAGCAAGAAGTTCACGGATTGCGAGTCAAGGTATCTACCAATTGAAAAGATGTGTGCTCTAGTTTGGGCATCCAAAAGGCTCAAACAGTACTTGTTATACCACACCACATGGTTGATATCCAAACTCGACCCCTTAAAATTCGTGATGAAAGCACAAGCCCTGTCTGGAAGATTGACCTGTTGGTAGATGTTGCTAACAGAATTTGATATTCAATATGTTAATCAGAAGGCAGTAAAAGGAAGCGCCATAACAAATTTCTTGGCAAGTCGCATTTCTGAAGATTACGAGGCCTTAGATTTTGACTTTCCTGATGAAGACTTGATGTGCATTACAACTGAAGAAGATAGCCCAATTGATTCATGGGTTTTAAATTTTGATGGCACTTCTAATGCCTTGGGCGTGGCATTGGGGCGGTTTTGGTCTTGCCAGAAGGTAACCATTATCCCTTTACTAGCCGGCTGAAGTTTTTCTGCACCAATAATATGGCAGGATACGAGGCTTGCATCATGGGATTACGAGCGAAAGTAGAAAGAAAGATTAAGGTTCTAAGGTTCTTCGGGGATTCTGCCTTAGTCACTTATCAAATTCAGGGAGAGTGGGAGACGAAGGATTCAAAGTTGATCGAATATCAAAAGTTAGTCCTTGAATTAATTAAGAAGTTTGAAGAAGTTACTTTCAAACACCTCCCCAGGGAAGACAATCAAATGGCAGATGCTCTTGCGATATTATCTGCGACATTTAAGGCCAGTGAATGTGCCAAAATGATGCCAGTCCAAATACAAGTTTCCAACTCTCCTGCACATTGCTACAGTGTAGAAGAAGAAGCAGATGGTCTCCCATGGTACCATGATATATTACAATACGTAAAGCTTCAGAAATACCCACCCCAGGCAAACAAAAACGATAAGAGAATGATCCAAAGAATGATTGCAGGATATGTCCTCGATAGAGAAATATTATATAAAAAGAGTTGGGACCAGGTTTTGTTAAGGTGCATGAATGCCAAAGAGCCCCAATTGATTCTAAAAAAAAGTGCACGAGGGAGTTTGTGCAACCTACCCTAGAGGATTTACTATGGCCAGACGAATCATGCGTCTCAGTTACTATTAGTCTACCATGGAAGGGGAGAGCATCAATTATGTTAAAAAAATGTCACAAGTGTCAGATCTACGCTGATAAAATACATGCGCCACCACAACCACTCTATGTGATGGTAGCTCCTTAACCTTTTTCAAAGTGGAACACGGATGTAATCGAGCAGATTCACCCGAAAGCTTCAAATAGACATAGGTTTATCCTGGTAGCCATTGACTACTCACCAAATAGGTAGAAGCTACTTCTTATGCAAATGTCACTAGATCGACTGTTTATAAATTCCTCAAAAAAGAGATTATTTACCATTACGAGCTATCTGTAAGCATCATTATCGATGCCTCGAATTTGAACAACAAGATGATAACTACAGTTTGTGAGTAATTCCAAATCAAGCATCACAACTCAGTAACTTATCGCCCGAAGATGAATGGGGCAGTGGAGACCGCGAACAGGAATATCAAAATGATAGTCTTTAAGATGACCGACACTTACAAAGATTGGCATGAGAAGTAGCTATTTGCCTTATATACCTACCGAACTACTGTACGAACGTCTACAGAGGCACCACCATTTTCCTTGGTCTATGGCATGAAAGTCGTGCTACCAATTAAAGTTGAGATCTCATCACTCTGCGTCTTGATGGAGGCAAAATATGGGTGAAGCCGAATGGATTCAGGCACGATATGACCAATTGAATCTAATCAAAGAGAAAAGATTGAAGGCGATATGCCATGGTCAGATGTACCAAAAGAGGATGATGCAAGCCCATAACAAGAAGGTTCGCTCAAGAGAATTCCAAGAAAGAAACTTGGTGCTAAAAAAGATGTTGCAAATCCAAAGAGATTCCCATAGAAAGTGGATGCCCAATTGAGAATGACCCTATATGGTAACAAAAGCCTTCTCTGATCTTAGCCGAGATGGATGAGGATGAATTACAAAACACTGTGAATTCAGATTTAGTCAAACAGTATTACGCTTGAAAAAAAAAGAAGAAACCGAAGTGAAAACCTGAAAAGGAACTTCGAGAAAACAATAAAAATGGTCTAAAAGTGAAAACCCGTAAGGGTACTTTAGACTCAAGAAAAAAAAGAAAAATAAAAATGAAAGGGGGGTTCAAGATGAAAACCCGAAAAGGGCATATTGAGACCGAAGGAGGATTCAAGTTGAAAACCCACAAAGAGCGGCTTGAATATTTGAAGCTTAGGCATATAGCAAGCGGCTTGTTCAATGTCTTCGTTATGACATTTAAAATTTTCTCAGCAAGGGTTTGCTCTTGAAAGAACTTCCAAAGGATTGACTCGGAGTGCTTTGGCTCTTGATATTCAGACACTTTATTTCTTTCTTGTAATTACCCCCGTGTTTGCCATTATTAATGAACCTTACAGTTTTCCTTTTATATCCCTTTCACCTACATTTGCATATTGAAATGGGAACCAATGGATTTGCATTTATACAACATAAAAGATTTTTGTGCATTACTTTGAACGTGGTTTAAAAATACAGGCACCATGACGCATTTCATTATTCTGACTCTAATCATATCACTTGCATAAGCTTGAAATTTTGTGTAGATTAGGGAAATTTCCCAGATCAAGGAGACAACGTTCTCTAGGCAATAAATATCATTCAAAGTCATTCAAGGTGGAAATAAGCTTTGCTGCAAATATTCTCATTCTTAGGAAGCTTCAAAGAACCGAAAAATTAGAAGCACAAGATTATTAGATTGAGTGAGCAAATATGCAAAGATTAAATGTTTTCTATGAAGCAAAGTTCAAATGTTTTCTATGAAGCAAAGAGGGGCATAAACATGGTTAGTTCAGTATTTTGCACCATATCAAAAAGCGTTACTCGATTAGTTTTCCTCGGATTTGAAAGAACGGATCATTTTTTCGACTTGGTATCTGTAAGGACAAGAGTCATATTGCCGTGCATCTTTAATTTTAGTGGAGCGGATCATTTTACTTACTTAGTGTCTGTAGGCACGAGAGTCATATTGCCGCGCATCTTCAGTTTTGAAGGAGCATATCATTTTACCGACTTAGTGTCCGCAAGGATGAGAGTTATATTGCCGTGCATCTTCAATTTTAGAGGAGCGAATCATTTTACTGACTTAGTGTCTATAGGGACGAGAGTCGTATTGTTGCGCATCTTCAATTTTAAAGGAGCGGATCATTTTACCGACTTAGTGTCTTCAAGGACAAGAGACATATTACCGCGCATCTTTAGTTTCAGAGGAATAGATCATTTTACCAACTTAGTTCCACAGAGACGAGAGTCATATAGCCGCGCATCTTCAATTTTGAAGGAGTGAGTCATTTTCGGTACTGCCTCAGGACAGAAGAAGTGATGCACAACATGCAGCTCAGTAGGATAAAATTAGTTCCTTATGTTTGTTGCCATATTCCTGTTTCACCAAAATGAGCAAAGAGGGGCAGCTGTAGTCACCTATTTTATCCTTCCCCTTTTATTTTGTTATGTACATGTGTGAATATTAAGCCCATAAATCCCAAAATAAAAAATGAATCCATTAAATGAAGTGTCCATTTACAACAAGCCCAATTTGGCCCCAAGATTAAAAAAAACCCTAGAACCCAATGCTTCTTCCATACGCAGCCACCCTTATCACTGTTGGTTCAAATTCGATCCAATGGTCAAATTAAAACCTGGAAAAGCCCTAGCCCTCTATCTAAAGCGTCGCATGCCTCAGCACAGTCCGATTAAAAGGAGATCTGATGGTCGATTGCATAAGGCAGGCTCACTCAGATTATCACTCTTACGTGGCCCTCACGAGACAGACGCTTCAGCTCCCATCTGACCATCCGCCTTCCTCGTTCAACGCTGGTAGCCGCAAATCACTGCACGCATCATCTCTCTCAACCTACTGTGTTATGCAAGCAAAAGATAAAGGGATTATATTCGAATCAAAATAAAAAAGAAAGAAATGCAGATTCAAATCAAGTAAATATGGGAAAGAATCGACCAAACATGGTGAAAATTTGACCAAATCGGATCAAGCAACATTGGGCAAGAATCAACACCAAATCAAGCAAAAATCTCTTAGATGCTAGGGTTTTTAATTCCTTGTTTATACTCATTGTAAATGGCTATAAAAATCCACGAATTCATCCATTGTAACAAACAAAATTTACCAGCAATACAAGCAATTTTTAGTTGAATCCTTGAGGTATTTTCATACCCAAAATCTTGTCTTTGTTTTTTTACATAAATATATTGTTTGAATCAAAAAAAGGGACGTGGGTTATCGTTTGTTGAAGAAGGAGCCACCGCTGGAGGGTCGAACCGCCATTACCATCAAAACCGCAAGCCAAGACCGAGGAGAAATGCTGTCTAAGAACCATCGCCAGCTAAAAACCACAGCGACCGAAGAGAAGGAGCACGGTGGAACGTCGCTGAAAATTTAAATGGTGGTGTTCTTCAACCAATAAAGAACACCTTTGAATTTTTTAGAGAGTTTGAAGAAAGGTTGTTTGATCCATTCGGCCAAGGGGGAAACAAATAAAATTTGTTTATGATTTTAGGCTTTATACTCGACCGGTGGACGGACCGAAACCGACCCGCGCCATGCATGACCCGTGCCCCTCTTCCACCAGATTTACACTTTTTCCCCAATGTTTGCAATTTCTTCACTCTAATCTTTTTTTTTATTTTAAGCTTTCAAATTTTTATTTTATGCAAATTAACCCATTTGTTTGTTTATTTCATATTAATTGTGTTATGTTTTTTTATATATCTTATATGTAATTTTTTGAACCAGTTATATGTAATTTTAATACATCAATATTTTAAGGTAAATAGATTCTTTAAAAATAATAATAATGTAACTTTCTATAAATAAAACTTAAATAAGATAATATAAAATGTACACTTTTAGGTTATATATGTAAATATGATTAGGTTCATTTAAGTCTAATTGTAGGGATTTAATAATACATAGTAATTAATACTATAAGTTTAGGTCCTTTAAAATAATACTCATTAAATTTATCCGTAATTTCTTTTAGATAATTTAATCTAACCTTTAATTAAAATTCATCAAGTAAAGCCTTTTTAGGGTTAGCTTCCTTAAAAATTTATTAATTAAAATTTTAGTTTTTTTTTAGAAATTAATAAAGGCTAATAAAACATCATTCAAAGAAGATTTTCTTGCATCATGAATTTCTCAATTAGTATTAATTTTGTCTTTCCCTAGCCGTTGGGGAACGGTCGAAACTCCTATGCGAGACTATATTTTTAGATTTTAGGGATTAATGTCTTAATCATTCAAGTAAGTTTCATTTTTACGGGCATTTTGGGGGTGCTAATCCTTCCCCGCACGTAATTGTACCCCTGAACCCTTGAGATTTCTTAATCTCTGTTTGTTTTTTTAGGTTTTCGGTCCTCCTAATACAATCACAACATATAGATGATCTATCAATTAGACTCGGAGAGTCCATCAATTAACTTTGAAAACATATAGAGTATTCTGATCATATGGCATGACAACTATATTTGACCACAAATTTTCATTATCACAAGTCAATATACCAAATTAGAAACATGTTTACTTAATGTTTTTCTTATGAATTTTCACAAACCGAAACTTATTCAAATGGTGTTGCTCTTAGCAACCAATGCATATCATATCAAAAGCTTATATTGATGCACATAGGCATTCTTATGCTTGAAAAATCATAGCATATGAAATAATGATGCATAAAAACAGTAAGTATTCATAATAGATTCTTCTGAAATAAATCAAATAAAGTTTGCTCACTTGGAACAATTCACGGCTCAATAAGCGAAAATAAAAAAACTTACTTTCGAGCTTAGTAAAGCTTATTAGGCTTTTATTAAACTCTCCAGATATAATTTCAAACCTTGTTTGAAAGCGAAACATAATTTGCAGTCATCCCCTAGCTTTTCGCCCACACGCTAAAGCTTGATATAGCCGGATTTGCCAAAATTCAACTTGAGACTTTCGGATTTGATTTCACTTGCTATACAACTCAACACCATACATTCTAACACCATTATGTATCCATAAACTTTCAACAAACATAACATTGTTGTTATCAAACCCAAATCTTATCCTACAAACCGAAAATCTCCAAGAAAAATTCTCTAAACTTTCCTAACTTCAATTCAGTCACAGATCATTATTTCCTAACTCAAAATCATCCCAAATATCATTACAAATCCCCTTATAACTGTAGCTAACCCTCAGGAATCCATAACGCCATCATTCAACTCAAAATCTTCAAAAACACTAATATTAATTTAATCCATTAATTCAATTCTGGGATTAATTTTACAAAATTAAGTTTAGATTATATCCAACCCATTAAGAACCATTATAATCCAATCAAAATCAATTTAGTTTCATCATCAAATCAAGATTTCACAAGAAATCACTCAAAACTCAATTTCACCTTCCTTTTCTAATTAAATCAATTAAAAGATAGTTAAAACAAAGATTAAAAATGCATAGCATGTGGAATT
Organism: Hibiscus mutabilis; assembly: GCA_019671005.1. Classification (NCBI taxonomy): domain Eukaryota; kingdom Viridiplantae; phylum Streptophyta; class Magnoliopsida; order Malvales; family Malvaceae; genus Hibiscus; species Hibiscus mutabilis. The sequence goes on along the minus strand of CM033724.1, from coordinate 30,761,832 downwards.
TTAATAAGAATCATTGTTATACCTTGTAATTTGATGAACCAAAGCTTGGAGAGAAGACTACCAAAATTGACGTGATCTTTCAATATATGGAGAAAATAGATTTTTGAAGGAAAATAGGATTTAGGATTGAAATCAATTGCAAAAGAAAAAATTTTAAAAAAGAATTGAAGAGAAATCTTTTAAGAAATCCATGGTAGAATTTAGGAATATTAGAAATCAATGAAATGAGTTTTTGAGAGAAAAAGAAAATGGAGAAAATCAATTTTTTATAGAAAATAATTAACCGTCAATTGATTTTGTTAGAAAGAAATTGGTTTTGTTAGAAAGAAATGATTTAATTAAAACCAAATAATATTAATTAAACTTAAATCAATTTTTATTAAAAATTCAATTATAACTCAATAAAAATATCACATGATATAAATAGGTCCTTAAAGATTCTTAGCATGTATTCCTTATTCATTAGTTCACTCAAAATACATGGAAATTAATTTTTGACTTATTAAAAGTCAACCAATTACAAAATCTCTTATTTAATATGATATGTGGATAAATCCGATTATTTTCAAATCACCAAATTATTCCAATTTTATTTTTAATCTATTTTAAAAATACCCAAAATTAATTTAATTAATTAAATTCCCACATTATACTAAACCGAACTAGTTTTCATACCCGATTCTCCTAGTCCAAATTTTGAAATGTTATAGATGGTGTACGGTAGCTATTTGACAGTACAAACGTGATAGAGGAATTTCTCTACGTTGGCAGACCACCCAGCTAGAATCTTGGTTTGGGTTTGCTTGCCTGGAATACCTTATAAGTATTACACGAAGAGTTTATTCACAGCTATTTCTAGAGTCTTAGAAAACGTTGTGAGAATAGATTACAATACGAGTGAAGTGAAGCGAGAAGGGTTTGCTCTTCTGGCGGTAGGAGACCCAACGGTGTCCATAAAAATAGAAAGACAAGCTAAGGGTTTTTGGATTTGCATTTACTCTGCTTTGCTTTGTTGCATTTTCTGGTTTCAAGATTTTTGTAATTAGTGGATATCTGGTTTTTATAACTTGAGATACCGGGAACTGCTGGTGAAGTGACCGAGCCAGGTCATCAACTGTTGGTTACAAGAAGTTTTCTTTGTTTTGATGCAAGAGTAATTTTTTAATAATTTTAATGTGATTACAAAGTGGTATCTATTCATGCATATCATTAACTTTTGAGTCTTGACAATACACACCTTACAGACAAAACGATTTGAACTCGGGTCTCTTAGCAAGAGTAGTTTGTTTCATTGTTTGGTAAAATTTGGTGATTGGATTAAATGTCGGGGCTTTGGAATTTTCAATTTGATTTGCCACAAAATTGATCGAATTATTGTTTTGGCTGAATCATGTGAAGCCTTCTTTAGATGAATTTTCTTTCTTTAATGAAACCATGCATGAGGGTTTATACTGTATTTGTTCGGCGAGTGAAGGCAAAATACCAAGTGGAAAATGAAGCTGGGATGATAACAAATTTCGTGCAAACACTTGACCACAAATGCACGGATCACCAGAAAAATATACTCCCTTCGTCCTATTTATTTTGTCTATTATTGACTTTTCACACAGTTTTAGGAAAAAAAAGTTTATATAAAAATGTGTAAGAAATATGATGTAAAATAAATGAAACAACAATTTTATCCTTGAAAAGTTAAATTTTGTTTTGTCGGGAAAAAAATATAAAAAATGTGTCTTATAAAAATTGTTGATTTTTTTTAATAAAATATTTTAAGTGAGACAATTTCAAAATATAAAATAGACATATTAAGTGAGACAAAGAGAATATATATTTTCTTTATATAAAAAAAGACTTTAGTGTAACGATGAAGTGCATTCCTTTCACCCTACACGACCCAGGTCTGATCCCCCTACACCCCCAATTTCTTTCATTTATTTTCCCACAACTATACAGTAACACATGTCCCCATTTAATTGAAAAAAAATTTATTAAATTATTTTTAGTAAAAATAAGACCAATTAAAAGAATGTCTAAATAATGAGAGCTAAATTTATTATTATTTTTAATTAGGATTAAATTAATTGAGTGTGCAAACTTAAAACAATAAATATGCTATTATATAAATTTTCTTAACTGTCACGTTACTTTTTTAATGACAGTTAACGACTCAATGACTATTTTATAACAAAAATTAAAGTTTAATGTTTATAATATAACTTCTAAAAGTTTGATGACAATTTTGTATTATTTAGAATAGCCTAATGGTCATTTGTGTACTTTACTCTATTTCTTTATTAATTTTTAATGGGTTTGCCAAGCTAAAATGACTTAAAAATCACGAGTTCCAATGAATTAAAACTAAAACATAAAATTTTCTTCAATTTAATAATTAGGAATTTGAAACCTATGTGCAGTTTAATCATGATGGCATATATCAAAGTGGAGCACATAGAAGAAAGTAATCAAATTCGAACCAATTTTAAACTGTCATTATTGGTGCATCTGCAAGTAGGGATGATATCGAGCCCGAGCCTGCTCAGACTCGAAGCTCATAGAGCTTAAAATTTTAAGCTCGAACTCGAATTGGATAGTTTGCAAGCCGGTCAGGCTCAATATCACCCCTATTCACAATACTTTTATTTGGGGATAATATAAATGGTAAAATTGAAATCCAAATAGGTTTTCTATTTCTAACACTCAAATCAGGAAACATGCAAGATTCATAATACAGTGGTACTAAGCAAAATTCATAAATCAATGGAAAGCGAAGGCAACCGCTCTTAGAACTTATAAAGAAAGGCCAAGTCGAGCTAAACATTGGCTTCCTTGACCAGATAGTACAACCGGGTTTCATATGTAACAGTAAAACTCTAGTTGTTCCATGTGTACACAACACCCAGTCAAAGTGGAAACTAAATCATACATACCACTGTCATCTCCAACCTCGAAACCGTAGTACAATGTTCAGCCATCGCTTGTCAAAGTGAAGGCCAAAATGACAATGGTAAGCGAGAAGGAAATCGTCCCGCTAACAAACAACCACATAACCTTGCTTGGTCCTTGTTTCTGGCCCTCTTGATTCCCCAGCTCAACATCTTTGAGAAGCTCCCTTACTTCATCCATGTCGGAATCCTTCGCCGCTTGGAGAAGTCTACCTTGAATTTTCCCAAGCTTAGCGAGTCTGCTATCTCTAGTTCCACCCTTAGCTGACCAGATAAAACCAGTCATCTTCCAAAGAAGAATACCCACATAGATGGCAACTAAACAATCTACGGAATAATGGTGGCGCTCTCGTATTTCTCGCTGAGCACTGTGCATAACAAGCAGCCATATAAGAGCTGAGCTATACCCTCCGTAAGCCTCCTGCAATTTAAGATGTTGGCCAATACGACTTGATCATTTGTGATCTGACAACAGCCATTAGAAGAATAGATAGTTGGTTCTGAATGAATTATAACAATACCGTCCATGCCATAGCAGTTAGTACAGCAACAAGCATGTGGCCACTGTATACAAGGTCATTGCAACCGCCCCCAGCCATTTTAAGCAGACTGTACCATGAAGATCCTTCTGAAGTGGTGGGTCGCAGAAAATCTATTAGGAAGCTCATTGAACCCCAATCCGGATGGTAGTCCACAGTGTAGTTGCTAGTATCAACTGCAAACAAGAGGAAACTGTTTAATACAAACTTCTAGAGACGAGGAGTAACAAATTGATAAAAATAAGAATTAAACAACAGCTTATAATACAGGCATTGAAATATAAATATATAAGTTACCATATGCCATATCCCGATGTATTACTTGATGAATGGCATCAGTATCAGCAGCATAAGGAACATAATATTTCTGAGCCCAACGATGAGGATGTCGAGGGATGATACCATAGCGAGATGAAGCACACCATGGGCGTGCTGATGGCACAATTGTAGATGCAAAAGTTATTGCACGTAAAAGACGGCCAACTGCCATGGTAAACATGTATCGTGCACCTAACCCAAGACCAGGAGCTTTTACAGAGTCAAATAGTACAGAGAAGGCCAACATTATAAATAACATCAAGTAATGGTGCAAGCCAATAATGTGAGCTCTCAATATCTCAACAACTGCTTCAGGAAGTTTCTCATTTAGAGCCAGGAGCAACCATTGACCAGTATCAGGAAGAGGAGGCCTAGCACTGTTAAATATTATCAATTTGATCAATGGTCCCATTAAAAGCTATATATACAGTTACAGATGAAACAATCTAAGAAAAGAAAGATTTTGTTCTAGTTCTCAAGACAGAATGTAAATAATGCAGAAATTTAACATCCTAAGCTACTGTCAACCCTGATATATACGTCATGTATGCATTTCAAGTCATTACACAATGGCGAAGATCCTCATATAGAAATGATTAATTATTTAAAGCTCAATTGTATGTACCAATTATGAAGTTACAATATGATTCACAATCTCACACGATATTTCCCAAATCAAACTTCAAGAGAAGAGTAACAGTGCTACAATTCTTCATCTATTTCCGCTGTTAAATTTCATTGTTTGTAAAGTGGGAAATTAAATTTTATCATCTATACAGTAATGTTGCCATCCATATGCAACTTCTAAAAAAGATGATAAAGGACGATTATTGCCTTTGAGGTGAAAGAGAAGAACTTCAAAGAGAGGAGTTAAGACCATGGACATGGAAGAAATGATACAAATTCCTCTTATAAACCCAGACAACCACTGCTTGCTCCAATTAAGGGTTACTTTTCACAGAAATTACAGCGGGAATGAAAAGCATCAGTTGAATACATGCATACTATTTTAGATAAATTTGGTGGAGGAGTTAAGTACCCGAGAAGAATGGCAAAAGGAAAACATATAGAATAAGAGTAAAGGGTATAATTAAAAATTATGTTTTTAGGTTAACAGAATCAATAATAGCCTTGCAGGAAAACCAGAGTTCAAAGCATGGCAGAAAACCCCTAAATACATATGTAAGAACTCTATCCATACAAGACTTTTTCAACAATCAGAATGTGATTGAAAAAATTACCTATAAAACAGCCAGAGACAAGTTTGTTTCTCCTTGTAAATTCTACAAAGTGGGGGACTTCGAAGAAACAAAAAAAAAACGTTTAAGAAAAGCAGGTGTAAGGGTGTTCCTGTTTCTGGAATTGAAATTGAATGACCCAACTTTGAATTTCTTAATTTCATACTATGCTGCTTTTTCCAACACATGTTTCTATTGACAGAAAACAGAGTCAGAAATCTCAGTAAATAACTTTCTTCGCTGCTGAATCCTTCTAACTATTATATCATTTGTTCGGTTTCAAACATTCTTAAATATAAGTCATCATATGGTGTAAGAAAACAGTAACGGATGATGCCACATAAGGCAATCTGGTTTGGCATCTACAGCTCTATTTATTACAGCCATGTAAAGATTGCATTCATTTTTGGAAAGAAATCTATGAAAAATCATTGACAAAGTCACATGAAAACCAAGTAAGATCAAACATAAAAGTCATCTAATTAAGCTCAAGACAGATTGGAAAATGCTTCCCAAACTGCAAATTATCATTATTCATATTGTGAGTTGACATTTATGAGTAATGATAATTAGCATTTTCCAATCTATCTCAAGCATGAAACACCTGGAGGCAAGCTGATCGCTCTTATCACTTGGCATTTATTATTAGTGTCAAACACATATCTTTCTATGATTAGCATTTGAGATTCTCATTGCAAGCAATAAATCTGGTATTCTGATCCAAACGACTTTCCTAAACTTACCAAATAATTATATCGATGAAACCGAAAATGAAGCCCACAAAAAACACGACCCACGTAATCAAAAGCAAAGAAATGCAGATATCAGATAAAATCACATCGATTTCTAGGTGATTCAACATCTAGTTATATTCCAATTTCAACGCGACCAAGAAGCATGTAGCCTTACTTGTGCCAATCGAGGCCCATAACAGCCGTAACAAAACGAACATTGAGAGCCTCAAAAAGGAGAGCTGAGAGCATGAATATCATCGAAGCAAGGAACGGGGTCGCGGCTCGAAACTCGGCGCCCCAGTGACGATAAAAGGGGACGCGCGTGACGGCAACGAGAGCAAGCAAAGACCAGAGAAACGGTTGAAGACGCTCGTGCCAAGTTGGGGATAGAATGCGTAGGTAGTCTATCGCCACGTATGCCACTGCCGTCGCCCCCAGTCCCCCAGTTTTCACCGCCGGCCACCGCATGGCGTTGACGGTTGAGTTGAAGAGAGGAAAAGTATGGTTTCTTACACAAAACTGGTTTGGTTTTGGTCTGATTCGTTGCAGAGATTGCGATTCAAGGACGTTGGATCTTGAGTTTCGAATCGCAGTGTTAACTACACAAAATAAAGCTAGTAAACTGAGTTGCAAGACTAGTCTAAGGCTTTGTTTGCTGCAGTAGTTCGAAAACCTGGGTTTGAGGAGCAAATGCTCGTTTATAAAAGTTAAATTTTTTAATTGTTAAAAAATGTTCGTTTAGACGAAAAAAATAAAATAAAACTCTTATATACAGGCTGTGTAAAATTAATTTTACATAAGTCTGTATATTTACACTATAAAAACCCAAATCTTAAATCTTAAACCCTATACACTAAATTCTAAACACTAACTTTAAATTTTAGACCCTACAACCTAAACCACTAAACCTTAAACCCTAAACTAAAATCCTAACTCTTAAAACTAAAAGGTACATGTAAACTAAAGTTTATATCGCTTGTGTATCAAAGTTTTTTCCACGAAAAAATCGGCTGGTAAACACTTTTTTGAAGCCAAATGAAGATTGTTTGGGTTGCTGTTGTTGATAAACGGGCATTGTTAAAATAGCCTAAAGCCCCTGCAGCAATACTTAAAAATGTACTTTAAAATTTAGTATTGTTATTGAAAATTGTTTTTGAATAGTTATTTTTTAAAATATATTAAAATATATTTTAAGTGACAAAATTATAAAGGTATCACACTGTAAATATTAAATGTTTAATGCATAAAAATATATATAATAAAATTTTAAGTGTGAAAAACATTAAAATACAAAACCTATCATTTCAAAACGCTTGAATAAATTTTTGAATGAAATTCAGCAAACAACTACTTTGACCAAAGTGCTCTATGAAGAAAGCAAACTCTTCCATAACTTGTTCTTAGAATATCGACACAACTACAAAAGAGAATCATAAGCATGTACAGATTGACCTCTTTCATTGACAAAAACGCTCGTTAATACTCGTTACCTGAATGTTAAAATATCAAAAAAACAGACAACTATCACAAAAACAGACTATAACTTTTATAAAATCAGACAAAAAGCTGCCATAAAAGTAGGTGTGATATAAAACTGACAAAACAAAAAAACAAAAAAAAACTTTAAACTAAAGTATTTACCAGCAAAGATGGATTTTATTTATACACAAAATGAACAAAAACATCCAAAGGCAGTTGTCGAGGAAAAAAATACAACGAATTTTTTTTTAAAGAACTTAAAGAAAATTTTGTAATCGCTGCAAAGCAAATGAAAAAAGTAGGTTGAATAGTTTAGTGTAATGTTTGATTTTTCACTATTGTTATGAAAAAGTGTTTATAGAGAGATGAAATGATTATTTTATACATAAATTTAAAATTTTAAAATATATTATTTAAATTAGGTTTAAAATTATTAATATTATTATACATGATATATATTAAATTAAAGTTTGCAGAAATAATAACATTTATGTAAAATTTTTATTAGATAAAACCATTTATAAATTAATAAAATAAACAAAAAATCTTCTCTTTATAACTAAATAAATATATACAACGATATACTTTTTATCATGGTCACCACGTGATCAGTGTTTGTGGGCAACAAGCAATAAAAGAAAGTTAAATTATTTGTTAAGAATAAGTTAAATTAAAAATCTCATAAATAAAGGTATAAAAGAAAGAAAAACACAAAGAGACACGTTGAAGCAAAACTGATCTGACTAACATAAGCAGGGACCGAGGATAAAGTTCCCTTAAGGCCTAGAGGCATGGACCTGTTATAGATATTAAATATTTAATAAATTTTAGTTTAATAACAATTTGCTCCACGTAAAAAAATTAAAGTAATATGTAAAAAGAGTTAATTAAATATTTAGTCAAATAGTTGTTGAAATAAAGAAAGATGAGCTCGTGTTATTCAATTTTTTTGGTCTGATAATAATTTAAATCTTTATAAATTTAAATATTAGATAAATTAAAACATGTCTCATGAATTTTGAGTTTAAATAAGATAAGCCCTTGTATTTTCGAAATTAAATATTTCGGCCCCTTCTAATATTCAATCCTGGCTCTGGCCTTGAATATAAGGGTAGATTTTGTCTTTTTCTTTCGAACGAGTTTTTCTACCATGACTTGTGAAATATCTAGTTTTACCAGTTTTGGGTTAAAACTCGATTCTAAAAGTATTTTTGATTATAAAAAATGAGGTATTTGACATTGTTTTTGTTGTCAATATGTGCTTTTGGCAAGCTAAAAGCATTATCAAACACAAAAATTTTGAGATGGAAAAGTACTTTTTCAATTTGATTTAGAAAACTTTTTTTAAAAAGTTAAAATTTATCGCTTTTAGTTTTTTTCCAAAAGTAGTTTTGAACAAAATTATTCATTTATTCTCGTTTATATCATCAAATTTTTTATATATTTTTAAAAAATGTATAAAATGACATTCTATATACTTAAAATACTTTTTGACTATAATATCAAACATTCTTATTTTAACCCAAACAATCTAAAAGTACTTCTCAAAAGCACTTTCGTACCGCATTTTTCAAAAATAATGTCAAACTGACCCTAAAAAGGATATTTATTTGCACTATCTGATTTAGATTAGCCAGTTAATAAGTCGGATATCGTTGATTATACAAAAAAAGTAATACTCAATTAATTATTATAAGGTCCAACTCACTTAATTATGATTTTGATAACAAATATATCATTTTTTTCTAAAAGTTATCAACATGTCACTCAATTAAAATATTGTTACAAGTAGGTCACCAACCGTTAAATATTAGATGGAAATAGTGATGTAACTTGATATACAAATTTTAGTACTCAAAACTTATACAATCAATTAATTTGATCGTAATTCGAAACAATTGGATAAACTTAACCCTTCATATTTAAAAATTTCATCATTTTACTCTTTAATCTTCACCTAAATTGTTATTTTTTCTCTTAGAAATCTTATATCACTTTGTATCATAAAACTTAACAGTAATTTGTTGTGGTTTTATAACTTAGCGCAATTATCCAACACTATTTTGATACAATGAGCTTTTGTACATTGGCAAAATTGAAAAAAAATTAAAATTATGGAATTTTTAAATATGGCACGTTAAATTTATTGAATTGTTTCCAATTAAGATAAAATTAATAGAATGCACAATTTTTAGGGACTAAAACGTTGTTATACCTGGTCACAATATATGTTCGTTTTAATTTTTAACGATATAGTGAATTGTTTGTAATTATATTTTAATTAACAAGTTTGTAACTTTTAGAAGAAAAGTCCATTTCAAAAAAGAAGAAAATAGCCTATTTACTACCAAACTCGTAATTAAGTGACATTAGATATAGTTTTTTATGCTTGATTGCCTCTGCAAATTCTTAATGGAAATTGAAAGAGCGCTTAAAAATGAACCTAAATGATGTATGAATCATGGGGGAATGTGAAGAAATAGATGAAGGCTCACCACTTGAATCCCACGTGAAAAATAAGTTTAAGAACAAAAACCCCTTGTTCATTTTTCCTCTCTATATAAAAGATGATGACCCTAATTTGGATGGCTAGGATTTTGAAGAGATTTTAATTTAAAATCCAATTGCTCATGTTTTTCCATCAATTTAAAATTATAAGACTTTTTGGAAAAATTGTTACATAAATCCTCCAACTCCCACTTGTTAACACTTTTTACCACCAAATTTGCAATCTTTTCAATTTAGTTCTTGTTGATGGTCAATGTGGGATTGGGGTGGTTGTCGATCTTTGAGTGGTTCACCCTTTCTGGTTTGGGCGGAGTGTTGTGATCTATCTTAAATATGTTTGGCATTTTTCAGACTTGGGAAGAAGAAAACAAAGGTCAAAGAAAGCGAATAGTTTTCATCCCTTTCTTCTCGTGTCCCCTTTCGTCATTGCATTAGAGTATTTATACCTCTAGTCGCCTTCCATCGTTTCTTGACGACTTGTGTCAGGCCAATTATTGATAGATATTTGATGGGCTGACGAGAATAGGTTTGACTATTGATTGGTAGACCTAAAATTATTGTTAGTCGTATAAAATGGATGTTGATGGTGGTCGAATTGAAAAATAATATGAGAGACTGTTATGTAGAAGGTTTGATTCATCGTCAGAGATGTAGATCTTTATTTTGGGAATGGTAGGTCCGAAAGATGTCTCTTCGGAGGGTTTTAGTGGATTGTATTATGGAGGGGCTATTACGAAGCTTATGTTAGGTATAACAATTGTCCCCTAGTCGAGAAAGTATCATAAAGTGGCACGGTTTAAGACTTGTAGGTGTAGTCTCTCTTGGATTTTGGATGAAACTATTATTGTTATGTCATCTCGAAACCGAAAGAGGGTAGATGGATCATTTTGTTGACTTGTGTAGACTACTATTCATTATTCTTTAGGCAGGAATTTTCTTTGAAGTATTACCGGTGGGGATTTCCTTAAGCCATAAAGAGGGAGGAGGATTCTTACACTAAGATTTTTGCTCAACACTTTTGCAGAAGTAGTTAATCTTCAGAGCGAAGTTATTGTTAAAAATATATATTATAACACGAATGCCTCTCTACCCCAAAAATAGGGTAGAGGTTCTTAACACTTTTCATTGCAGAGTGGAGGCATCTACAATAGTATAAATATAGTGGAGGATCTTGACACTCTACGTGAGATTCTCAGGGTGACTTGAGGCATCCAACACTATAATTATAGTGAATGATCTTGATGCTTAGCAATGGTTAAAGAGAATTATTGTATGACTTTTTTGAAGAACATTGTTGCTGAATTAATTTTTTTCTCATGAAGTATAGACATCTCGATGCTAGGAATTGATGCTTGTTGAATAGTGATGCACTTTAGAGCAAGTATACTCATCGATCAAGTAATAAATTGATAGAGTAGAGTGTCGAACCCACGAAGATTGGTGTTGACGAAATACTACTTGGAAAAAGCTTAAGGATTCTCTGTAATTAGTCAAATAAATAATACCATGAGTATGTCTTTTTACGTGCAAGTATACATAGTCAGCAAGTAATAAAGCAGTGAGTTGAGTATCGTCTCTACAGGGATTGTCAAAGAATTAAATGCCACGAACAAATACATGTGAAGTATAAAAGAAGGATGTTGACAATTGATTGAGGTTTTAAATAAAGAAAATAATAAAGAAAACTGAAATAAAGATTTAGGTAGTCTGGCAAACAAATGTGTAAAGATGATTGATAAGCGTGACAAGGGATATTTGGATTTCACGCTAGTAAAGGCAGCAATTAATAACGTTAAACCTTGGTTTTATTGCCGAGCAGATTTTGAGTTGGTATTGCCTCTGTCGATAGCAATACCCTAAGTTAATTACTTTTGACACCTATACGTCTATAGCGAGCTTTCAAACAATTAACTTGGTAAAGGTTCAATCTTTACTCCTAAGGGGTAGATTCACTTTAGATGTAAGTTCATCTACTTGAATATCTTCTGTCAAAGTTTCTCTCCTTAGTATTTGACAATTAATCTTTATCTCCCAAGTCTGTTAAGATATTAGGGGATAATGAACATTCAATGCCAACTGTCGTATGGCAACAATATGAAACCATGAAGCATATGCAAAATAGACAATAACGCCAAACATTCAATTATTAAAACCTAAAACTAAGCGTTCATCGCAAACACCCCTAGCCAACTTAAAAGTTTAGTTCATGGTTGGGGAAACCAACAATACATCATCGATTTTCATCATCTTTACAAAACCAAAAATATTTTTAAGAGAAATAGACTAAAAAAGAAGGACTGTCGATGCAGCCCTTCAATAGATCTAGAGCTCTCGGCAAAACTGTCCAGTTGAACCTCGGTTTGCCTCTACCCTCCTTTCTTCCTTACGGCGCAGAAGACTTTGTTCATTCTTTGAATTCCTTTATATAGATGCACGCAAAAACCCTAATTAGGTTAGGGTTCTGAGAGTTTGCTACCACAATTCTCAGCGTATTTCCACCTCATAGAATTAGGGTTGACCTGGTTCTGACTCAGGGTTATTTGATCGGGCATCGACCTTCCTTCTTTTGCCAACCGAGCATGGAATTCTTCTTCTGCTTTTTGCCAACTGTGTTCAGCATTTCTTCTGCGTTCACTTGCTCTAGTCCTGCCAAATCTGTACACCACGACAAGAAGATACCCCTTCACTCTGGCAATAGAAACTATACATTCCTCAACTCCTAGATGCAAATGCATGAAACTACTGGAAAAAAATATACTAATATATACCAAAAGTCAAACAATGGCATGGCAATATATGCATGAAAAGTACATCATTTGAGGAGTGTTAACTCCCTCAAACCTAGCTCATTGATTGTCATCAAGTAATGAAAAACTAAAAACTATATGGAAAGTAAAGTGCCTTGACAAAATTTTTCTGATTAGCAACACATGCTAGCAAGAAAAATTTGGTCCTACTTCTGTTCTCAGTATCTCGCAATAGTAATGCCAACAGAACTCAAAGCAATTTCAAGTGCAGAATTATAACTCTAACCTAAGGTCATAAAGTGTGCATGAATTACATCCAACATCCGTAAACTCCCTTAGTCAATTTTACTACCCGAACTAAGATTTTTTATTCAACAATGGTTTCTTTTTTTCATTTGGCAATATTTTTAGGTTCACGTCATAATGTTGTTTGGCGTGAGAAGTAAAAGGGAGCATACCAAAAACCCCTATGTTAACCCAGACTTCATCACTAAGCTAACCCATTACACCCATACCCTAAAGTTTTCATTGGCCCGAGAACTAAGAGGGAGCAAACAATGAAGCCCTAAGTTACTTATTGTCTCTAAGGTAGATGAGTGTTCAAAATTTTTTTCTTGCCTTTGGCAAAACATTGTTGCCCTATTTTTTCGTTTTAAGTTAAGTTTCAAAAATCCTAAGTTTGTCTTGGGAACTAGATGCATACTACGTGTTTAAGTGAAACTAAATTTCTTTAAGTTAGAGATCAATTACCAAGCAACTCGTCATTACTAAGTCTAATGGCTATTGCTAAGTCTAGAGATTCTAAATTCACCATTAAATAAGAGCATACTACGACAAAATCTAACTATGCTAGCAATGTGTTTGGCAAAATTAGCAGTTCAAAATCAAGCCTTGGTAAAAAAAAATTAACGATCTTATATGCATGGTTCTACTTAATCTACATGATAATAACAAAATGCAAACATAAACATAAAAATGAATGTCATGGCAATAAATCTGAGTCAACACATACCTAAAAACCAAAGGTATGAATTGTCCTTAATGTATGAGAATACATATATACAAATGCTGCAAATGAAAAAAATATGAAATTAAGGAGTTAAGGGGATGAGGACTCCCCTACGGAATGATGTAGGCGAGTGAAACATGTCTTTCTTTTGATGAAGGATCCTCAATTTGGCGCCACCAAATTCTTCCTCTTCAATTGTAGCTTTAGAGTAACAATATAAGCCTTCACTTCTTGCAGGACCCCATCAATTACCTTTATCGATTTTGATGTGGCTATTGCAACAAGAGTAGCTAAAGAGGCTGGAGCTACTAGTGGCAAATTAGTTTTAGTATGCACGTCATCATCAGACTCAGTATCCACATGTTGGTTCTCGGTTCTAGCAAAATCTTCTTGGGCATGTGATACTGGCAGAATGGTATCAAATTGCTGGGCTGAAGTATGAGCAGACTGAGAGCTGGATGGCATTCCTTCCGGAGTGCGGAGCTTAGTTGGGAACTTTGGATATGGTGGAAAAGAACTGGTGGACATTGCATCAAGAGTTATCCTTAGGGCACGGTCTCTAACCCTAATATATTGCCAGAGCACCATATTATGTTCCTCGACCTTTTAGAACTTTCGAAGAAGTAGTTCTTGGCGTTGATAGAGCTGGGAGAGTAATACCGCAACATCAATCGACAATTGAGTGGAAAATTCAGCCTTGGATGTCTTGGTAGCAGACGTAGGCTGTGAAGCTTTTCCCTTACCTTTTTCTCAAGTCTCCTTGGTAATCAACTACACCCAAAGAGCAACAGTGATAATTCCTTTGCACTACTGGATATTGTCAGAGTCGAGAGTGGGCACCTTATGCTGAATGCATATGGTGAAAATAATGGAAGGGAAAATTAAACTACCATAATTATAGCCGGTGCAATTGTAAGTTTCATCGATGATCAGCTGGCCAACATTAATCTTTCACCCGATCATGATAGAATGCAGTAATACCATCCTATCCTCTTTCATCGTTTCATTATGAGTAGTTAGCATTAGGTGGGCCTTTAGGAAATGGTTCCACCCTCACGGATACGGTCTTAATGTCATCCATTTCACCGTCCTATTCTCCTTGGAAGATACGAACCATTTGGTGCCTAGTTCGCACAAATCATCCAAGAGAAGCTGACGCTTGGCCTTATCCATAGATTCGGTGAATACTGAATACTCCTTCCTTGCACCATCTAATTTGAACATCCAGTTGATATACCCCTTGTCGAGCTAAACACATATGCCCTAGACAAACACGAACGATAAGGCCTTGGTTGTAAGGTGGGAATAAAACTCCCGAATGATGGTTGAGTGGACATCATCAAGGTGAAGGCAAAAGATCTCCCAACCATGTTTCTTAACTATGGCTGCCACTTTTGCTGAATATCCCATGTTGGGTTCATCCTTGAAATCGAATCCCTTCTTATAGCAAAAGCTTTGTGTCGAGTAGTTTTCTTCAAACTTATTCTTTGTTTCATCATTGAAGAAGATTTAGAGCGGGGCTGATTCTTGATTGTAGAGGGATGAATATGCCATTGAAGACTTGTGGAAGGGAAGTTCGTTCGATGTGAAAGATGAAAATGTTGGTTTTCTTGCTGACTTGAAAGAAGAAAAGGGGAAAAGTCTTGATTTGATAAGAAATATAGGTTTTAATAGGGTTTAGTAGGGACGGTTGAGATGACTTTAAGTGGGCTTAGTGGGGTAATTATGACTTAGTAGATGAGGCGTGTTGGGAGAGTGATGGCGTAATAAATAGGGCACAGCTAGAGTGGGTTATTAAAATTTCAAATTTTGAAATTTTTTAGGTTGGGTAGTGGACCTAGTCTGAAGAGTGCCTACGTGTTATCATGATGTGTGACGATGGGTGTTTGAATGCCAGCAAGGCTTGGCATAGTGCCTTGGAATCAAAGAAACCTTTCAAAATAGAAAAAGAAATAAAAGAAAAACTGAATAATTAAACTAAGATATCCTAAGTATAGAAAAAACTGTCCTAAACTATTTACAATGATGAAACTAAGATGGTAGAATTTACTGAATCTTCAAGGAGAATATTTTTCTTTGCATTATTCTGACTTTCTTCCCAATAGTACTTCAATCTCTGGCTATTCACCTTGAAGGTTGTCCTTATTTTAGGTCATTAATGTCTACTGATCTATGAGCATAAGGCTTAACAACTTTAAAGGGTCCTGACTGCTTGGATTTGAATTTACTTAGAAACAACTTGAGCCTCGAATTGAACAACATCACTTTTTGCCCAGTTTTAAACTATCTTGGTAATATTTTGCTGTCATGCCATCTCTTTATTTTTTCTTTATAAAGCTAGGCATTTTCATAGGTTTGTTTCTAAACTACTCCAGCTCATTAAGCTCTAACAAACGCTTCTCTCATGTTTCTTTCCATTCCATGTTCAGCTGCTTGGTTGTCTAATAAGCTTGGTACTCTAATTCCACCGGAAGATGGCATGGCTTCCCAAATAAATGTGTCTTGAAGGTTGTTATGTACGCCCACAAGGAATCATCTAGCCTTAGTAACTAGTCCTTTTAGTTTGGATTCACGGTCTTCTCTAGAATATTTTTTTATCTTCTTGTTCAAAATCTCTGTCTAGCCATTTGTTTGAGGGTGGTAGGTAGTGACAATCCTTTGCTTGATTCCATATATGCATTGAGCTTTAGTGATTAAATGGCTTTTAAAATGTGTACCTTTATCGTGTATAATGGCTCTGAGAGCACCGAATCGGGTAAAGACTTGCTTGTAAAAGAACTCGGCTACTGCCTTGGCATCATATGTTAGGAGGGCAACAACTTTGACCCACTTTGAAACATAATCTACTGCCACAAGTATGTATAAATTGTCAAACGATGGGGGAAAGGGACCCGTGAAGTTTACTCCCTATACGTCAAACAATTTAACAGCCATGATATTCTAGAGTACACAGGTATGACTCCAGTGTCCATTGCTCTTTATCAGATGGCACTAAAGGAATTGAAAGAGTTGAAGACTCAACATCAGGAGTTGTTGGACCATGGGTTCATTAGACTGAGTGTTTCGCCTTGGGGTGCTCTAGTTCTCTTTATGAAAAAGAAGGATGGTACAATGCACATGAGCATTGATTACCTGTAGTTGAATAAGTTGACGGTGAAGAATAAATATCCTTTACCGAGGACCGATGATCTGTTCGATCAGTTTTGTAAGGCAGTAGTGTTTTCGAAGATTAATTTAAGAATAAGGTATTATCAGTTGAAAGTAAAAGATGCGGATGTGCATAAGACTGCTTTTTGTATGAGGTACGAGAATTATGAGTTCTTGGTAATGTCGTTTGGTTTGACAAACACTCTAGCAGCTTTTATGGATATGATGAATAGAGTGTTTCATGAGTACCTCGATCAGTTTGTGGTGGTGTTTATTGATGATATCCTAGTGTATTCCCGTATCGAGGAGGAACATGATTGACATTTGCGGATCGTGTTACAAGCTTTGAAGGATAATCAATTGAATGTCAAGCTAAGTACGTGTGAGTTTTGGCTAAAGGAAGTGATGTTCTATGGTCATGTGGTTTTCGCGGAGGGTATTCGTGTTGATGTATAGAAAATTGAGGCTATTCTCAATTGGAAGCAATCTAAGCCTGTATCGGAGGTTCGAAGTTTGTTCGATTTGGCTGGGTATTATCGCCATTTTGTGGATGGGTTTTCTAGTATTGCGGCACCGTTGACAAAGTTGTTGAAGAAGAATGTTCCTTATGTGTGGACGAAGAAGCAACAACATAGCTTTGAGAAGTTGAAAGAAGTCTTGACACATGCTCTTTTATTGATTCAACCTGAGTCAGGGAAGAAGTTTGTGGTTTATAGTGATGCATCTTACGTTGGCTTGGGTTATGTACTGATGCAAGATGGTAAGGTTGTGGCCTATGCGTCGAGACAACTGAAAGTTCAAGAGCGGAACTATCCAACTCATGATCTGGAACTTGTGGCTATGGTGTTTGCCTTGAAAATTTAGAGACACTACCTTTATGGAGAAAAGTGTGTTATCTTTATGGATCATAAGAGTTTGAAGTATTTGATGTCTCAAAAAGATTTGAATCTTAGGCAGTGTAGATGGTTGGAGTTGCTTAAGAATTATGACTTGATGATCAAGTATCACCCTAGAAAGGCTAATGTAGTTGCGGATGCATTGAGTCGTAAGGTTGCGGTTGAGCTTAGGGCGATATTTGCGAGGTTGAGTGTGACACGGGAAGCTGGGTTGCTGGCTGAGTTGCAAGTTAAGCCTACGTTGTCACAATTGATTAAAGCTAAGCAACCATATGATGATTCTTTGGTTGCTCATTTTAAGGACATATCGGATGGTAATCTGATGGAATTTCATTTTGATGATGATGGGGTTTTGTGTTTTAAGGGTCGGATAGTGGTGCCAGATGATGTGGAGTGAGGCATACTATTCTGAATAAGGCACATTCTAGTCCTTTTTCTATGCATCCCGGCAGTACCAAGATGTATCGTGATTTAAAGGAAGTGTATTATTGGATTGGTTTGAAAAAGTATGTGGCAAAATTTGTTTCTAAGTGCGTGGTGTGTCAGCGGGTTAAGGCTGAACATCAATTTCCATCCAGGTTATTGTAACCGTTGAGAATTTCATAATGGAAATGAGAGAGAATCACCATAGATTTTGTGTTAGGGTTGCCATTGACACCCGCTAAAAAGGATTCCATTTGGGTGATTGTTGATCAGTTTACGAAGTGTGCACATTTTCTGCCAGTGCATACGACGTATACGTTGGATAAGTTGGCAAACTTGTATATCGTTGAGATTGTGCGTTTCCACGGGGTACCTAAGTCCATTGTTTCGGATAGAGATCTGAGGTTTACAGTGAGATTTTGGGAGTATTTTCATTGGGCCTTAGGTATGAGATTGAGGTTCAGTACCGCGTATCATCCTCAGACAGATGGACAATTAGAGCGTGTTATCTAGGTTTTGGAGGACATGTTGAGATGATGTATTATTGAGTTCCAAGGAACCTAGGAGAAGCATTTACCTTTGGTTGAGTTTGCTTACAACAATAGCTATCAAGCGAGTATACAGATGGCACCGTATGAGGCGTTGTATGGCCGAAGGTGTCGTACGCCTTTGTGTTGGGCTGAGGTAGGGGAAACGCATGTTTCCTTACTGAATGTGATGAAAGACACGGATGATAAAGTAAAGCTTAAGTGTGATTGCTTGAAAACGGCTACGGAATGACAGAAATCTTATGAGGATTTGAAGCTTAGGGAGATTGAATATGCGATTGGAGATTGTGTATTCTTGAAAGTGTCACCATGAAAAAGGTGATGCGGTTCGAAAGTAAGGTTAAGCTTAGTCTGAGGTTTATTGGACCATACAAGGTTGTGGAGTGTCTTGGTCCCGTGGCTTATCGGTTGAGGTTGCCTCTCGAGCTAGAGAAGAAAACATGATGTGCTCCAGGTATTTATGTTGCGGAGGTATCGGTCGGATCCCTCGCATGTTATGCCAGTGGAGCATATTGAGTTGAGGCCCGAATTTATCTTATGATGAGGAGACAGTGGAAGTCCTTGATTCCAGCGGAAAATTTCTCCGTGGTAAGACGATTGAGCTTGTTAAGGTCCTGTGGCGACATCGAGGTGTCGAGGAAGCCACTTGGAAAAGTAAGGCGGATATGTTGGAGCAATTTCTGTATTTGTTTCCTCTAGGTAAATTTCTGGGATGAAATTTCTTAAGTGGGGGGAGAGTTGTAATGCCCTGGTTTTGGGTCTAGTTGTTTTTGGGTTCGTCTTAAGGGTCCGGTGGACCAGTATTAGAGTTTCGAGTCAGTTTCGGGATTTAATCGGATAAAATATTTTTGAAGGCGATAAAAATATGGAAAAATGTTCTAAAATCATTAATTAATATATTAATGATTGTGGTGAAATCAATTTTGGAAAATGAGTTTCAAAAATCGGACATTTTAGACTAGTGACCAAAATGAAAACTTTGAAAACTATTTTTAGTGTCTATTTTGTAAAAGGGTCAAAAATCTTTAAGGAGCTATTTGGCCAAAGTCTAATCTAAGACTTTATCCATTAATTGGCTATTTTTAAAGTGTTTTGGAAAATATAAATAGGTTGGGGAGAAATTATTTTGTAATTAATTTCTTAAACAAAAGTTTCGTAACTAACTTTCTTCCAAAACCTTTTCTCTCAAAATCTTTCCAGCCAAACACCATTTTCTTCTTGTAAATCTTAAGGTAAAATCTTGTTTTCTTTAATCATTTAATTTTAAATGATTTCTTGTTAATTGTTTATCAAAACCTTATAGTTTTAACTTTGTTTTCTCATGTAAAATCAAATAATTGAGGGGAAAAGCATCCATTAGAGGTAATGTTCATCCTTCTCCTCTAATGAAAGGTTCTTTACTGAAATTCCCAAGTTCTTGATCCTTTACAATTGTTTTCTAATGTTTTGATAGTTTAATTAAGGGAAATTGGTTTAATTATGTTTTGATTGATGAAATTGGTGGATTTTCGAATTAGATATGTTTTGCTGGGTTCTTGGTCAGAGTAGATCATGATTTTGATTTTTAATAATGTTAATAGCTTGGATTTAACATTGTAATCCCAAAACTAGTTGAATCTCTAATATTAAAGGTTGATAGTTAAGGTTTTTTGTGTTGTTAATGGAGTTTAATCATTGCTGGAAGTTAAAGGATGTTGTGAAGGGGTATGTAGATGTTATTGGACGAGGTTTAATGTATCGAATCGTTATATGGTGGCTGGGTTAAGTTTGGAAAGTGTTTGAGGTTGATTTCGATAAGTTTCGAATAGTTTTTGAGTAGGCAACTTGTGAGTTGCGGGTAATTGCTTTGAGGCAGTTGTTTGGGTGCATTTGGATGCATGTTTCCTTTGGTTTTGTGTGGCCAAACTAGGGGATAATCAAGGAGAAGCATCTTGAGGTGGATTGTTGCGTGCCGAGAGCTCAATTTGCATTAGCGAGCAAGGCGAGGTGTAATTGGTGAGTGGAAACAGTTTTGAAAGTTTTTCAAAGGTTTGAAAGTGTTTTTTGGGAGTTTAGGTTAGGCGTGAAACACTTACCTAAGCTCGAAAGTAAGCTTCCCCTCTTTTTCTCTTTAATATCGGTTCGAATATGAGCATGTGTAGCTCATGTTTTGGTTGTAAACATGGTTTGTTTTACTTACTGTAAATGCATGATTTTGAGTACACATGCAGTGGTTTAAAAGTATTTGAAATGGTAGTGAGCATTGGTTATTGTTTCGGTCAGGAATGTGGTATTGCTTTGGCAATGTGGCTTGTATATGTGGTGATTTTGTGTAATGCATTGTAAAACAGTGAGTAAATGGTTTTGTAAATGATATATTGGCTATGTGACATGATGAGAAAATATTCGGATATAGTTGGCATACCATAGGATAAAGTGCACTATAATATGTTTAAAATTGATCGTGGTTAGAGGTCCTTGAGGTATAACGGTCGGCTACTTGGACTATTATGTTATCACTTGGGTTGAACAGTCGGTTCCCCTTGTTGATGTTATTCTTATGGTCGGCAAGGTGGTCATATCATGCGGTCGGCATGGTATGGGGCTTAATGGCAGTCGATCATTAAGGGAGATTCGTGTATCCGATATGTAAGGTTAACAGTCGATTAACCAATGGTTAGCAGTCAGCTAATCAAGAATAGAGGTCATCTATCCGGGGTCAATATAATTGCCAATATATGAAAGTTTATGTGTTGAACTTATCTTTAATGCTTTGGGATTTAAGCATGGTAATATGATTTAATGCTTTGGGATTTAATGCATGGGATGACTTAATGCTTTGGGATTTAAGCATGTGATATAAATGCTTTGCATATGGTCGATATGAATGTTTGATTTGGGAATCAATGTAAATGCTTTGTCGTAAGCATGGTTTGAAAACAAGTGTTTGGTTTTCAAAGGGTTTTTAAATGCATCATTGTTTACGAGCATCCTCACAAAGCATGTGTGCTTACGCTCATTTGTTCCTAATGATGCAGAGCATTGAGGTTTGGGGCAGCAAAGGCAAGGTTTGAAGTGATCCAAGAACCAAGACTTCTTTTGGGTATGAACTTGGTTTTAGTTTTCGGTTGATAAGGCAATGTGTTCACCAAGTTTTTGGGATTTGTAATTCTATTTCTCCCCTGTTATTTGAGCATGGTTGATGCTGTGTTTTGGGAGTTTTGATGATGTTGTTAAGCATGCTGTGAATCGTTGCTTATGGTTGATGCTAGGTGTTGCCTAGGAATGCATCTAGTTAGCATTGGATGGTTTCCATGCTTTGATGATCTTAACATGCTAAATATGACACTAGAGATATGTTAGTATGTCCCATATGCTGGAAAATGTTCAATTGAGTGTTTGGTATATTTGGGAATGTGGTTTTAGGAAGCATGCTATAGTTTACCTTTATAGTATGATTGCCATGAATTGAGGATGATTCTGTGATATTTTGGTTAGGATTGATCCTTAGAAATATTGTATGAATGTTTGAGGCATGAATAAGTGGTTTGGAATCCATAAAGGTGAGTTAAACTAGCAAAAGTGGACGTTTTAGGTCCAGGCATTTTAGAATGCATCCCCTCGTACTGGTATGGCTAGGCCATTTCAGGCATAGCGTTTTGATACGTGAGTAAGTGTTTCAATACGAGAAAGCCTTTTTAGTCATAGCGTTTCGATACGCGATGAGGTATTTCGATACGGTAAGCTATTTTAGGCTTTGCGTTTCGATACTCAGGATGGTTGTAACGCCCTAGTTTTGGGCCTAGCGATTTTAAAGTTTATTAGACGGTCCGGTGGACCGGGTTAGAGCTTCAAGTCGTATTTGGGATCGTATATTTTTTGGTAAGATAAAAATGTGGAAGAATAGTTAAAAATCATCATTTAATATATATTGATTTTTGGTGGAATCAATTTTGGAAAATGGCATTTGAAAATATGACATTTTGGTTAGTGACCAAAATGCGATTTTTGAAAACTATTTTAAAGTGACTAAAATAAAAAGGGTCAAATTCTTAGAATCCTTAAGGAACTAATTTACCAAGTGTTTGCTGGTGGTTTCTCCCTTCAATTAAATCATTTTAAACATGTGTTTTAAAGGGGTGATTAAGAAGAATTAAATATCTAAAGTTATTTATTAGCTTTTCAAAGAAATTCACATAACTTTTTCCTAAACCTTTTCTTTCAACTTCTTTTTTGCCAAACACTCAGAATTTCATCAAAATCTAGAGGTGAGAAATCACATAACAGGGGTAAGGTCCGTGATCTCCTTTGTTAAATGGTTCTTTATTGATATTCCCAAGTATTTGATCATTGATTTATAATTTATGATCTGATTTTGTGTTTTTATGTGGATTTAATTGGGTAAAATTGATGAAATGATGAAAGATTTGAATTAAATCTGATTTCCAGTGTTATAGATTGTTTTTTAATATATTTTGGATGTATAATGATGTTGATAAGTCGATTTTATCATTGGAATCCCGAAGTTCCTGAATCTCTAATTGTTTAGGTTGCTAGATTTGTGTTCTTGAGGTGTTTTGGTGGTTGTGTGTTTGCTAGAGGTGTTAGGTTGAGTTTATTCTATTTCTAAGTGTTAATGGATGATAAAAGTGGTGTTAGATTGCTTGTTATGGCTGGGTTGTGTTTGGAAAAGATTAGATGATGTTTTCGGTTGTTGTGGTTGGGTAATTGTGAGGTGAATATAAGAGTCTGTGAGGATCTATTGTTGCAGCATTATAAAAGCAATGAGATGCACTAATCCTCTATTGTAATGTGGCTAAAACAGGGGTGATAGATCCGAAAGAGATCAGTGAGGCTTTGAAGGCTTCAGACGCATATTTTTGCGTTAGCGAATTGAGGTCTTGCGTATCGGTGAGTGAGAACGTGGATTCCAGCATTGGAATGTTTTAAAGGTGGTTTATGGGAGTTTAAACTTAGCTTGATACGCTGGTTTAAACTCGGAAGTAAGTAAAAGTGGATTTTCTCTCTTGATCGTGCTAGCGTTTAATGGTTAATGCACTTGTTTTGATTCGCGTATTACCTATTGTTTAAGCATGTTTTTAAGTATTTGATATACTGTTTTGAGCACGAAATGCTGAAGGATGCACACGGTGAATGATACTTGTAAGTTTATGGTCTATACTTATGGTTTAAAGCATGGTTGTTGCTTTGGAAAACAGTGTGGTTAATGCTTGTTAAAACAGTGAGGTAAATGTTAAATGGTTAATTATATTGGCAAGTGATGTGGTTACAAAATTGTTATCAGATATAGTTGGCCGGCTATAGGATTGAGTGCACTTTAATAAGTCACCTTGGATGTGGTTATAAAATTGTTATCCGATTACCCTAATGGTAGAGGGGTTAAACAGTACCGTAGACTCCCGTTAGTGGATTAAGCATCTAACTGATGATTGGGTTGGTGTCCCCGAGGGTTGGAAGGTGTACCCGGTTGGTAATGTACCGCGATTGTTATAATATCTCTTTTCTGGTTGAGATGGCTTGAAGTGTTGGTTGAACACTTGTTGAATCCGTGTATCCGATGAACACTCTTGCCAATGGACTTGTTTAATGATCACTTGTAAGCCAATATAATTTTTGATGTATCATTGGAAAGTTTATGTTGTATAATGTGATTTATACATGTTTACTCTTTAAGCTTTGCATATAGTGGTTATGCATGGGAAGGCTTAAATTGAGGTTTAGCAAAGGAACTTGTTGTTGGTTAATGATACATGTTTTACGTTTACTCTTGAAGCTTTGCATATGGTTGTTATACATGGGAAAGCTTAAATTGAGGTTTAGCAATGGAATTTGCTGTTGGATATGATACTTGTTGCATATGGTTAATATGCTGGTTTTTAAAGATGAAAAGTGCATGGTTTTTCAAGGCATGATGTTTCAATGATGATTAAGGAATGATTTAAATGAGATTTCAATGTGTTGTTGAGAAATGGCTTTTAAATTGCATTGATGGTGTCGTTTTCTTTGAGCGCTCCTCACTAAGCCTAGTGTGCTTACGATCTCTTTGTTCATCAATGCAGTGAATTGAAGCTTGGAAGGTAGAGGGAAGAAAGGGTTCTGTACAAGACTTGGTAACCAAAGTTTATTTTTGGATTAGACTATAAGTAATAAGGGCAATGGGGGGTTTCCGTTGTTTTTGGGAGATATATGTTGAATTCCCTGTTGAGCAAGTTTGTTTGATTGCTCTTGAGTTGTAAATGGCCTCTATGGCTTAATTTTGGTGATGGTTTGGAGTTTCATGTTTTACACGAATGGTGTTATAGGGAGCATGCCTGTAGTTTTTCATTTGATGCATGATGCCATGAATCGTTGTTGAAATCGTGATGCTTTGATGTGGTTTGAACCCTGAGTATGCTGGATGTATGTTAGGAGCATGTTAGGATGTTTTGGTATGGTTGAATGAATGTTAAATCACCTAAAGATGACATTACAAGCCCAAACGTACCGGTACACGGGGAGACCGTACTGATACGGCTAGGCGTATAGAGACACTTAGGATCGGTACAGGTATGTGCGTATTGGTACATCTAGGCAATTTAAGCTTGGCGTACCGGTACGGAATAAGGCGTATCGGTATGGGGACTCGTTATTGAAAAGTTGTTTTTTGAGAAAAACCCGTGTACCGAAACAATAAAGGCTCGTACTAGTACAGTAATTAACTTTTGTAGGCTGATGTGGCGTACCGATATGGTACACAGTGTACCGGTTCGGGTGGCTACACCGTATCGGTATGGCTATGAATGTACCGGTACCAGTGGCTGTTAATTTTGTTAATGTCATGGAAATGAAGTTTTGTTTTCTTGCGTTTTGGTCTCTGAATTTTGTGTGTGCAATTATATAAGACCAGATGATTTTTTTGGGTTGAATTTTGACGTGTGAGCATATAACCTGTCTAATTAAAGTATGGTAACTTAAAATTGGGCTAATTCCTCGTAATTTTTAAGATTTGCAATTTGGTCCCTATGTCGCTGTCTTTTTCAATTGGATGTCAAATTGATGCCCGGTTGAGTTGGGGTTGCACCTGTTGCCAATTTGAGCATGTAGTGTATTAACTTGCATCTAGATAAGCCAAAAGAAAAAAAAGTATGTGTGCGGTTCAAGTTTCTTCTTTACGGTTTACTTCAGTAAACCTAATGTGGCTCGCTCGGTTCAGTCTGGCGTCTAGGCCAGGTTAAGGGGGTTATATTGGTGGTATCAGAGCTAGGTTAGTGAAAGGTTGGGATGTTGTATTTGATCATTTGTTGTTGCTTGTTATATACGGTGCTTGTCTGTTATGTTTAGTGATAATTAGAAGATTGATATGATTATTGTGATGTTGTTACGAGCTATAATCTGATGTTGATATGCACGGTGGTTGAAATATGCACGTTGATTGCTTGTGCCATGTTGGGGGGAAATTTGGGAAAACCCATTGCCTTATTATTATAGTCTGGAAAGTTATGATTTTGAAATGAAAGTCTTGGATCATTGCTTGAAGCTGGCCTGATTTAATTTTGCTTTAAAATGATTATCATGCCCTAGAAAATATGTTATGTTATGACCAATAGGAGAAATAGGATCTAGCGAGATGTTGTTTTCTTTGGGCAGTGAGTGAGGAGAGTGTTATGTCTCATGAGGGTTTGTCACCCAGAAGTACGTACCACATATGTCGGTTGAGCCAGAGTTGGGTGATATGATGCCTTGCTATAGGCGATGTTTCGAGCTTTTAAGCTGTTGTTGTTGGAGTGCGTGTGTTTGCACAGGCAGTTGGGCAAATAAGGTTGCTGTTGAAATATCCCTGCAGTTTGGGAGGAGTGGAGTACCGTGGGTTGTCACTCGAGGTATCCGAGATTGGGATGGCCAATGTTATCTGGTTTCAGACCAAGTTGGGTGTATTGATACTCGTAAGTCGGGATATGTTGAATCCCTATTGCATGATAATGTTTTAGTTGGTATACCACTATAACTGCAAGCATGAAACCCGATTATGTGGATTGGGAATCTTTCCATGCTGTCTTTTGGAAGAAGTGTCTGGGGTTTAGACACTTGGATGAAATGGAATGAGAATCATGGTTTGGGATTAGGGTCGCGTGTATGTGGCCGAGTTTAGGGCACAAATTGTTCAGTTGAGCTGGTATGCTCCTGAACTAGTAACGGAAGAGAAGTATTGATATGACCGAATCTGTTATGAGCAGGTACAGGATGTTAGGGTGTACATGTTAGCTTTCGACTACACCGTTTTTGACGTTTTGGTACACGAGCGAAGTACATTGAGCAAGACCTGGGTTTATTGGTTTTGTGTGGGAGGTTTTGGCTTTGGCAAGAGAATTGCGGATTCTAGTTCTGTTAATGTTCAGGTTGAATGGAATGGTGATAAAAGATACCGCCCTGAGTTGAGGTGAGGTAATAATGGTGCTGGGTAAGGGCCGTGGGGTTAGAGTATCCAGGCTAGATCAGTATTTAATGCATGTTGGGTATGTGGGTCGTGTGATCCTATGAGGCAGGATTAACTGCATTTGATGTGTAGAGTGTAAACTCCTATGCTTGTTGTTGTTGATGGTTGTGAGAATTGTGGTTTGAACGTGGGTGATGGTTGTGCGAATGCGGGGGGCTGTTTCTTTTGGTAAGACGGTTGTTACGGGGAAGATGTTGGGAAATGCCTTTGGTGGTTAAATCCTGAGGTTGCGATTGATTTTCTGAAGTTGCTGCTCCATGGTTTTGATTTAATCGTGGGTTGGATTTGTGGCTGGATCAGGGAGTTGTGGTTGGTTTGAGATCCTTGTGAGTTACCTTAAAATTTGTTGATGGTTACGAGGTGGTAATCACGGGAGAGAATGTTAAATTCTTGTCTAATGCTATTTTGGCGTTGGAAACAAGTTGTTTGATGGATTTTGGTTGCAAGGCATCCCTAGCCTATGTTATGAATCCAGGGTCGTAGGAAGTGCGTGCTCAGGATAGTCGTACGGTATGTGAGTTTCTGGGTGTTTTCAAGGGAATGGCCAGGTTTGCCGTTGGATTGGGAGGTTGAGTTTGGCATTGAGTTGTATGAAAACACAACTCTGGTTTCTATTGCTCTCTATGCATGGCTCGAGGGAGTTGAAGAGGATAAAGATGCAACTTCAGGAGTTGCGTGATAAAGGGTTTATTAGGCTTTGTCAGGTTTGGTGTTGCTGAGGGTTGCGTCAGTGTTGTTGTGGAAAAATGAGGATGGTACGATGCAGATGTGCATGGAGCTTTGGTAGTTGATCAAGCTGATGCTTTGTTAATCCTTTTTGAGGTGCTTCAATGGTTTGTAAGTTTGGTTTGAGGTCCAGGTGTTGTTTGTCGAATATAAAGGATGTGGTTGTGATTAGATTTTCCTTCTGTAAGGGGGATGGCAGTGTGCGTTCTGGGTTATGCCGTTGGGTTGACCACTATATGGGTTGCGTTCATAGCTGTGATGAGTCAGGTAGTCCTTCAATTTTTGGATCAATTGATTGTGGAGCTTATTGGTGGTCTTTCTGTGTATAGAAGTGCCAAGATGGGTTGTGATCGATAAGTATGGATGGGTTAGTAGTTCCTTTGGGGAAGTGAATGTCGTTCCTTGTTTGGGAAGTACGAGTTTTGGGTGTGTTGCTAAGAATTCTGGTTTTTAGAATGTTATTAGTAAGTGTGAACAAATAAACATGCACAGTGCAAAAACACTTATATGTATATGTAAATATGTCAATACATGCATACATATGGGCATAACATTAGAGGTTTTGCATATATACACATAGACATCTATGAGGGCATATAAGTGATCATGCATACATATGTTTACACTTACGGATGACTGATCGGAAATCAATGGTGTGATGGTATAAGTAAGGTAGCGTATGAAGGTGGTTTTGGTGTTATGGTTCTTGGGAGTTTGGCTGTGCTAGTTTTTGAGCGACCAAAGTTAGAGTTGGCAGGTTGTGGGTTTGCTAGATCCAGTTATTAGCATCGAGGTTTGTTGAGGTTGTGGTGTTGCAAGTGAAGTTGTGGCTTATACATCTAGGTAGTTAAAGGTGCACGAGCACTTTTGTCCTGCGCATAATGTGAAGCTTTCCGTGATGGTAGTTGTTTAGATGTTTTGGAGGCATTAATTCTACGTTGAGTAGGGTGTCGTGTACGCGGATCACGTGTGGTTAGGAAAAAAAAGATGATGAATTATGTTTTGAGTTTTTTTTGAGAACCTGGATGGTTGGAGTTGTTTAAGAGTTATAGTTTGATGGTTGAATATCGTGTTACTGTTGATAGGGTGTTATGTTTTAAAGATCGAAAAATAGTGTTTCTTGATGCTGAGTTAGGTGTATGGTCTTGATGGAGACGCATGCTAGCTCTTGTGTTATGTATTCCGGTAATACCAAGATATCTCAAGGTTTGAAAAGGGTTTGCTAGTGGGTTGGTCTAAGGGAAGATATGGTTAATTTTTTTGTTCGATGCATGGTATGTTAGCTGGTGGAAGCTGAGCATCAGTTTTCTTTTGGGTTGTTGCAACCGTTGAGGGTACCGGAATGGAGGTGCAAAAGAATCACCATGGATTTTGTGTCTAGGTTGCCTTTGGCACCGACTAAAAAGGATTTCTTTTGGGTGGTTGTTGATTTGGTTGCGAAGTGTGCGCAACTTTGTAACTATGCTTGTGATGTATGTTTTGAAATGAGTGGCAGATTTGTATATTACCAGGTTAGTGCATTTTGCACTGTGTGCTTGAGTCCATAATTTTAGTGCATTTTGCACTGTGTCCTTGAGTCCATAATTTTGAGCGGAGATCCGTGAGTTACGGCAAGGTTATGGAAATGTTGCTTGAGCTTGAGCGTGTGCGCTTCATATCTTTCCCAATTGGGTGGCAGAATAGAGCATGGAATTCAGGTTTTGAATGATAAGTTGGGTTGTGTATCATCGAGCTCCAGGGAAAGTGTGAAAGACACAGGCCTTTGGTAGAGTTTGCTTTAATGGCAGTTATCAGACAAGTATGCAGGTGGCACCGTTCGAGGCGTTGTGTGGTTGGAGGTGCCGTACGCCGTTTGTTGGGCTAAAATTAGAGGAAGTACGTTTCCATGTTTGGTCTATGGAAAGGCACCAGTGCGAAGGTGAAGTTGTCATGTGAGCGCTTGAGAACAGTTTCGGATCGTTAGAAATTCTACGTAAATTTGAGGTGTAGTGTTTTAAAGTGTGTTGTGATGGTCGGATGATCATGATGGTATTTCCTTGGAAGAAGGTGATGCGTTTTGTGGACCATAAGAGTTTTTGGGCGTGTGGGTCCTGTTGCTCATTGTTTGAGGTTATCTCCTGTGTTGGAGGGGTTCCATGATGTGTTTCATGTGTTGATGTTGTGCAGGTATCGGTTGGATTCCTTGCATGTTGTGCCGGTGTAAGGCATTGTGTTGAGATCTGAGTTATCCTATGTGAAGGATCTGGTGGAGATCCTTGTTTCCAGCGATAGAGTTCTGGGTGGTATAATGGTTGGCCTTGTTAAAAATCATCATTTAATATATATTGATTTTTGGTGGAATCAATTTTGGAAAATGGCATTTGAAAATATGACATTTTGGTTAGTGACCAAAATGCGATTTTTGAAAACTGTTTTAAAATGACTAAAAAGAAAATGGTCAAATTCTTAGAATCCTTAAGGAGCTCATTTACCAAGTGTTTCTGGTGGTTTCTCCCTTCAATTAAATCATTTTAAACATGTGGTTTAAAAGGGTGATTAAGAAGAATTAAATATCTAAAGTTAGTTATTAGCTTTTCAAAGAAACTCACATAACTTTTTCCTGAACCTTTTCTCTCAACTTATTTTCTGCCAAACAATCAGAATTTCATCAAAATCCAGAAGTGAGAGATTCTTTTCACTCAGATTATTGATTTTAACTTATTTATTTAACTTTGTTTTACAAAATCTCATTGAAATATTATGTTTTCTTAGCTTTAAACAAGCCAAATGAGGGAGAAATCACATAACATGGGTAAGGTTCGTGATCTCCTCTGTTAAATGGTTCTTTATTGATATTCCCAAGTATTTGATCCTTGATTTATAATTTATGATCTGATTTTGTGTTTTTATGTGGATTTAATTGGGTAAAATTGATGAAATGATGAAAGATTCGAATTGAATCTGATTTCCAATGTTATGGATTGTTTTTGAATATATTTTGGATGTATAATGATGTTGATAAGTCGATTTTATCAATGGAATCCCGAAGCTCCTGAATCTCTAATTGTTTAGGTTGCTAGATTTGTGTTCTTAAGGTGTTTTGGTGGCTATGCGTTTGCTAGAGGTGTTAGGTTGATTTCATTCTGTTTCTAGGTGTTAATGGATGATAAAAGTGGTGTTAGATTGCTGGTTTACGGCTGGGTTGTGTTTGGAAAAGATTATGTGATGTTTTCGGTTGTTGTGGTTGGGTAATTGTGAGGTGAATGTAAGAGTCCGTGAGGATCTATTGTTGTAATGTTATAAATGCATTGAAATGCATTAATCCTCTGTTGTAATGTGGCTAAAATAGGGGAGATGGATCTGGAAGAGATCGGTGAGGCTTTGAAGGCTTCAGACTCATGTTTTTACGTCGGTGAATCGATGTTTCGCGTATCAGTGAGTGAGAACATGGATTCCAGTATTGGAATGTTTTAAAGGTGGTTTATGGAAGTTTAAACTTAACTTGATATGCTGGTTTAAACTCGGAAGTAAGTAAAAATGGATTTTCTCTCTCGGTCGTGCTAGCGTTTAATGGTTTAACGCACTTGTTTTGATTCGTGTATTACCTACTGTTTAAGCATGTTTTAAAGTATTTGATGTACTGTTTTGAGCACGAAATGCTGAAGGATGCATATGGTAAGTGATCCTTGTAAGTTTATGGTTTATACTTGTGGTTTAAAGCATGGTTGTTGCTTTGGGAAAAGGTGTGGTTAATGCTTGTTAAAACAGTGAGGTAAATGTTAAATGGTTAATTATATTGGCAAGTGATGTGGTTATAAAATTGTTATCGGATATAGTTGGCCGGCCATAGGATTAAGTGCACTATAATAAGTCGCCTTGGATGTTGAGGGGTTTAGATCCGTGTACCGAAAGCTCCATCCGAGTACCCTAAGGTAGAGGGGTTAAATAATACCGTAGACTCCTGTTAGTAGATTAAGCATCTAACCGATGATTGGGGTTGGTGTCCCCAAGGGTTGGAAAGTGTACCCGGTTAGTAATGAACCGCGATTGTTAGAGTATCATTATTCCAGCTGAGATGGCTTGAAGTGTTGGTTGAAAACTTATTGAATCTGTGTATCCGATGAATACTTTTGTCAATGGACTTGTTTAATGATCACTTGTAAGCCAATATAATTGTTGATGTATCATTGGAAAGTTTATGTTGTATAATGTGATTTATACATGTTTACTCTTTAAGCTTTGCATATAGTGGTTATGCATGAATTGAGGTTTAGCAATGGAACTTGCTATTGGTTAATGATACATGTTGTACGTTTACTCTTTAAGCTTTGCATATGGTTGTTATGCATGGGACGCTTAAATTGAGGCTTAGCAATGGAATTTGCTGTTGGAAATGATACTTGTTGCACATGGTTAATATGCTGGTTTTTAAAGATGAAAAGTGCATGGTTTTTCAAGGAATGATGTTTCAATGATGATTAAGGAATGATTTAAATGAGATTTCAATATGTTGTTGAGAAATGGCTTTTAAATTGCATTGATGGTGTTGTTTTATTTGAGCGCTCCTCACTAAGCCTGGTGTGCTTACGCTCTCTTTGTTCATCAATGCAGTGAACTGAAGCTTGGAAGGCAGCGGGAAGCAAGAGTTCGGTACAAGACTTGGTAACCAAAGTTTGTTTTTGGATTAGACTATAAGTAATAAGGGCAATGGGGGTTTCCATTGTTTTTGGGCTATATATGTTGAATTCCCTGTTGAGCAAGTTAGTTTGATTGCTCTTGGGTTGTAATTGGCCTCTATGGCTTAATTTTGGTGATGGTTTGGAGTTTCATGTTTTACATGAATGGTGTTATAGGAAGCATGCCTATAATTTTTCATTTTATGCATGATGCCATGAATCAATGTTGAAACCGTGATGCTTTGATGTGGTTTGAACCCTGAGTATGCTGAATGTATGTTAGGAGCATGTTAGGATGTTTTGGTGTGGTTGAATGTATATTAAATCAGCTAAAGATGACATTACAGGCCCAGACGTACCGGTACGCGGAGGACCGTACCGGTAAGACTAGGCGTATACAGACACTTGGGATCGGTATGGGTATGTGCGTATCAGTACGTCTAGGCAATTTAAGCTTGGCGTAACGGTATGGAATAAGGCATATCGGTACGGGGACTCGTTACTGAAAATTTGCTTTTTAAGAAAAACCCGTGTACCGAAACAATAAAGGCTCGTACCGGTATGGTAATTAACTTTTACAGGCTGACGTGGCGTACTGATGCGGCACACAGTGTACCGGTACATGTGGCTACACCGTATCGGTATGGCTATGAATGTAAATGTACCAGTGGCTGTTAATTCTGATAATGTCATGGAAATAAAGTTCTGCTTTCTTGCGTTTTGGTCCCTAAATTTTGTGTATGCAATTATATAAGACCGTATGATCGTTTTGGGTTGAATTTTGACGTGTGAGCATATAACCTGTCTAATTAAAGGATGGTAACTTAAAATTGGGCTAAGTCTTTGTAATTTTTAAGATTTGCAATTTGGTCCCTATGTTGTTGTCTTTTTCAATTGGATGTCAAATTGATGCCCGATTGAGTTGGGGTTGCACCTGTTGCCAGTTTGATCATGTAGGGTATTAAATTGCATCTAGATAAGCCAAAAGAAAAAAAATGTATGGGCGCTGTTCGAGTTTCTTCTTTACGGTTTACTTTGGTAAACCTAATGTGGCTCCCTCGGTTCAGTCTGACATCTAGGCTGAGTCGAGAGGGTTACAAAGGTGCTCCGGTACGGTTTTGAGCTACTAGAATCTGAGTTTTATAAATTGGCCAGGCATACCGAAACACCTGTTCGTGTACCAATACGGTATACAATTAAGTTAGTTATTTGGATGTGTGGAAGGTTTCTGAGTTATTTGTTTCAGTCCCTGAATCTTGTTATGGCAATTGTGATTATGTGAATGGTCGGACTGATCTGAAAATTTTTATGCAAGCATGTAAACTGACTAATTGAGGATTGGTAACCCTAATTTCATTAATGGCCTTCTAAATTATCAATTTTGCATTTTGGTCCCTAAATAGTATTGTTTGCAATCGGATGCCCTTTCGTGGACCGTTTTCTTTGTGTCCTTATCCGCTACAAGCATGAACACTTAGGATTATTAATATGAATCTAGACAAGATAAAAGAAAAAAGGACCACTTTTCGTAATCTTTATTTGGTTTGCTTCGGCAAACCTATTGTAGCTCGTTCAGTTCGGTCGGGCGTCTAGGCCAGGTAGAGGGAGTTACATTTATAAAATGAAACCTGAAGCTAGTTGAATTGCTAATTTTGTAGGTTGCGAGTAGTTAGTTTTTGAGGTGTTTGTGGTGTTATGATGTTGCTAGAGATATAAGGTGAGGTTATGGAAGTTTTTAGATGTTGGTTGATGTTGTTAAGTTGTTCGAATCGTTAAGTTATGACTAGGCTTTGTTTAGATTTAAATTGAAGTGGTTTTCAGTTGTTTTCGAAAGGCGTATAATGGTGTTTGGTGATGTGATGTTAAGGATGGAGATTGCTGTGATTTTGGATGCATAATGATGTATTAATCCTCTATTATTATGTGAATAAAATAAGTGAGAATGATTCTACAGTGATTGACTAAGGTTTGGAAGCGTCGGACGCTTAATTTCACATTGGCAAGTGAAGCTTTGTGTTGTCGGTGAGAGGAAACGAGATTTGCATCTTTGTAAAGGATTGAAAATGATTTTGGGAGTTTAGATTAAGCTTGAAATGCTTTTATAAGATCGAAAGTAAGTATTAGATGATTACTTTCTTAATTTCGGTTTGATAAAGTTGATTTTCTCATGCCTATGTTTATGATTTGATACCTATTGTTATATGCATGTTTTAGAAATGGATTAGGATACAAATGATCTTATATTGATGATATTTGAGCATGGTAATGATTTTATGGAAATGATTTCAATGATATGTAATGCATGGTTTGTTACATTGGAAATCGGTTTAAATGATGCATATGAAAAATAGTGAGGTATCATGTTAAATATGAAATATATTGGAAAATGACAATGATTAAATGTTATCGGATTTAGTTAGCATGCCATAAGGTATAAAGTGAACTGCCATAAGTCGCCTCATGTTTGTTGAGGGGTTCTAATTGTACTGTTTTCTCTACAATGGGTACCCTAGCGGTCGAGGGGTTGTGATTGTACCGCTTTCTCCCTCTGGAGGGTGTTATACATCATAATCGTCGAGGGGTTTATTGTACTGTCTACTCTTGTTAAATGTATGTTTAAGTGATCTAAGGAACCACTTGTGAAATCTGTGTATCCGATGTGTTTTGATAAACGAAAGGTTTGGTTTTTGGTCACTTAAATGCCAATATATGAACTAATGTATCATGATGAAGGAATTATTTTTTGTATAATGTGATTTATACATGTTTAGCTCTTTAAGCTTTGCTAATGGATGAATAAGCATGTGAAGGCTTAAATTGAGGTTTTGCATATGGGATTATGCATGAGATTCATGATACAAGTTTTGCATATGGTTTAATATGCATGTTTTGGAAAAGGTAAAAAGGGCATGAGATGTTTTGGCATGATGTTCATAGTATGGTTTGACTCAAATGGTTCTTAAAACAATGATGAGTGTTTTTAGAGCATCTCTCACTAGGCATTATATGCTTACGCTCTCCTTTCTCATCATTAAAGAGAAATAAGCTTCTAGGGAAACAAGCAAGCAAGGGGGAATCTAAGAATTGATTTACTTGAAGTACAATTTTATAAATGAGTTTGTAGTAGTAAATGGCAATGTGACCAAGTTGTAATTGGGATGGTTGTTTTGCTTACTCCCTGTTGTGGACATGTTGTTTTTGATACTTTGGACTTGTATGATGTTATATGGTTTGCTTTGACGGGTTGGGATGTGAATTGCATGCTTGGGTAGAGACCATGCCTATAGGATCTCTTGTTTGCTTTCCTAAGGATTGATTGTTTGCCTAGCATGTTCGGATGGTTGTGGAAATGATGTTAAACATGTTATATGATGTTTTTATGATGTTTGAAGCATGTTAGATGGAGCCTAAGTGTCATATGTTTGGCCAATAAGTCATTACAAGTCCAGTTGTACCGATACGTGTCCTCTGGGATCGGTACGTGGGGTCTGATACAACTCAAATTTGAGGAAATAAAAAAGGGGCATTGGTATGTATCGGTATGCCTTTGAGAAAGTTTATACTGGGATCGGTACACAGGGTACCGTATCGGTATGAGTTTTAGCTACTAAAATCCTCTATTTTTGAAATATGCAATGGAGATTGATACTCGAATGATCATACCGATACAAATATGCCACGTTGACTCGTACTGATACGATGCAAGCCTGTATCGGTACAGGGTTAGTTAATTCTGGTATTTTCATACTGTATTTTGGATTCTTTACAATTTGGTCATTGTTTTGTATATTACACGTTTCATGATGACTTTGAGAACCAATCTGGCTGCAATTTCACACAGAGGCATGAAATGAAACTAATTGAAGGTTGGGAAGAAAAATGAAACTAATTGAAGGTTGGGAACATTAATCTATAATTTGATCCTTTAATTAATAGAATTTATGTTTTGGTCCCCAAAGCATAAAGTCTTGTGAATTGAATGCTTGTTTCGCCTTCCGCTGTTGTACGCCATACCCTTAAGGTTAATTAAGCATATAGGCAAGATAAAAAGAGAAAAAAGGACCGATTTTAGGTTAATAGTTCAGGTTTGCTTCAGCAAACCTAATGTGACGTGCTTGATTTAATCTTGGCGGCTAGGCCAGGCCAAGGGGTTACAATGAAAAATAGGTTATTTACACACTCGTCAGGAATAGGGTAGAGGAATGCAATATTCTGGTGTGGAATTTGTTTTTGTAGTTACATGTTGTTGGAGAGAGTGGATGCGTCTCTATGCCAGATAGTGGGCAAAGAATCTTGACACTATCTATAGAACCATTATTCTCTCATTATTCTTTGAAATATTCACGGGGTAAAGGTGGGTTTTATTTGTAGGACTCTAAGTGTGATTTATTGTGGGATGAAGAAGAATCCAGATTCTTTTTATATAAATTTTTGCAAAACTTGTATTGCATATGCATGAAGAAAAGACATCTTGACGCTACTTTAGGGCGGGGGATCTCAACACTTTTTTAAACCATTTTCTTTGTGAAGTACTTATAAGAGGTAAAACGGTGTCTCTATTAGTATATTGTTGTAGATATTCATTAGCACTATTGTGATTTTTCATTATAAGGGTTACATTACATTTACATAGACTACTTATATGTAGAATTTCATTAAGTGGTAAGGATTCCATGCTCAGGGGATTGTTTTTCCGCTCATGTCTTCCAGTTTGTAGGAGCCAAAACTAAATTCTTTGACAACCTTGTAGGGTCATTTCTAGTTCAGTATCATTTTTCTTTGCGTCTAGTTAGGGTCATTTCTAGTTCAGTTTCATTTTTCTTTGCGTCTACTAAGATGCTAACTTATGTATTTCTCGTGAAAAGATCTCCAACTTGGAACTGTTTGTTATGAACTTGAGAGTTGTAAAACTTTACTACTTATTGGCTTCTTACTGTTAGTCTTACTTCTATTGCTTCCATGATTTCTTCGAGTAGGTCAAGGTTGGCTCGAAGCATATCATTGTTTCTTTCTTAGTCGTAGTAAGAGGTACAAAATGAGTTTATTCCTACCTCGGTAGGAATAACTGCTTCAAATTTGAACATCATATTAAAAGGGTTTCACCAGTTCTTGTATGGGAAGTGGTTCACACTACCTAGAGAATACTGGGTAGTTCTTCTAACCATGCTCCTCTAGATTTGCCTATTTTCTTCTTGAAGACTGGGAGGATATTTTTGTTAGTTGCTTTTACTTGGCCATTAATTTGTGGAGTTTCGACAAAGCTTTTGGCAGCAATGATTGTAACCCCTTGACCTGACCTAGACGCCCAACCGAACCGAGAGAACTACATTAGGTTTGCCGAAGCAAACCGAAGAAAGATTATGAAAAACATGTCCATTTTTTTCTTTTATCTTATATAGATGCGAATTATTAATCCTACATGTTCATACTTGCAGCGCGTGAATTTTCAAAGGAAATGAATCTCGAAAAGGCAACCAATTGCATCACTTACATTTTAGGGACTAAAAAATAAATCTTTTAAATTATAGGACCAAAACTAAAATTAAGGTTACCAATCCTCAATTAGTCTATTTACATGCTCTCATAGAAAATTTCAGGACAAGACACTCATCTGAGCATATACAACTGCATTCCAAAACTCAAGGACCAAAATGGATGAAACAAAAACCTTCAACTGTTCCAAAATAACAGAATTAATTGTAGCCGTCCGGTACGCCTACTAGTGTTTCGGTACGCCCTTATGATTTCAAAAACTCAGATTCCAGTAGCCAAAACTCGTACCGATACACTTGCTCGTGTATCGAAATGCCTAACAAAGTGTTTAAAATCGTATCGGAACACTTGCTCGAGTACTGAAACACTTTTCCTGGAAAGGCTTACCCGTATCGAAACACCCTCCCGCATATCGAAATGCGGTCTAAACACACTTTAATGATAATAAACCCACTTAAACATGCTTCAAACACTAGAGCAACATTATTAAGAGTTGATCCCTACTAGAACATCACAGAATCATCGACTGAACATGGCATTCATACTATCACGATGATCAATAGGCATGCTTCCTA
This sequence comes from Hibiscus mutabilis, assembly GCA_019671005.1. Classification (NCBI taxonomy): domain Eukaryota; kingdom Viridiplantae; phylum Streptophyta; class Magnoliopsida; order Malvales; family Malvaceae; genus Hibiscus; species Hibiscus mutabilis. The sequence goes on along the minus strand of CM033724.1, from coordinate 30,723,382 downwards.
TTATCATTTTACCAAACAACCAAAACTCACAATTGGCACATTTAAACATCCACAACATGCTTGCACTACTTAAGCAACATAACAAACTTGTTTGAATCAACCAAGCATGGCAACCATACCAAAATAACTACATGCATTCCTAAGCACTCATCTAGCATCAATATAGGCAAGGATCCATACAAATCTAACAACAACAAACCAAACATGAAATCAAGCACCTCACGTGCTTAAAAACCATGGAAAAACAGAGTTACAAATCCCTAAAAATTATGGAGAACACATTGCCTTATTAATCGGAAACATAAACTGAGTCCATACTCAAATTAGTCCTTGTCCTTGGATCACTTTAGCCTTGCCCTTGCAGCCCTCGAACCTCAATGCTCTGTATCACTAGGAAAAAGAGAGCGCAAGCACACATGCTTAGTAGGGATGCTCATAAAACAATGATGTTTTTAAAAACATTTGAAACCAAAACACTTGTTTCCAAAACATGCTTACAATCAAAGCATTTTCCTTGTCTCCAACCGAGACATGCATAATCACCCTCACCCTTACGCAACATCATATACTTATTACATGCTTAGATCCCAAAGCATTAAATCATAAACCATACTAAAATCCCAAATAATTACAAAATAGGTTCAACACATGAACTTTCACATATATTGGCATTAATAGTGACCCGGATAGACTACCCTCTATCCAACATATCGGATACATGGATCTATCATACCATGCCTAGTTAAACCGCATGATATCCCAAACCTAGCCTAGTTAAACCGCAAGATTTGACAACCTCATCTAGTTAAGTCGCGAGATTTACCGCCCTTGCCTAGTTAATCTGCAAGTGTACCGACCTTGCCTAGTTAAACCGCAAGATCACCATCAATTTGGGTTGCCTAGTTAAACCGCATGCCCCAAATGAGGTCGCCCAACAGTCCAAGTGGCCTTGTTAAACCGCCATACCTCAATGACCCATGGCCACGATCGATTTTGTTCATATTTTATAGTTCACTTTAATCCTATGGCATGCCAACTATATCCGAATGTTTCTTACCTTGTCACATAGCCAATATATCACTTACAACATCATTTACCTACTGTTTTGCAATGCATTAAACCAGAACCACAACATATGCAATCCACATTGCCCAAAGCAACACCCATTCCCAACCGGAATGAAAACCAATGCTCACTAGCATTTATATACATAAAATCCATTGCATATGTGTTCATAGCCATGCATTTACAATAGTAAATTAAACCATGTTTAACACCAAAACATGAAATCAACATGCTCATATCTAAACTGATATTCAAGAGCGAAATAAGGGAAACTTACTTCCGAGCTTAGGTAAGTGTTTCATGCTTACCTTAAACTCCCAACAACTTTTATTAAGCCTTTTAAAGGCGTTTAAACCAGTTTCCACTCACCGATACAATTCGCCTTGCTCGCCAATGCGAATCAAGCTCTCGGCAAGCAACAATCAATGTCGAACTTTGTTGCCTTGATTATCCCCTATTTTAACAAGAAAAAACTAGAGGGCAAATACATTATTATGCGTTCAAACCATTGCCTAACAGCAATCACCTGTAACTCTCAAGTTGCCCACTCAAAAACCATCTGAAACATATCGAAAACATCATCAAACCCTTCCAAAACTTAACCCAGCCATAATATAACAATCCAATCCATCAAACTTCATTAATTAACATCTAAAAACCCTTTCCCAAAATCCTTTTACTTCCACCAATGATTAAGATCGAAAAAACACTACAAAAACTCTTGATTAACAACCTTAAACATTACAGATTCAACTTGTTTCGGGATTACAACATTAAAACCAAGTTATTAACTCAATTAAACATCAAAATCATGATCTAATCTGATCATAAACCCAGCAAAACAGATCTAATTCGAAATATGTCAAATTCATCAATCCAAACACAATTAAACCATTTTTCCTCAATTAAATTATCAAATCACATTAGAAAACAATCGTAAAAAGTCAACAACTTGGGAATTTCAGCAAAGAACCTTTCGTTAGAGGAGAAAAATGAACCTTACTTCCAATGAATACTTTCTCCCTTAATTGGATGATTTGCATGAGAAAATAAAGTTAAAAACATGAGGTTTTGGAAAACTAACAAGAAGAAATCATTGGCAAACAAAAGATTTAAGAAAAGAAAGATTTACCTGAAGATTTAGAAGAAGAAATTGATGTTTGGCTGGAGAGATTTTAGAGAGAAAATATTTAAGAAAGTTAGTTACGTGATTTTTGCTTAAAAGATTTAATAACCCATTTAATTCTCCCCAACCTATTTTTATTTTCCAAAATAATTTAAAAATAGCCAATTAAGGAATAAAGTCTGATATTGGACTTTTTGGGAAATTAGCTCCTTAAAAATTCAAAGTTTTGACTCTTTACAAAACAACCACCAAAAACAGTTTTCAAAGTTTGCATTTTGGTCACTAGTCCGAAATGTCCGATTTCCAAAGCTCTTTTTACAAAATTGATTTTACCATAATCATTAATGTATTTAATAATGATTTTAGAACATTTTCCCACAATTTTATCACCTTCAAAAATATTTAATCCGATTTAATCCCGAAACCGACTCGAATCTCTAATACCGGTCGACCGGACCTTCGAACCAACCTTTAAAATACATAAGCCCAAAACCGGGGGTTACAATGATTTTTAGATTTTGGAAAAATTCTCAAGTTTTCCTTGGAATTGTGTTCCATTGTTGGTGATGAGCACGTATATGAGACCATACTTGCAGATGATAACTTTTTAGATGAAGTTTTCCATTTTCTTTTCGGTGATTGTGGCTAGGGCTTCAGTTTTCACCCACTTTCTGAAATACTCGATAGTTACTAGGATGAACCTTTTCCTTCCAATGGTTTCCAAAAAGGGTCCCAGGGTATCTATTCCCGAGGTGGCAAAAGGAATGGTCTTACGATTGCTTGTAAAAACCCGACTGGGTTTTAAGGATTTTTGAGTATTTCTGGCATGATATCATTTATTGACCATGTGTATGGTGTCTTTGTGGACAACAGGCCAGTAGAAACCCTGACGAAGGGATTTTTGTGCAATAATGATTACGAGGGTGAACAGATTAACTATATAAGGCTACCAAAACTAAAGAATGAACATCTGTAAAGCGTTTTTGTTTGGAAACTGGAAAGCGCAACAATATTGTCATATGGCGAAAGCGATCGGTTTGGAAGTCTGATTAGCCGAATAAAAGCCACGAATTTTTGCGAGTTTTAAATGTTACCCTTTTTGGGTTGTTTTTGCTAAATTTCCTTGGGAGTCAAATTGCCTTGAGCAAATTGTCTGGTACTCTTCGAGTATATTTAAAAAAAATCCTTAATAAATCTGTTATACTCGAAATCTCGCGTAATCACGAAATTCTGAAATTTTTGAATGACCTTGAGGTACAAAACCCTGTGCACCTGAATGAAGACGATGATTATCGGACTCTTCGAATAAGTTCCTAAATTTTGAATTCAATATAACATGGACTAAAGTTCAGTATGTTCTATCTGTCTTTATCAAGATTCTCTAAGTGATAAATTAAACTATCTGGTGTGTTCCTTGCAGATGTATATTCTCTCTCTGTATTGAAACTAAGACTCTTTCTCTCTGGTTTGATCCATGAATCCTGTTTGTTAAAAATAAAATAATAATAATAATAACAATAAATAAATATACCACTATGTCTGACACGAAAAATATGCTCTCTGATTTCTGATACTCTGGAAATATATGTATGACTATTGTTTTCATATTCCGTCTGTCTACTAAACTATATGATTTGGGGTATTTCTGGGATATGATTGAAGATTTGTAGGCTCAGCACTGGTAAGTCCTTCTGGACCTAAGGCATTCCCTTAGTTAAGCTCCTAGGCTCAATTGGGCCTAGGGTAAGTCTTTCTGTAAGCTTCTACGCCCTATGGGCCTAGTGTAAGTCTTTTTGGTTACTGTTCTGGTATACTACATATCGGTGTATGGTTGGAGGGTAGTCAGGTAATTAGAATAAAACTTTCCGCTTCCTTTTATAATTCTACCCTACTAAATGAATTTACTAAAGTCTGAAAACTCTTTGTATGCTCCTGATCTGCTATTAATGAAACACGCTTATTTTTCACAGTTCAACTTTCAAAATATGTATCTCATCTAATTTTCGGATTATAAGCATCTGCCTGGTACTCAGGTGATCGGTTAAAGAACAATCCTATTACCTAAGTATAGCGATGTTACGAATATCAATATCTTGAATGAAACCTGTTGTTGATTGGATCATCATGTTAGTTTTGCTTTGCCATTTACTTGCTTGTTGCATATAACATCATTTGGTAGTTTTGTATTACTAAGCTTTCCCAAGCTCACTTTGTTTCACCATTTCAGGTTAAAGAAATTTGATCAAAGATATATGACCGATATCAGTTTGGGAGTTCCCTTGGTGTTGCATGTGGAGTACGGTACCTGGGTATTAGTGGGCATGTACATCACGATTCATTTTATGATTGAGTCTGTATTTTATTTTCTGGATTTCATTTTTGTGTAAACAAAATTTTAATATGGTTTTAACAAAAAAATTATTTTGCACTTTAAAATGTATTTCTAGAAATTTAATATGATGGAGTCTGTGGGTTGCTCCGGTGACCCGAATGTGACCTCCTAGACTAGGCAAATCGTATAGGTGGGTTTAGGGGGTTACATTTAGTGGTATTAGACCTTAGAGTTGCGTCATTCTGGGTAGATCGGCCGATCGATTGTCTTAGGGTGTCTGGTAAATACATGCCCCTAGATCATTATCGTACTCCTCAGCACCGGAACTCTGGTGCCAAAACCTTTCTGAAATAAATGTATCTGAGCCTTCTATCCTTTATGGCCGAACTCTGCTGGCAAAGGATGTCCACGACGCTTGTCTGTGTTCCAGATTCACATGATGGATCTAAATTTGATAAGAATCTGAAATAGTTGAGGCAAGGGAAAATTTATGATTTGGTACAAGTATGAGAATGAATGAATAAGTTTGTGAAGTGTGAAGTGTGAAGTATGATGGATTCTGGCAAGATTTGAGGTTGAATCTGATTCAGTTATGGGAATTATAATTTCAAAATCTGATACGTGTCGAGCTTTGTACTGTGATGATTCAACCATAGTAGATTATATGTGAGTAGCTATTCTGTCAAGTCCAAGTTATTCACATGAGACATTTGTGGATATGGCAAAGGTTTAGATTCTGAGATGAATATGCAATACCTGAAAGGAGCAGTAAAGTTTGGATGTTACCCTGAAGGTCATAAATGAACATTGTCATTCATCTATTTTGCTATAGCTTGAGATGACTTCTGGGTGGTGTAGGAGTAAATTATTGTGAACCTTGTTAGATTATCTTTGACTCCTTGTGGAAAGGATTCTGTCTGGGTAATCGTAGAACGACTTGATAAGATGATCAGATTATGTAATTCAGAGAATTAATTAATGTCATATGTACTGTTAAATATCAATATCGTCTCTGACTGAGATCCAAGGATCGCATTCTGATTCTGGAAGATTACGTGGGAAGCCTTGAGTACATGTCGAAACCTCAGTACCGTCTTTCATCTGTAAATTGATGGCCAGTCTGAAAGAGTGATTCTGACTTTGGAGAATATACATCGGGATGTGTAATGGACTTTCGTGGTAGTTGAGAAGGCTTCCTACTCTTGGTTGAGTCTGTTTATATTAACAAGCGATTACTTGGCATCGTAAGAAGCTCGGTATGGATTCAAATTTTGTATCTTAATTAGTTGGTTCGAAAGGTATGATAGGATATTCTAGGGTCCCAAGTCAGACTGAGATGTTGAGGACACCAGATTGATATGTGACTGTCTGAGAAGTCTCGAGAACATGCATGCTCTGATAGTTAAGTTTCAGTTAAAGAATGGATGGAAGAACAGTCTTTGCATTCCTCCGACTCAGATAAATTTCGAGGACGAAATTTTCTTTAAGGGGGTGGAGTTGTAACACCTAGAAAAAAATGAAATGAAATGAATGAATGTGGGAAAAATGTATGTTGGGGGAATCGAACCCACACCCTCTAGCTTTAACCCAAACACCCAACCATCTAAGCTAAGCAAGCTCTTGGTGCTTAAAGTACCTAAAATAAAATGTAAGCTGACCCGTGATGGCTTTAATAAAAAAAAATTTAAATCTGAACCAACCTATCTACCTTATTATTATTACCCATTCAAATAAAAAAAGGTTCCAGATCTTTTTCCCTAACCCGCTCAACTCTGACCGTCATTCAACCCACACCGCCGGCCCGTGGCATACATCATCTCCATTAATCGAAATGTCGTCTTCATCCGAACCAAAGCCCCATAAACGCTCGTCAACGGGCACCTATTTTTCCTGTAATCGGTGATTGAAGGTCCAAAAACCTAAAACGCAAAAACTCATTTCGTTTTAGCTTTTTCGGCCACCTCTGTTGTCCGTTCGTGATGTTGTAGCCACCAGCAGACTCCTCTCGACAAGACGAACAAAACTCCTTTAGAAGATCATCTATTCGATGTCAGTAAGGGCTTCATTGAAAGGTGCGATGGTTTCGGCGTTCCCATTTCATTTCAGGTATTTCGGTGAGTTTCTGGTTTAAATGTTGGCATGTGAATGTAGTGGTTTGGTTAGATATGTTGTTCTTGACATTTTGGGCCTTTTTTCGGTCGATTTGGGGTCGCACGTGGCCTCCACGCACCATCTAGGCGATTTCTGGCAGCTTGGGACGATGGCCCGGCCGAACCAGTTTTGTATTAGACCGAACCGTCCGACCCGATTGAACCGTCCAAATCGTTTGACCCGACCGACCCGTCTGACTTGTCTGACCCGAATGACCCAATTGAACCATCTGACCCGACCTGTTGACTAGTCTACTCAGTGAGTCGACCTGTTCGAGTCAACTTAGTGAGTCAACTCGCCCGAGTCAACTCGCCCGAGTCAAATTTTTCGGTCGCTTACATCAGCATTGATCGTTGACCAATAACGTCGACGTTGACTTTGACTGATGATGTCAACGTTGACTTTGACTGCTGACGTCAGCGTTGACTTTGACCCAAAAAGTCAAATTTTCTAAAAAACCTCTATTTTAAGTTTTTCGACGTCCTGTGTCCATTTTTGAAGTTGGTTTTGTGAAATTCGAACCTGAAAGCCTCCAAATTGGACCGTAAACCCAAACTTGAGTTTGTATTTAATTATTTAATTAAAGTGAATTGCGAATAAGGATTGATTTTAGAAATTGTGTAATTGAAGGTTCTTGCACGTCTTTAAATTTGAGAGGTTGAAGGACGTCAATTTTGAACTCAAGAATGTTCGAATGGAGTACCTTCAAGCAACCGGTATAGCCTAAGTCCAGGTAATACTTTACTACCTCTTGCATGTTCTATGAAACATAATGGTATCTAGATTAATTCATGCGCGATTCTAATTAAACGTACGGTTAGCTCTGCTAGTCAAATCATTTGCGAAATATAAGAAGGGTAATCCGAACAAGATTCAATAATCGAATAGAAAGTTTGATAGTCGAGAGGATTCCTGAGTTTTGTGAGTAATTAATAATCGTTAAATATCCAATTCTAGTTTTATATTAATGAAATTGATGTCTTGGATAATTAAAAGCTAAATGACTAAATTGCCCCTAAGATGTTCAAATGACAATTATATCCCAACTAAGGGAATGATCTGGAATCTTCACTTTATGTGATAAAACAATTGCGTAGCCTGAAATCCTTAAACTGTTGGGAAAGGTCTCGGTATCATGATGCTAATGAGTGAGAAAAATAAAATACTTGAATTTATCTGGAGTATTGGATAAAACTTTGAAGATGAAGTTTCTAGAGTACTTCAGAAATTTCGAGTTGATCTAAAAGATAGAAAGACTGAATTGATATAGATGATTGTAATGATTGAAATATTTTCAAGCACCGAATTCAATAAATTAATCGAATGACAGTTATTCTCTCAGGTTCTGAATTGAATAAATTGTTTGGAAGGACCAGAATGACTAAAATGACCTAAATGATCGAAATATATTCGAGTGGCAAAACTTCTAAAATGGCTAAATTATTCTTGACTTCTGGAATAATTAAATTACCGACATGAATCGACAGAAGAGGATACCCTTGTTAAATCTTAACCCATATAAAAATCTTGAAAATTTTATTGTTTGCAAGGGTCGAGAAACATAACCCAGATATGATGGTTATCTCAGATACTGCTTTGTATTTGTATATTAAAATGCAAGGGCATGTTAAACTACACGGTGAAAGACCAATAATGATCACGAGGGTGAACAGTTTAACTATATAAAGCTACCAGAACTAAAGAATAAACATCTGTAAGGTATTTTTGTCTGGAAACTGGAAAGCATAACAATATTGTCATATGGCGGAAGCAATCGGTTTGGAAGTCTGATTAGCTAATTAAAAGCCACGATTTTTTGCGAGTTTTAAATGTTACCCTTTTGGGTTGTTTTTTCTAAATTGCCTTGGGAGTCAAATTGCCTTGAGCAAATTGTTTGGTACTCTTCGAGTATATTTTTAAAAAATTATGAATAAATTTGTTATACTCGAAATCTCGCGTAATCATGGAATTCTAAAATTTTTGAATGACCATGAGGTACAAAACCCTGTGCACCTGAATGAAGATGATGATTATCGGACTCTTCGAATAAGTTCCTAAATTCTGAATTCAATATAACATGGACTAAAGTTCAGTATGTTTTATCTGTATTTATCAAGATTCTCTAAGTGATAAATTGAACCATCTGGTGTGTTCCTTGCACATGTATATTCTCTCTTTGTTTTGAAACTAAGACTCTCTCTCTGTGATCTGATCCATGAATCTTGTTTGTCAAAAATAAAATAATAATAATAATAATAACAATAAATAAATATAACACTATGTCTGACACAAAAAATATGCTCTCTGATTTCTGATACTCTAGAAATATATGTATGATTATTGTTTTCTTATTCCGTCTGTCTACAAAACTATCTGATTTGGGTTATTTCTGGGATATGATTGAAGATCTATAGGCTCAGCGCTGGTAAGTCCTTTTGGACCTAAGGCATTCCCTTAGGTAAGCTCCTAGGCTCAATTGGGCCTAGGGTAAGTCTTTCTAGTTACTGTTCTGGGATACTACATATCGGTGTATGGTTGGAGGGTAGTCAGATAATTAGAATAAAACTTTTCGCTCCCTTTTATAATTCTACCCTAATGAATGAATTTACTAAAGTCTAAAAACTCTTTGTATGCTCCCGATCTGCTATTAATGAAACACGCTTATTTTTTACAGTTCAACTTTCAAGATCTATATCTCATCTAATTTTCAGATTATATGCATCTGCGTGGTACTCAGGTGATCGGTTAAAGAACAATCTTATTACCTAAGTATAGCGATGTTATGAATATCAATATCTTGAATGAAACCTGTTGTTGATTGGATCATCATGTTAGTTTTGCTTTGCCATTTACTTGCTTGTTGCATATAGCATCATTTGGTAGTTTTGTATTACTGAGCTTTCCCAAGCTCACTTTGTTTCACCATTTCAGGTTAAAGAAATTCGATCAAAGATATGTGACCGATATCAGTTTGGGAGTTCCCTTCGCGTTGCACGTGGATTACGGTACCTGTGTATTAGTGGGCATGTACGTCAAGATTCATTTTATGATTGAGTCTGTATTTTGTTTTATGGATTTCAATTTTGTGTAAACGAAATTTTAATATGGTTTTAACAGAAAATTTAGTTTGCACTTTAAAATGTATTTCTAGAAATTTAATATGATTGAGCCTGTGGTTTGCTCCGGTGACCCGAATATGACCTCTTAGACTAGGCGAATCGCATAGGCGGGTTTAGGGGGTTACAGCTAATTTTCTAGGTTGTGAATAGTTAGATTTTGAGGTGTTTAAGGTGTTAGAAGGTTTCTAGAGGTATAAGTTGAAGTTGAAAGTGTTTTTAGATGTTAATTGATGTTGATTAGATATTCAAATCATTGGTTTATGGCTGGGCTTTGTTTAGGTTGGGTTTGGTGATGCTTTCGCTTGCTTTAAAGAGGCGTTTTATGGTTTTTGGTGAGGCAAAGTTGGGAATTGGTGTTGCTGGGATTATGGATGCACAATGATGCATTAATCCTATGTTATTTTGTGGTTAAAATATGGGATATTGATCATGCAAGGAGTGGTGAAGTTTTGGTAGCTTTGGACGCTTGATTTTGCATCGGTAAGTAGAGCTTTGTGTTGTCGGTGAGTGGAAATGAGGTTTACTGCTTAATAAAGGTTTGAAAGTGATTTTGGGAGTTTAGATTAAGCTTGAAAGTAAGTATTGAACATTCTTGCTCCCGTTTTCAATTTTACAAAATACATTCTCATACACATGTTTAAGATTTAGAATACCTACTGTTATATACATGTTTTTTAATAGAAATATGATTCAATTGATCATATATTGATGATATATGAGTATGGCAAATGATTTATTAAAAGGATTTTGAGGGTGAGTAATGCATGGTTTATTGCATTGAAGATTATTTGGTTTGATGTATATGTAAAACAGTGAGGTAATATGTTTTAATAGAATATATTGGCAAGTGGCAATGATTAAATGTTATCGAATATAGTTGGCATGCCATAGGGTTTAAAGTGCACTATAATAAGTCACCTCATGTGTGTCAAGGGATCAAGAGTGTGCCATATCTCCACCATGAGAACAACAGCGGTCGAGGGGTCAAGAGTGTGCCAAATTCTCACACTAGTGGATTTATATATCATAACCGTTGTGGGGTAGTAGTACCATTTGCTCTGGTTCGAGGAACCACTTGGGAAATCCGTGTATCCGATGTGTTTTACAAAATGGAAAATTTTGGTTTTGGGTCACTTTAATGCCAATATATGAATTAATGTATCATTATAAATGGATTATGTTTGTATAATGGGATTTATACATGTGGTGCTCTTTAAGTCTTGCTGTTGGATGTTTTAGCATGTAAGGGCTTAAATTGAGGTTTGTTTGATGTTATGCTAGAAATCCATGATACATGTGTGACCAAAGAGTTTAATATGCATATTTTGGAAAGGCAAAAAGAGCATGAGTTGTTTTGGCATGAGAATCAATACATGATTTAAAAGCAAAATGTTTTAAATGCATTGGTGAGTGCTTTTGAGCATCCCTCACTAAGTTTTATGTGCTTACGCTCTCTTTTCTCATAATGCAGAAAGTAAGCATTCAGACATCGAGCAAGCAAGAAGCAATCCAATGGTTGAGCTAATTCAAGTACGGTTTTATAAATACTATGTAGTAATAAATGACAATGTGACCAAGTTATAATTGGGAGGGTTGTTTTGGTTACTCCCTATTTTGGATATGTTCTATTTGGTGTTTTGGACTTGTAAATTGATATATGCTTTGAATTAGGGGATTTGGGAAGATTTCAGCATGTGGGGTAGAAGTCTTGTCTATAGGTTTGCTTCGATGATTGCTTATGCTTCTTTGATGCCCATGTTTCAATGTTTCTGTGCTGTTTTGTAGTTCATTAGTTGGTATGATGTTTACATGTTGTTTGAAGCATATTTGATTGAGCCTAAGTGTCATATGTTTGACAAAGAGGTCATTACAGACCTAGTCGTACTGGTATGGGTCCTTAGGGATTGGTATGCAAGGTCTGTTACAGCTCAAAAGTGTGCAAAATTGCACAGGGGTATCGGTACGCCTAGCTCTGTACCGATACGCCCCTTAGAAAAATACACTAGGTGTTGGTACACGAGCAATCGTATCGATACACACTTTAGCTACTGGAATCCCCTATTTTGATATCGAACCACTGGTATGGTACGCAAGAGGATTGTACCGATACCCTTTGCAAAATGAACCGGTATCGATACTAGGACGGGGTGTATCAGTACCAAGTCTGTTATTTCTGGTAAATGCTTTGCCGAAGTTTAAATCTTTGCAGTTTAGTCCCTGTTTCTTGTATATGCAATTAATCGAGCTTGGATGATTGTTTTATGTTGAAATTTAACCGACATGCATTTAACCTGATTAATTAAGGGTTGGTACCTTTGGATTTAAGTAAGTCCCCTCAGTTTTCCAAAATTGTGTTTTAGTCCCTAAATAGCAACTGTGTAAAATTAAGTGTCTAACTGACGTTCACTTCCTTCGATATTTCACCCTCTGCCAGCATGTTCACCATAGGGATTAATTATGCATTTAGACAAGATAAAAAGGAAAAAAGACATTGGTTTAAGTAATTCGTTTGAGTTTGTCTCGGCAAACTCAATGTAGCTCGCTCGGCTCAGTCTGGCGTCTAGACCGGGACAAGGGGTTACAACCACCATCTATAATAACACTACATACCTTGCCTTGGATGTGGCAACGAGTATGGAAGATGTTTTCTCATTGTTGCTCCCTTTCCACACTTTGGATGCTTAAGCTTCGTTTCACAACAATGACTTCACCATCAACGGCATATTCCAAATCTTCATGGTCGGTGTGTACATCGAATTCAACTCCGTCCTCTTGTTCAAGCTCAACTTCTCCACCATCTTTTAGGAACATGACCCTCTTGTTTAGACATTAACTAGCAATATGTCCCCTTTTGAGACATTCAAAGCACTTGATGTCACGAGTTCGATTAGGTGTGGCATCGACTTCTCCTTTATTCAACTTTTTGTCCAGCTTATTACGCTTTGATGTCTCAGCAATGTATTTACTCCAAAAAGTGGTGTCATTTTTTTAGGCACCTTGCCCCCACTTGGTCGTTGAAATTGAAGTAGTAGAGAGTTGAGTATTACCTTTTCTCTTTTGTTGTTTTTCCACTTTAATTACCATATAAATCTTGTCCTCAATTTTGACATAGTGTTAGAGTTCTACTTTGTCAGCAATGTCACGATTAAGATCGTTTAAAAACCTTGCCATGGTAGCCTCTCGATCTTCCTCCACATTGGCACTGATAATGGCAATTTCCATCTGTTTATAGTAATCCTCCATGCTCAGATTGCCTTTAGTAAGACTTTGGAGCTTTTGGAACAAGTCCCGATGGTAATGTGTTGGAACAAATCTCCTCATCGTGATGGCTTTTGTTGAATGTTTTAAGTGCTATGCAAGTGGTGCGAGTGAACACGTCACAAGTAATAAAGTGATGAATATAGAGTATCGTCCCCACAAGGATTGGTCTTGAAGGACTTGGGTTCTTAACTCCTTGCACTGAAATAAGAAAGTATTTGTGGTGATAGATGGTGGTAAAGAAGTATCTAAAATAAAATAAAGAAAGACTGTAGACGAATAAGGTAATCAATAAGAGAGTAGGATGGCTTATTAGGATTAAGAGTATGCCGGACGAGTTGCTTTGGCAAGTTAAATACCGGAGGCAAGTGAGATGCTGAGGCAAGTAGATTGTCATGGCAAGTAATTGCCCAGGCAAGTAGTTTGCTAGAAGTAAGACTCTCTGTGACCAGTGAAATGCAATAGCAAGTGGTTGAGTTGGAGTAAGACTCTTCTCGGTAAGTGGTTACCCTGGCAAGTTAATTGTTGTGGCAAGTACGATGTCGTGGCAAGTCAGTTGTGCCTCCAATGCTCGACAGAGTGTTCTTCAATGCCTTCACGTTATTTCTAACTTAAAGGGCCGACGCTTGTGCAAACCTTGGTGATACGTCTGTCACACGTTACTTTACCAAGAGTGGACATCGTCTTTCCTTGAACTCTTGTTAGCCGCTTGAAATTCACTCCTTCTCCAAGCTTCCTTCACTTTGGCACTTTTCGAAAACTTGGTTCAAGAGGAAATTGATTCCCTTCGGCTCTCGCAATATTAGGAAACCTGGATTCAATTCAGTTCGTTGATCTCTATCAACTCTCGTAATGTTCGAAAATCAACTTGGTTGAGGAACCTCCAATGGCTGTCAATTCATTAGAGTAAATCCTTTTTACGAATATCCATTAATCTCACTCTCTCTTTGTTGTCATCGATTAAGGATTTGCATTTCTATGAATGATTCTCCTCTCAAGTGTTTATCTCTAAACCACTCGATTTGCAAGAATAGGAATTGCATCAACATTGTGCATTAAACTTAAACAAAAATAAAACCATCCATACAAAACCTCTGAAAACCTAATATCTCAAACCATCTAATTTAGTTCATGGTTGGGTGAGAAGAAAATACAAAGGAAAATTCCCGAAACATGGTAAGTGATATGCGATTACAAGATGAGAAAGAAAAAAAGAGATGAGCTTCTCAATCCAATCACTCCCTTATCAGCTTTCCCACAAGTCGATCTCTCTCTCTCTCACGATCCGTTCTCTCATCAATTTGACTACCTTTTCTTCACGGCTAATTTCGTTAAATAGAAGAGTAAGGTTTGTTGCGTGAGACATTTATGGGGAATATACTTCTATTTGAATTTCAAATGTGGGAGATAATCTTGCTGAATTAAATATTAAATGGGGACAATATCATGTGCATTTAAATTTAAATTGGGCGGTTGGGAATCCTAATCGATTTGATCCCTTTCTTTCCATGGTAGGCTTTGGCAATTTGCTCGACAAATCGTCTTGCACCATAATAGAGCAAAAGGGCAGCACTTTTTTCTACAAAAAATAATAAAATGTATTGCCAAGCCATGTAATAACCATTTTTATCCTGCCTAATTTCGAACAAAAAATTAAAATCCAAAAAATAATTAAAACAGTCCAAAAGTCCATGTCCATTAAATGTCCAATTTACAACAAAAAAAAACATTACCCATTTAACCTATCTACCCAACCGGCCCACTATCTAACTAACCCGAACCCATTTTACAAGCCCAAACCAATTACCCATCTAAACCTACCCTAATTTCCTAACAACCTTCAACACAGATACCCTAATTTCCTATCACAATAAACCCAATACAACCAGCCTTCAACACAGCCATGTGCACTAATCGACAACAACTGGTCCCCTCCTCATCTCCAATAGCCACTTGTACAAGACATCAAGAAGCAACGCTGAGAATAACAGCAACCATTTGTTTTTCATTTCATTTTTGTTTTTTAAATCCTTATAAATATTGGGTATAAAACCCGAACCAAATGTAAAACAACATGGGAGATATTCACAATCAATACAAAGCAAAAAATTCTAAAATACAAAACAAGGAGAGGATTCGATTCAGAAATGCAAAAAAAAAACAACGCTATTCACCATCTTCTCCCTTTGTATAGATTAGTGTTTTTTTCATTTTCAAATGGAGCCAAAGAAAAATCACGTTTTAAACAAGAATCAAAGGGGTTCTTAATTTTTTTTCAAAGCAAAAGGATTTTCATAATCACTAAAAGGAGTTTGTTTTTCTTTTCGATCTTTGTTTTTTGAACCCAAATCCTAAAGTAAAACCATTCTAAAAGACAAGAAAAGAAGAGTTTTTTTCGATTTACCTGGGTTTTGAGCCATCGACTCTCGTCCTTTACTGTAAACGTCGAAAACACCGCGAGGCTACCGTCGATGACCGGCATAAAAAGATGAATGGAGGCTTGAGTTTTGGTTTCTTCAAAACTGGAAAGAGACGAGGGAAATTTGAGGTTCTTTTTTATTTTCTTGGTTCTATCGAAATAGACCAGTGGAACTGGTCATCTTTCAATTTTGAAGGCTTCCTTTTGCTTTTAATGTTCTTTTTAATTTAATATAACTTGCATCGGGGTATGTGCAAGCTTGCCGTTCCATTGCTTTGTCTTTTTTTCTTCTTTTTCTAGTTTTTTATATTATTCATGCCATTATTAATATATATCATTTACATTATATTACATATATTATATGTATATACGCATGTTATATTTAATAGATATTATGATATAAATGTGTTATAATTCTATTATTTATGTTATATATATATTTATTTAAAGTTATATATTTTATTGTTGTTTTATTTATTGGTTCTATCCGGCCTTACAGCGACCCGCAATGAGGGATGACCCGTATTATTTACGGCATGTTTAGTTTAACAACTAACTTCTAACATTTAATTTTCGCATTTTTTTATCGCTTTTAATTTCCACAATTCACTTTTTCGCAATTTATTTTTTGTAATTTATTTTCTCGCAATTCAATTTTCGCTACTTAATTTTCGCATTTCTTTTTATGTTCGATCTGGTTCTTTTTTCTGAAATTTTCCTTTATTTTATGCTTTTTGTTTGATGCAGTCCTTTTTCTGGACTTCTTTTTCATTCGATCTGGTCCATTTATCGGACATTTTAATTCTCGCTCTTTAATTTCCATATTTATTTACTTTGTTCACCTTTATTTCTCGCATTTATTTTATTCGAGCATTTATTTCTCTCTTTTGTTTTTATTTTATCTATTTATTCGCTTTTTGTGACGTACATCTATTTGGGCATTCATTTCACCTTTAATTTAACTATATATCCCACGTTGTTAATTAATCAATCTTAATCATAAAAAGGAGGTATTTATTAATTCTGATATTTGCGTCATATCAGTCTGAGCTTAATGGATGTTGACCAAATATTTGAATTAATTTTCACCGTCTAAAGGTAAATATTAAAATGGATAAAATTTGTCCACTCATAACATCATTTTTAACTGTTTATATCATGCATAAAGATGATGCACTCAATTTGAACCGTAAATTAACATGGCAGTCGGCCTTATTCGTTGTCGGTTTAATCTAGGTCTGATGTACAGTCATCCTTATTAATTAAACGGATAATTAATTCGAACCAACTAATTGTTAAAGCTCGTTCAATTAAAGTTTATACTTGACTAAGAACAGTTAATTAAATCCAATTTTGATTTTCAATAATTTTCATCGATTAAAAGCAACGTCTATTTTGGTACCGATTTCCGAGTGTAATGGGGGTGTTAATCCTTCCCCACACGTAACCAACTCCTAAACCTATTTTTAAAGAATCTCTGGTTTTATGGTGCCCGACCTACCTTAGTGGCCGGTGGCGACTTCAACTCTTCATTTTCAAAATAAAAACACATTTTAAAAACAATTTTCCCCAAAAATTTCAAACTTCTCCCCAATTTTTCAAAAACTTTTCAAAAAAACATAAAAAAAAATTCAAACAAAAAAATTGATTTTTCCTTTTTAGCGATGAAAAAAAGGTCGTTATAGCTGGTGACTCCGCTAGGGACATTTTTTGAGAGTTAAGCCAAAAAAAAACACGTTGCTTTTATCAATGGAAATTTTGAAATTCAGATTGACTTTAATTAATTTGTTCTTTCTCGAAGATACATTTTAATTCGACGAGCTTTGATAATTAGTGGTCTCACATTAATTGTTCATTTAATTTTTAAGGTATCACTGACATGTGTTGCATCATACTCATCAAGCTCTATACCTGAGCTTTGTCCCTTAAGTGGGAGTGAAACGCCACATACCCATATGAGTAGCCCTCTATGGGTCGGTAATTCACTTTCAGAATACACGTCTTTTGACACATGAGCAGCCCTCCACGTCACTAGGTCGTCCTTTCCCTCGAACCGAGTCTGATTTGCAAGCCTGTCATGGGCCATAATCGAGGTTCTTGTTATCTTAGTAGATAAAAAGATAGGTTCATGTAACACCCTAAAAATTTAAAAAAACCTAACCCTAATTTCAAAAATCCCAATCAAAACCCTAAGTTTTGGTTAAAATTTGAGGACCTAATTGAGAAAATTTGAAATTTGTTAAGCCTGATTAGATGTTAGTGACCAAAATGTGTAAAATCTGAACTTCGGTGGCCATTTAGTGAGGCGTGCTAATTGTGGAGGACTTTTCCTGTAATTTGCCCATTTTGATTGGGAATTTAAACCCCATTTTAAACCCTAAGGCTATTGGTCTGCCATTCTTTCCCTCTTCAGCCGCACACACCCTCTCCTCTCCCAAAGTTTCCGATTTCAAAACCATATCTTTTCTTTTTATTTCTGATGAGCCTCCGGCGAAGGGGTTGTCGTCGCCCGTGTGTTACACCAAACCCACCTTTGTGTTCCCCGTCGTGTTACGAACCAAGCCCTGACCACCATCTTCTCATCGTTCATTCACATCGAAATTACACGAAAACCTTTCAGTTTTTCTTGCGCCGTCATAAACTCCGCCATTGATCTTCCTCTCCATTCAAATTGGGTAAGTGTGGGTAAGCTTTGATTTTATGTTTTTGTAGTTATGGTAGTCGGCGTTGTCAAGCCAATGAATATCATTGTCAACATGCGCTGTTGCCATCGTCGCTGCGTTGTTGAGCTGCCACTTCGTTGTGAACCGCCACCGCCAGCAAGGGTTTGGTAACCCTAGACTCAGATTTGTGTAAGGGGAATGGTGGACTAGTGAGTTAATTGTTGGGTTAAGCCCAAATGTTGAGGGATTGCCAGGCCATGCGTGTGTGCGTGATGTGGGAAACCGAGTGGGTTGGGTGGTAGGCATTAGAATGGGCTTATGAGGGAGTAGGGTTGAGTAGCCCAAAAGGGGAGTGAGTCGGGCTGACGGATGAATCGGTTTACGCCAACATGTGTAACCTGAATCAGATCAAACCGTGCAGTGAAACGATCCAGTGAGCAAACTGGCCTAATAGTTGAACCGGGCGGTCGAACCGAACTGGTAGAATCTTTTGAAACCTGTTGACCGACCTAACCTGTTGACTGATGATAACATCAGCGTTTACCAGAGTAGTAACATCAGCATTAACCAAAAAAAGTTATGTCAGTGATGACCAAAGCAGTGACGTCAGCATTGACTTTAACTGGTCAAAAGTTAACGTTGAGCGTTAACTTTTGACTTTTTTAGTCAACTTTGACCTAATATTTTTTGACGTCCTGATTTCAAATTTGCAGTTTTTTCCGTCTAATTCGAACCTAAAAAGCCAGTTTTACTAATTATAATTTATTTTGTACTTAGAAAATTTCGAGAATCTGAGTATGAGATCTAATGTGGTTTAATTATGTGTTTCAGACGACATTGATTCTGAGGACGACGTTTTACCTCATCCTCCTCTTGTTCAGCCTGCTCCTGCACCTTCTGCAAGAAATACACGTGAGTTATCTAGCATAGTTTCAGTTATGTGGCATAGTATTATTTATGTTAGATTGTGAATTTAATTTAGAACTTTACTTCGTAGGTTCTAACTCAGCTAGACCTAGAGCTAGTTCAGATCGTGGGAGGTGTCAACATCGACGTTAGAGCTTTGGCCGCTAGAGGTGTGTTCTCTTTCTGTGCTATATATTTTGTGAAATGTTTTACAATATGCATGACTATTTTTCCTAAGCTATGATTACCATGTATTTTGAGTTATCTTGCTTACTGTGTCAGACTGTGTTTCTATGAGATTATCAGAATTTCAAAACTATGATCCTCGTATTTAGTACAATACAACTGTGATGAGAATCTGTTTTACAAATACTATATTTTCTTGCATGGGATGGGTTTGTACGGAGGAATAAGTGGCTTGACCACACCGTGATTGGAGAAATAAAGGTGAAGAGTTCATGGGAACTACCTCCACTGTGACTGGTTGGATATGCCACCACTGTGATTAGTGTCAATAGTTGGGTATTGTGACTTATTCTTAGTATCATCTCATGCACTGGGTTTTAATATGACTTATTTTTTTCTTGAGATATTTTTGTGAAACTATGTTTGTGGTTGCTTTCACTTTAGAGACACACTGGGCTTAATAGCTCACTCCTTTATAGTTTGTCTTTTAGATACTTGGTTGTAGGCGACTTGGTTCTCGGAGGACCTCTTGCATTTCAGATTTGTTATTTCTTTAGTACGGACATGACTATTTTCAAATACTTATTATTATTACTATTACTTTTATTGAGTTTAAATGCAATTGGGACTAGAGACTGTTTTGGGATTTGAGAATATTTTCAGTTGCATGCATTTATTTTTAATTATGATATTTTATTAAGTTATTGGTTTACAATGTTATTATGGATTTTAATGAACTTTTGGAGTACCTTATTATAGAGGAATTTGATTCTTAAACAATGATTGGTTTCTTGAAGGAAAAGTTACGAAATTAACTTCCTAAATTGGGCATTTTATTTTGGGCCAGATTTAGGGGGTGACATTTACTGGTATCAGAGCTGAGTTCAACCCTCGGGCTGTGAGGCTCACAATAATCTTTTTAAGAATTTTTCAAAATTTTATGTATGTATTAAATATTTTGGGTATATGGGATATTTTCTAACAGCTATTATTAAATATTATTTTCCATAGTTTTGAATATGAGGCTCCAATACCAATTCTAATCTCTAAGTTCTTATTCTTGTAGATAGAGACTATGCCACATCGTAAGAGTTTTAGACATACTTCGGATAGAGGTTGAGGCCGAGGTAGAGATCGAGGTCGTGCAGCTACTGCTGCTAGTGAACCTCCACCTGTTGTTGACCATACTATTGATGATACAAAATCCAGAAGGAACCCAGCCACCTAAGGGGCAACAGACTGTGAGTCAGCAGTTTAGAGATGGAGATACTCATGATCAGCAACCACATGATGAAGACTTGCTAGAAACCCTATCTTTTCCTCTTATTTTCGGTGAGCCTCCGGCAAAGGGGTTATCGCCGTTCGTGTGTTGCACCAAACCCACCTTTGTGTTCCCCGTCGTGTTACGAACCAAGCCTTGACCACCATCTTCTCCTCATCCTTCGTTTACATCAGAGTTACATGAAAACCTTTCAATTTTCCTTACGCCGTCGTGGACTCCGCCATTGATCTTTCTCTCCATTCAAGTTGGGTAAGTGTGGGTAAGCCTTGATTTTATGTTTTTGTGGTTGTGGTAGTTGGCGTTGTCAAGCCAGTGAATATCTTTGTCATCATGCGATGTTGCCACCGTCGTTGCGTTGTTGCACCGCCGCCTCATTGTGAACTGCCACCGCCAGCAAGGGTTTGGTAACTCTAGACTCGGATCTGTGTAAGGGGAAGGGTGGACTGGTGAGTTAAGCCCAACTGTTGAAGGATTGCAAGGCCATGTGCGTCTGTGTGTGTTGTATAGGAAACTGAGTGGGTTGGGTGGCAGGCATTAAAATGGGCCTATGAGGGATTAGGGTTGAGTAGCCCAAAAGGGGAGTGAGCCGGGCTGACGGATGAATGAGTTTACGCCGACATGTTCAACCTGAGTCAGATCGAACCGTGTAGTGAAATGAACCAATGAGCGAACCGGCCTAATAGTTGAACTGTGCGGTCGAACCGAACTGGTAGAATCTTTTGAAACCCGTTGACCGACCTAACCCGTTGACTGATGATGGCATCAGCATTGACCAGAGTAGTGACATCAGCATTGACCAGAGCAGTGATGTCAGCAATGACCAAAGCAGTGACGTCAGTGTTGACTTTAACTGGTCAAAGTTAACATTGACTTGTAACCGTTGACTATTTCAGTCAACTTTGACCTAACATTTTTCGATGTCCTAATTTCAAATTTGTAGTCTGTTCCGTCTAATTCAAAGCCAAAAAGCCAGTTTTACTAATTATAATTCTATATATTTTGTGAAATAATGTTTTACAACTTGCATGTCTACTTTTCTATTGTGATTATGATGAGTTTTGAGATACCATGCATACTATGTTAGACTGAGTTTTAATTAAACTATCAGAATTTTAGAAATGTGATCATCGTATTTAGTACGATATAACTGTGATGTGATTTTGTCAAAAACCATTACCATATTATTGTGAGCATGAGATGCAATTGTACGGAAGAAGCAGTGGCTTTCACCATGTCAAACGGTTGATATAAGATCACATAATGATTGGTGAAAAGTAGGTGAGGGATTTTGGGGAACTACCTCCACTGTAACTGGTTGACTTTGCCACGACTGTGATTGGAGTATGTAGTTGTGTAATGCGTTTTGTTTATGTCAACATTTCATATATTGTGTTTTACTGTGTTTTTATAAAATACCTTGAGAAAATTAGTGTCTGGTTGTACTTTTAGAGATTTGATTAATTTTTATTAGCTCATAAACTCCCTTTATATTTTCTTTTAGATACTTTTAGACTTTAGGCGTCTTGATATTTGGAGGACCTCTTGTGTTACCGATTTGGTTTCATTCTGTTATGGACTACATTTTTTCGGACATTGTTTACTTCTATTATTTTTATTTTGAGACTTTGATGTATTGGACTTGAGACTATTTTGGGATTTGAGGTTAATTTTTAGTATGCATGCATAAACTTTTATTTTCAGATATTTTATTTATATGTACTATCATATTATAATATTAATGACGGAATTTTTATAACTTTTTAAGATATCTTATTTGAGAAGTTGGATTGTTTTCAGTGGCGCATACAAAAATATTGTTGAGGATGAGCACAAGTTCAAATATTTTTAACGTGGGCACAAATCATAAAAATCTTAATTAGTTCATGCTTGTATAGTAGATTAATTAGATTAGATTGTGCTCGTATAGTTTTATTCAGAAACGCTTAAAGGAGGAAAGGCGCATACTTCATCATCTCTTTTGCACAAAAAGTATTAAATGGACATGCCTCATTATGTCATCTGTAATTCTAGCCAATAAAGTCTATTCATTTTATTTTCTTTCAAGGTGAATCATCATCTTTTTTTTACACGTTGATAAAAAATAGGTAGTTATTAAGTAGTTATTTTGAAGTGGAAGGACCTTATTAGCTGGAACCACGGATGACGTAATAAGTTAAGTTTATATAATAATTTTTCCTTTTGAACATTCTAGTTCTATACTAAAAAAGACATCCGCATTGTAAACATATTATTGTCAACGGAGAATATTGGGAAACATTTTTGCTGGTTGTCCACCCTTCTCAGGGTCTAATTTCCATCAATAAAATCGATCGGCTTAGGGGAAAAAAAATAGCATTCGTCATTTTTGGGGCGAGGCCACGAAGTTTGGGTCTTATTTTTCTAATATATTTCTACATTCACGAGTGGAATCAATGCCTCTGTCATGGTGGTGAATTATTGAATCAAATGGTTACAAAAACCAAACAGCAAACAATCCCACAAATTTGTCGGATGTCAAAAATCCAAATTGAGGTGGGACTTGGTGTAAATGCAATCGTTTTGGGCATGAGGATTTGAAGCTTCCCGATACAATTCACATCTGTTGATATAAAAACTAAAAAAAGGAAGTACGGAATCAATTGGGATTTCAACTGTTGCATATCTATAATTGATTCACCAAAAAAACAAAATAAAATAAATGCTTTATATAAAATTATATATAGGGTTTCAAAAAAAAAAGGCTACTAAAAAAATAAAAAAAAGATATTAAAATAAATAAAAAGATTGGTCTCATATTATCCTACTTGAAAATAACGGAAAAAATTAATTCGACCAAAAATCTCACTGATCCTACCCGAAAATAACGGAATTGAAAACCCACTGACCAGACTCGATACCCAAATCGAAATCACCATAAACCCAAACTCGAACTAGACCAACCAAACTAAACTTAAACCGAATATAATCAAACCTAAAATTATCCGAATCAAACGACCTGTTTAGCGCTCTAATTTAAAGACTCCAGCTCACGTGTTCAACCACTATCCAACCTTGTCCTCACGTGTTTTTTTTCCCTCAAATTATTGAAGGACAATATACCAGTAACTCACATGTGCTTGCATGCTCTAATTATTTATACTGAAAAGTTTGGGTGAAAGGTTTTTTAAGTTTTTGGACGAGATGAAAATTGAATGGATGCCCTCTGTATATAAAGTTGATGGTGTCATACTAAAAAATAGTAAATCTTCGTGCAATCTTTTTATGGCATACTTCATAAAAAATATCGCATATCAAAGTGTACTACGGAGTTAATCTTAGTGGTAACCCGTTTAATATCGCATATTAAAATGGACGAGATGAAAATTAAATGGATGCCCTCTGAATATAAAGATGAGCAGTTGTTTCTTTTTAGAATTTGAGTTTCAATAGATGACATAGTATTTAGAATGTGTTATTAATATGGAATTTTATTTCTTAGATTCTAACTCAACTAGACCTAACGCTAGTTCAGATCGTGGGAGGTGCCACACTTATTATTATTACTATTACTTTTATCGAGTTTGAATGTAATTGGGATTAGAGACTATTTTGGGATTTGAGGATGTTTTCAGTTGCATGCATTTATTTTTAATTCGGATATTTTACTAAGTTATTGGTTTACAACTCTATTATGGATTTTAATGAACTTTTAGCTTATTATAGAGGAATTTGATTCTGAAACAATGATTGGTTTCTTGAGGGAAAAGTTACAAAATTAACTTCCTAAATTGGGCATTTTCTTTTGGGTCAGATTTAGGGTGTGACATTTACTAGTATCAGAGCCGAGTTTAGTCCTCGGGCTGTGAGACTCACAATAATCTTTTTAAGAATTTTTCAAAATTTTATGTATGTATTAAATATTTTGGGTATATGGGATATTTTCTAACATCTATTATTAAATATTATTTTCCATAGTTTTGAATCTGAGGCTCCAATACCAATTCTAATCTCTAAGTTCTTATTCTTGTAGATAAAGACTATGCTATCTCGTAGGAGTTTTAGACTTACTTTAGATAGAGGTTGAGGCCGAGGTAGAGATCGAGGTCGTGCAGCTACTGCCGCTAGTGAACCTCCACCTATTGTTGATCATACTATTGATCAGGAAGAGATACAAAATCTAGAATGAATCTAGCCACTTGAGGGGCAATAGACTGTGAGTCAACAGTTTAGAGATGGAGATACTCATGATCAGCAGCCACATGGTGAAGACTTGCTGGATTCAGATGATAGTGAAACTATAGAGCTGGATAGTACTACTGTTAATAGAAAGCTACTATGGTATTTTCGTGATCAGTCAGAGAATGTGATGATGCCTATTTCTATCATATTTTGAGTGCCAGGATGAGGGTATTTTCGGGTGTATTTGATAAACAACAATCCGATGCTGAGTTATTGATGGAAGATCTTGAGAGACTCTTTGAGGAGATGGAATATCCTACTAGCAAGAAGTTGAGAGCTGTTGTTTCACTACTGCATGGTGAAGCACAACATTGGTGGAAGGCTGAACATAGATTGATGCCAGCTGATCAGATGTCATGGGAGACCTTTCGACAGGCATTCCAGAACAGCTATGTGGATGAATAGTACTTGGTTGATCATTGTCAAGCATTCATAGACCTTAAGCAGGAGGGCATGATAGTATTATCTTATGAAATTTGATTTGTAAAGTGGTCTCGGTATGCACCTGGATTGGTAGACATAGAAAAAGATAGATGTCGGGAGTTTCTCAAAGGCCTGCGCTTTTCAATTCGTGAGAAAGTGGCTCCATTTAAAGACAAGTCGTTCAGTGAGTTGGTTGACTGAGCCAAGACAGTGGAGAGGATGAAACTACTTTTGCAGAGTCAAACAGTGCAAGGAAGAGAAAGAGGCAAGAAACAACCAGCTTCGAGTGTTCAGCATGGTTCAGTTGGCTATTCTGGTAAGAGGGCTAGAGAGGATTCTGATGAGTAGGGTAGTCAAAGATCGAGACTGTTAGTATCTACTGCTAGTAGAGGTGGATCGATAGTTTCCCGACCTTTACGCATTTGCTTGTACTGTAACAAGAAACATAGTGGGGAATGTATAAGACAAACTGGTGCTTGTTTTAGATGTGGGTCTCATGATTATTTCTTCAGTGCTTGTTCGCGTCCTCCTACAACTTCTTTTTTGAAGAATCAGTCTCAAGCTTCCGTACATGCACCTAGCTCTGGCAAGGGGTAAGGGAAATCTGTGGCTTCGGGTTCAACTAATAAGGGCAGACCAGCTCAGAGTGGTGGTGTTGCTGCTTCCGGTGTTAGACAACCAGGGTTGGTATATTCTACCAGAACTCATGGAGATCATCATCAGCCATATGTCATAGCGGGTACCTTCTCTATCCATTCTATCCCTTACTTTGCTTTGCATGATAATAGTTCCACGCACTTTTATGTGTTGAGTGCGGTAGCTAGGGGTCTCGAGATTCTAGTTGGTGAGACTAATTTTTCAGTGATCGTTCAGAGCCCCATGGGTAATCTAGTTGATGTTAATATGATCTACCACAACTGTCATCTTGAGATTCAAGAGGAAGTCTTTCCAGCCAATCTAATGGAACTTTTGTTTAATGTGTTCGACCTAATTCTTGGTATGGATTGGTAGGAGAACGCAGAGGATTCTTATATAATGTTATATTAGTCCTTAAAGCTGAGAAAATGATCAAGAAAGGGGATATGACTTATCTAGCATGCATCTTGGATCTGAGACAGTCAGATTTTGGGATGGATAAGATTCGAGTGGTGAAAGACTTTTCGGATATTTTTTTTGAAGAGCTTTTTGATGTACTGCAAAGCGAGATGAGATTGAATTTTGCATTGAGGTCTATCCTGGTACAGCTCCTATGCCTATGGCACCTTATCATATGGCACCAAAGGAGATTAAAGAATTAAAGGTCCAGTTGCAAGGGTTGTTGGATAGAGGCTTCATCTGACCAAGTGTTTCCCATTGGGGAGCTCCGGTTCTTTTTGTCAAGAAAAAGGATGAGACACTTCGTTTGTGCATTGATTATCATAAGTTGAACAAGTTGATGATAAAGAACAAGTATCCCCTTCCTCGTATCGATGATCTCTTTGATCAGTTTTTGGGTGCCAAGGTTTTATCTAAGATAGACCTGAGATCTGGTTACTACCAACTCAAGGTTAAGGATTCTGATGTTTTTAAGATGGTTTTCCAGACATGTTACGGTCATTACAAATTTCTCGTGATTCCCTTCAGATTGACTAATTCTCTGGCCGCATTTATGGACATGATGAATAGGGTGTTCCAACCCTACTTGGACTAGTTTGTGGTGGTGTTTATTGATGATATCTTGGTATATTCTAAATCTGAGGTAGATCACGAGGAACATCTCAGAATTGTGTTACAAACTTTGAGAAAGAAACAATTGTATGCAAAATTCAGTAAGTGTGAGTTTTGGCTCAATGAGGTTATGTTTTTGGGGCACATAGATTCTACAGATGGTATTAAGGTTGACCCAAAGAAGGTTGAAGCTATTATGGGCTGGAAGCATCCCAAGAATGTTTCTAAGATCCATAGTTTCTTAGGCTTAGCTGGGTATTTATCGGAGGTTTGTGGAGGGTTTCTCTCTCATTGCAGCTCCATTAACTAAACTCTTATGGAAGAATGCTCTTTTTGTGTGGGCTGAGGCCCAATAGTTTAGTTTTGAGAAATTAAACTCAGTATTGATCGAGGCACCATTTTTTATTCAACCCGAGTCTGGAAAACCTTACACCGTATACAGTGATGCTTCTCACACTGGTTTGGGATGTATGCTTATGTAGGATGGTAAGATAATGGCTTATGTGTCACGGCAGTTGAAAACGCATAAGTGTAACTACCCTACTCATGACCTAGAGTTAGTTGCGGTGGTTTTTGCTCTAAAAATTTAGAGACACTATCTCTACGGAGAGAAGTGTTATATCTACAATGACCATAAGAGTCTAAAATACCTACTCACTCAAAAAGAACTTAATTTAAGACATCATCGTTGGCTCGAACTCCTGAAAGATTATGATTGTGAGATTGAGTATCATCTGGGTAAAGCTAACGTGGTAGCCGACGCCTTGAGTCGTCATGTTATCTCTGAGCTGAGAGCCCTTTTTGCTCGTATGAGTTTATATGAGGATGGTAGCCTCTTGGCTAAACTTTGGGTTATCCCTACTCTAGTATCTAATATTCGAGTGAAATAGCCTAATAATGTGTTCTTGATGCACCAGATGAGAGAGGTTAAAGAGGGTGCATCTAAGGATTTCTCCATTGACTGGGACATGATTCTTTATTTTTGAGGTCGATACTGTATACCGAGGAATTCTAGACTTAAATAGGTTATTCTCTGATAGGCCTACGATAATCCTTGTTCTATGCATCCGGGTGGGGACAAGATGTATAAAAAACTTTGAGAGCGGTATTGGTGGAAGGGTCTTAAGAGAGATGTTGTAGATTTTGTGTCTAAGTGCTTGACTTGTCAGAAAGTGAAGGCGGAGCATCAACGTCCATCTGGATTGTTACAGCATATTGAGATTCCTCAGTAGAAGTGGGAGCGCGTGGCTATGGATTTCATTAGTGGTCTTCCCTTGACTCCATCAAAGAAGGACTCCATTTGGGTTATCGTGGATCGTCTCACCAAGTTTGTGTATTTTATTCCTGTCCGAGTTGACTACCTTCTCAGTAAGTTAGCTCGGTTGTACATCGCAGAGATAGTGAGACTACATGGGGTGTCTGTGTCTATTATTTCTGACCGAGATCCGAGGCTTACAGTAAAGTTTTGGAAGTCTCTTCATACTGCTCTGGGACACGGATGAACTTTAGTACTTCGTATCATCCGCAATCTGATGGTCAGTCTGAGCACGTTATTCAGATCCTTGAGGATATACTGAGGGGTTGTGTGATTGATTATCGGAGCAGTTGGGAAGATTTTTTACCGCTTGCAGAGTTCGCATATAATAATAGCTACCAGGCTAATATTCAGATCACCTTACGAGGCTCTGTATGGGCGTAAGTGTCGTACTCCCATAGGTTGGACTAAGCTGAATGAGCACAGATTATTGGGTCTGAATATTACTCGTGAATTTGAGGAGACTGTCAGGTTGATCAAAGATAGACTTAAGGCTACTTTTGACAGACAGAAATCTTATGTCGATCTGAAATGGTGAGACATTGAGTACGATATGGATGATGAGGTCTTCTTAAAAGTATCTCCTTGGTAGAAGGTCCTTAGATTTGGTCAAAAAGGCAAACTGAGTCCTCATTTTATTGGGCCATACCAGATTCTTCATCGAGTGGGACCAATTGCCTATCAGCTTGAGTTACCTCCTGAGCTTCACCGTATTCATGATGTTTTTCATGTTTCTATGTTGAGGCGTTATAGATCAGATCTGTCCCACATTATTCAAGTTGAGGAGATTGAGATCCAACCAGACGTGAGTTTGGAAGAGGAACCAGTTAAGATTCTGGAGCATGATAAGAAAGTTCTTAGGAGGAAGACCATTAAGATGGTCAAGGTCATATGGCAAAACCATGGTTACAATGAGGATACATGGGAGCCAAAGGCCATCGTCAAAGCTCAGTCTCTGTATCTTTTTGCTCCAGGTAAATTTTGAGGTCAATATTTCTTTTAAGGGGGAAGAGTTGTAACACCCTAAAAATTAAAAAAAAACTAACCCTAATTTCAAAATTCCCAATTCAAAACCCTAAGTTTTAGGTTAAAATTTTAGGACCTAATTGAGAAATTTTGAAATTTGTTAAGCCTGATTTGATTCAGTGACCAAAATGTGTAAAATCTGAACTTCCATGGCCATTCAGCGAGGCCGGCTAATTGAGGGACCTTCCCTATAATTTGCATCTTTTGCTTGGGAATTTAAATCCCATTTTAAACCCTAAGGCTATTGGTCTGCCATTCTTTCCCTCTTCAGCCGCACACACCCTATCCCCTCTCCCTAAGTTTTCAATTTCAAACTCTATCTTTTCCTCTTGTTTTCGGCGAGCCTTCGGCGAAAGAGTTGTCGCCCCCCGTTGTAATCACTCATTTTTATCTGCTTTAAAAATATCGTGTTAATATTAACTTAATAATTAGTATATACTATTATGGCTCGTATACATGTATCATGTTATGTACGTGTGATTAGTATATGTAATGTATATATGTGTAATTAGTGTGTGAATGCATGTATACTATATGTTATGTCAGTGTACGTATTAGTGATTATCATGGGATGCTTGTCATATGTATGTCTGCATGTTACGTATGATCTAATTGTTTGTATGTATGAATGTGTGTTATATATGAGTGTTAATATTATATATGCATATTCATATTAATGCTTGTGTGTGTATGTATATGTATACGTATGTGTATCTGTGTGCGTATGTGTATGCATACTATTATTATTATTATTATTGGACTAATATAAATAAAATCCAAAACATATTAAAACCTAACTAAATTAAGTGTTCAGTCCAATTTTATTACACAGCCCAAAACTAGGTTTACATGGCCCATTCGGCCAGAACCCAAAACCCTGCTAACAGCCCTAAGACATATATCTGATATAAAAGCCCTAATACCCTCTCTTTATTTTGCGCAGCCGTAGGGTGGCCGTTGGATCAGATCTAGATCCAACGGTCACAACTGAAAGGAGAGAACTCTCAAGCTGGCGCGTGTGGCTCACTCCCGAGACTGCTGGACTACCACGCACACATGGCGTGCACGCGCTGACTCCTCAGGTCCCCAGATACCACGTGGCGTCATCTCACAAGATCTCCCACCCCAAGATCAGATCATGGCCTTCCATACAGCAAAGCATCCCAGCTATTGGATCAGATCTGATCAAATGGCCAGGAACAAGTCTGACCGGATGACATCTCCACCATGCCTCCACCAGCTCAACCACCGCGTCAAACATCACCAAAAATATCAAAAGTACAGATTTTGTCAGTGATTAAATCTCAGAAATATGTATTTCATGTCCTATCTCTACCAAAAAACAACAAATCAAAGGATAGTATATATGTAAAGAGAGGGACCATTTTTGTATTCAGATTTTGATCAGATAAAAAAGGGGATTCGAAAAAAACCAAAAACTATCACAGGTAAATTTTTTCCTTCTTTTCCGTTCTCATGCATGCAAATAAAAAAAAATAAAGAAAACAAGTAAAAGGCTAAGATTTTACCTGAATCATTCAGCCTCTTTTCCGATGATAATCTCTGTCATGAGTGAATCGGAGAAGGAGCCAGTGTTTTAAGGAGAGGTGTTTGGTTT
Organism: Hibiscus mutabilis; assembly: GCA_019671005.1. Lineage (NCBI taxonomy): Eukaryota > Viridiplantae > Streptophyta > Magnoliopsida > Malvales > Malvaceae > Hibiscus > Hibiscus mutabilis. The sequence continues at coordinate 30,692,568 of CM033724.1, read as the reverse complement.
TGGGTTTCAAAACAAAAGTTTTCGGTCAAAAGGGGGTTTCCAGAGGTGGTTTCTAGGTTTCAATAGTAGTCTCGGCAGCCAGAGGCTCCGGTCAGAGAGGGTTTGAGGCGGCCATTACGGCCAAGCCTCGTCGGAGACCGGCTGAACACGGCCAGGTGCGGCGACTAACGAGGGTTTTAGTTTAAGAGATGTGGTTTTGTTTCGAGCATTTCAGTGAAAAAAAGGGTTAATACTAAAGGGTTGGAAAAAAATGAAAAAGATGAAATTAGGGGGCAGCTATTATGTTTTATAGACTAAAAATATTTTCAAAATGGTATATTGGTCCAATAAGGACCCCCACATTCTCATTTTTTTAAAATTGACTTGCCCCATGGTCCATTTGCAACTCCAATCCCTCGTTTGTTTTTAAATTTCTCAATTCGGTCACTAAATTAAACCGAAATAAGTTCTTAATGGTATAATTGCGCACTTAGACATTCCGCGTTTTGGTATTTTACGTTTTGGGCTTGCCCTTGGGCATTTTACAGAATAGGTCCTTCCAAGTTTCATTGAGTTTGCATTTTCGTCCCTAAATCATGTCTTTATTGCTCTGATTTCTGTCATTCATGTTTCATTTTATTTCATTTTAGTCCTCTGTTTTAATCATTTATGTCCATTGTTTTTTTCTTTCGTGTTTTAGCATGTTATATGGTTCACCATATTCGTATTGTTTTAATATCATGTTTTTTTATGTTTTATATCATGCTTTATTTCGTTTGCTTGGTTTGTACATGTTTTTTTTATGTATTTTATTTTAGTATAATGAATGTATCATGTCTACCTATGATTAGTATGTCCTTTTTTGTCCTTTATGTTTTCATGCATTTGTTCTTTTCATCATGTTCATTTTTGTATGTCTTTTTTCATATGCATTGTCGTACCAATGTGTTTAGCTTTGTTTGTTCATAATATGTTTTAATGTTAGCTTTTTTTTATGTTCGTTTTGCATTTTAGGTTACATGTTAAAAATGGATGATATGTGTCATATATTAGTGTCATGTTTTTACCTTATTTTAAAATGTCTCATATGTTAAGTACTAGTTTTTTTCTATGTTTATTTTTTCTTTGATTTGTTAGTTTAATACCATGTTACGTGTATATCATGCATATGTTGCATCTTTATATGTATATATTTGATCTATTAATTTTTGAAGCATGTTTTCTTTTCTTTTAATTTTGAGGTATGTTTTTTTCTCATTTGTTTATGCTTCGTTTTTTATTGTGATATGTTATGTTAATCATGCCCATGCATTTTACTATCTTTGTTTAATTTTGTGATATCCGTGTTTTATTATTTATTTTGTCTTTCACCATGTTAATGTAAATTGTATGTTTTATAATTTGTTTGCAAGGTCGCATAACGATATATTATTTGTCAATGTGGTGCCCTTTTATCCGAGTGTAAACGGGGCCAGTATCAGGCGTAGTGATGGTGGTTGGACGTTTATTCTCGAATAACGGGGCTTTTAAAATATACTCGCACTTATAACCAAATTTTAATTTAATCGTTACTTTAATCTGGAATGTTTAATATTAACAAAGCGGTAATTATTAAAGTACCAATTTTGGGTGGTGTGGGGGTGCTAATCCTTCCCCATCCGTAACCGACTCTTGAACCCCTTATTTTTAAAATCTCTGGTTTTATGGTATCCGGCCTACCTAAGTGGGTGGTGGCGACTCCATTTTAAATAAAATATGGTTTTCTTAAAAACCCAACGGAATAAATGTTTTAATACCCGAAAGACCTCCAAACTCCTTAAAACCTCATTTTTAGCGAACATAAAAAAAGGACATCGCTACAGATGGCGAATCCGCTAGGGACCTTTTTTGTTTTTCAAAAACAACAAAAAGAGAGTCAAGCTGTTTCAAATAATTACCGCTTTAGTAATATTAGAATTTCCGGATTAAAGTGACTGTTAAAGTAACATTCGGTTATAATTGCGCGTTTATTTTAACGCATTTAAAATTTGGCATATAAACCCGTCCTTTTAAGTGGAGGGAAAACGCTAATGCTTTCGTGAGGATATCGTTCCTCCGTATGGTCCTAGCAAGTACCTTCGGGGCTCGAGTACCTTATGCTTTCATGAGGATATCGTTCCTTCGTAAGGGCATAAGCGAATGGGTCCCCCTGAATTGAACCTGGTTGAAAGGAGCCTATAATGGGTGATGATCGGGGGCCTTGCTACTCTTAGTAGAGGACAACGAGGACAATTCGGGTACCTTCTAGAACCAACACTGCATGTAGAGAACATATAGAAACCCACCCCTTTAGAGCCATGTGGATAACCTAGGTGTTTTAGACGGGATGTAAATAGGGTCGTTTTGTTTGTTTATCGTGTTTAATTTGCCCTTTATTTATGTATTTATTGATTTTAATCGGTACTGACTTGTTTTCTTTTTTGTTTTTGTTTTTGCATATATCATCGCATTCACATCACATAGGGTATTGATTCCCGAGTGGTTTCTCCCATAATAGAGATTGTTCATGATTGACCAAGGTTTTTTTGACCAGGCGATAGATGGTTCAGCTCTGGAGTTCCATCCCGAGGCTAGACTGGAGACAATAGAAGAAGGATCGTTTAGAGACTTCAGATCAGATTCTGCAAGCAGTGTAAGTCCTGGTAGCGAGCAAGGTGGAGTACAAGAATTAAAGAAGCAAATGGCTGAGATGATGAACAGATAAATGCTATGATGAAAGGTAAGCAACTTGCCGAACTCAGAGAAGAATCGATCAAGGATCAGAATGTAGAACAGAATGGTCAGAATGTTAAGATAAACAACACCGTTAAATACGAAAAGTTGAATCCTTTTGTGATCAATCTCAAGAAACAGACAGGTGGTACGTCTGGGGCAGAGACCCAAAAAACAGAAGCAAAACTAGGAGAAGTCCGAGAATCAAATGACGTAAAGAGGCATTGTCCTATACCTATGAGATACACCGAGCTGCTTCCGTTGCTCATTGAAAGGAATCTTATCATACTAGTGAAGTCTGTACCAAAGAGAACTCCTTATCTGAAGGGTTACAACAGTCGTATCTGGTGCAGCTATCACATAGGGGGTTCGGGTCATCACACTGAGAACTGTGGAGCTTTGAAGGACAGAGTTCAAGATCTTATCAACACGGGTGTTTTGGGTTTCAAAGACGGGCAACCCCGATTCTACAACGAGCCATCCATGGCCCGATGGGCAAAGTCGAAGAAGGGTTAGTGCCCAGTCCAAGGCTCGGGTAACACAGAAGTGGGTCACTCAAGTGAGACAATTCAGGAGTCGATAGTAAAAGCATCTCAGAAGATGAACTTGCATTCGAATACGGCCAGTTCAAGCAGGAGAGGTATGATCTGAGCAAAGAATCGAAGAGTATACAAGATGAGTACCAAAAGTTGCACTTTGAATTCAAGAATGCTGGTTTGGGTGACACATCTGAAGAATGGGTTAACAGCCTGATTCAACTGAAGAACGATTTGGAACGTTGGAAGCAGAAATGCAAGACTAGTAAAAATAAAGCCAGATTATTGTCACAGAAACTGAAAGAAACCGAGAGCCAACTCGACATCCTCCAAGGTGAGTTGGAAGGTAGTTTGGCTATGAACGAGATCCTGAAATCAAGTCTGCAGTAGACAAGGGAGGAATTTCAAGACCTTCAAGTGGAAACGAAGCACTCAAAGAACAGATAGAAAGGCTCAAGACTTCTTTACGTACCAGCAAGATTCGTACTGAAGCGTACAAGCAGGCCGGGTATGAAAGTTTCAAAGAAGTAATTGTCAAGCTACGAAAGGCCGAGAAGAAAATACAGGAGAAAGACCAAGACATGAAGATTGTTATGACTCAAGCGCGACAAGTAGCCCAACAGATAGCAGACTTAGCTGATGCAACAATGCCGATAAGCCAGCATATGGATCCAGCATTGGACCGCGAAGGAAAGAAATTAGGTGCTAGAGCTCAGTGCTACCTGTAAAATCCTAATACCTGATGTAATGAAAGCTTTTGGTCTGAATGAAAGATATTCTATAGGGACAAATCACCTGTGGAATCAGTACCTTTATTTTGCATTCATTCTTACATTGCATCATGACATTTGCATCATTATACATACATTCAGATGTTTTTGCAATTATATTGATAGTGTAAACATTGTGGCAGTGAAATTAAAAGTTAAGCCACAACTATTCCGCATCCATACTTTACTCAGTTCCAAAGCAAATTAATGGAAGACAAAATAGTTAGTCTAGAGAAGGGGCAGAAAGACTTGGAAGCCCGTTTCGATGAAGTGGAAAATTAGAAATGAAGTGGAAAATAAATAGGAAGAAAGGTTTCATCTTATGGAGGAAAAATTCAAAGCCATGCAGACTGTAGAAGAACCATGGAATGACCCTATTGATCTGAGCCTAGTATCCGACCTTGTTTTACCACTGAAGTTCAAGACCCCTGATTTCGATAAATATGATGGAACTTTGTGTCCTTCCACGCATATTACCATGTATTGCCAGAAGATGACTGCTTTTGCAAAAGATGAAAAGCTTTTAATCCATTTCTTCCAAGATAGTCTGACTGGGGCAGCCATCCGGTGGTACAATCAATTGAGTCGGGTAGATATCAAGTCATGAAAGGATCTTTCAAAAGCCTTCACAGAATAGTACAAGCATATAACATGTTTTACCCTAAATCGATTCGTGCTACAAGGTTTAAAGCAGAAGCCTGATGAGAGTTTCTGTCATTATGCTCAACGATGGCGAGATATGGCATCTCAGGTCCAACCCTTAATCAAGAAAGTGAAATTACTCCCACGATTGTGGATACTTTGAAGGGAGTGTTGTATGATCGTCTGGTAAGCCACCATGCTGACAATTTCGCAGACTTAGTCATGGCTGGAAAGCGCATTGAAGATGCAGTTAAGAAGGGGAGGATAAGAGATCCCTACAGCACAGTTCCTCAAAAGGAAGAAGATTCTCATGTTTATATGGTGAGTGCTCGCCAAATCAGTCAGCCCCAAGGCCGTCCTTGCAAGCAGTCTTCATAATACGTAAAACCTGCAAAGGTATTCTATCCCATTCACATGACCTACACTGAGTTGCTTTCGATGCTTATTGAAAAGAAGCTGCTAGCCCCCGTCTAGTCCAAGCCAAAAGAATCTCCGTATTCGGCGGGGTATGATGTCAATGTGGTATGTGATTACCATTTGGGGAGTATAGGCCACACAACTAAAAATTGTGGAGCTCTAAAAAATAAGGTCCAAAGTCTGATCGAAGCCGGTCATATAAAGTTTTAAGAACAATGACATATATGAATTTTGGGGAGGTGCTAACTTCCCAGTTAGGTGTTTAACTAGATTTCACGCTTTTCAAAGATAATGTGAAGTCAACTTTACTATTTTAAGCCCGAAAAGTAGTGAAGACTTTTTGTAGGGGCATATGTCTTGTAAAATGAAAGTTCTTTCGCATATCATTTTTGTGCATGTTTAGCAAGCGATTTTCATTCGTTGATTCGTTAAAACATTTCACTCAACGGTAGGAGTTAGTTTTTGTTTTTCCATATGCATACTCATGTTTTTGCACAGAAAATACATGTATCCGGCTATTCTGTCCCTGTATATCAATTGCATGAGGGACATCTTTTCAACCTAGGCGATTGGTTTTGAGCAACCTACATCTACTGGAAATCAAAGGCTGCAGAGAAGACGAATTTGTAATTACCTTTTGAGTTATTTTGGTCAATCGTTAATGACCCCACTTAAGCATAATTTACTGTACTTAAAAAGAAGAATAAAGAAGTGGGGCATCCCCCACGTTTAAGATGAATGAAGAAGAAATCCTAAGAAAAAACACTCCAATGTTCGAAGCCTGGTAATAGGCACATTAAAAGCCTGGTAATAGGCTTGTTCGGATAAGAGTGTGGCAACTTTGGGGCACTCCTCAGAAGCGGTAAGATGGCAATGCACCATCTAACAAAGAAAAAAGAAGATAAAAATAAGAAGGAAAGAAAATAAGAAGAAAGAGGGAGAGAAGAAAAATCGCTTCATGAGTGATGGTAATATTTTCGTTTCATGACAATGCTGAGTATTGTTGTTTGCTCCATCATTATTCTCGAGCCAAAAGAATGTGATGAGTTGAATTCCCCAAACAAAAAGGAAATGAGACAAAAAATGATAATTATCTGATAGGGTCCTAACCAGCCAAAAAATAGAAAACTCGGAATGTATTTCACATTTTCAGATAACAATTCAGCTTGAGGTCCCCTATATACAGGATACGCTTGGGGGCAATCGCCGGTAAGTTGTCTCAATGTTGTTCTTGCACTTGATACTCAGGGTATACGATTTGACGTGTCACTACGGCTGTCAAGATTTTCTGATCAAGCATTAGCCATGAAAAAAATGAAAAAAAGTGTTTGGTTTTTTCAAAGTTTTGGCGTTCATTTCAAAATCCAATTTCTTTTCAGAAGATACGTGGGCAATTTACCTCTTTACATTTCTTTAAAAATAATAATAAATAAAAATAATAAAAGGGGGTTCTAAAGCCGAGAGACATAGATTCGGTTCCCTTTAGAGTGCTTCTTTTAAGTTCAAAGGCATAGTTTGAACTCAAAGATGGAGTTGGGGCATTTTAGCTCACCCCGACATTGATACAGATAGAGACTCTGCATGATGGGTCAAAGACAAGAAAAAATTTGATTCCAAAATCAGCGGGGCACCATTTTCCGTGAAACAAAAGAGATAGTTATAAGAATTCAAGTCAGAATAGACCCGAGATGTCAGATGGTTCAAAAAATTTTGATTAATGAAGAAGATAAAAGACTTTCTTGAGTAAAGAGATGATGTTGACCGAGGTCATTTGGCCTGAAAGGTTGAACAAGGAATATGCGACAAAGTTTTGGGGAAGGCTGTTGGAGCATCATAACGATTAATGGTTGTAGTCACATGACGAAGCCTACCTAAACAGCAAGTGGTGACTTGAGTATTAAGATGTCTGTGAAGACTGTGGAAGGGTTTCATGCATCATTGCATCTTTATGAGTCTACATGAATAGGTTGCACCTTTGCATTCCCAACAATCATGAGCATATCATTTTACATGAACATATGTATCTTTACATCATAAAGTATGCTCATGTATCATCCTTAATTGGAAAACATTGATACAGGAAGACGGACAAATAGTTTCCAAGAGGATAACTTGAACAAAGACTTCGTGCACCTCTGCATCGATCAAGAAGACACGCACTTGAATGTCGTATTCCCTGAAAAAAAGATCGGTTGACTAGAGAAAATGTCAACATTTTCGAGCCACCACTCTGACGAATTTCTAGACGGATAAAACCAAGGTAGCATTTAAGGTTTTTATTAAAAACCAAATCTTTTAATGACATCCTTTCATAAGGATGCTTTTCTTAAAATCAACTTCTTTAGTTAGATCCTTGCTTAAGGATGTTGTATTTAAAATTGACTTCTTTAGTTGGATCCTTTCATAAGGATGTTTACCCCAGAAAAAAGAAGAAAAGCCAAGAAAGCGAAAAAAAGAAAAGAAAAAGAAAAAGAAAAAAGAGAAGAAGGAAAAAGAAATTAGAGAAAGGAAAAAACAAAAAAGGGAGAAAAAAAGAAAGAAGAAAGAAGGAAAGAAGAGGAAAAATTGATTAGAGAAAAATGTCACTAGATTTTCGAACCGTCACCTTTGATGGATTCATCGATGGTTTTTCTTAAAATCAAAATTTTTAATTTAATCCTTTCTTAAGGATATTTTTCTAAAAATTAATTCCTTAATTTATCCTTCCATAAGGATGACTTTCTTAAAATCAAATTTCTTAATTTAATCCCTTCTTAAGGATATTTTTCTAAAAGTTAATTCCTTAATTTATCCTTCCATAAGGATGTCTTTCTTAAAATCAAATTTTTTAATTTAATCATTTCTTAAGGATATTTTTCTAAAAGTTAATTCCTTAATTTATCCTTCCATAAGGATGTCTTTTTTAAAATCAAATTTCTTAATTTAATCCTTTCTTAAGGATATTTTTCTAAAAATTAATTCCTTAATTTATTCTTCCATAAGGATGTTTTTCTTAAAATCAAATTTCTTAATTCAATCCTTTCTTAAAGGTATTTTTCTAAAAATTAATTCCTTAATTTATCATTCCATAAGGATATTTTTCATAAAAATCAACTTCTTAGTTTAATCCTTTCGTAAGGATCGTCTTTCTTAAGATAAAGATTTCTAAACTCAGGAGCATACCGCTCAAGGATCCGACTGAAGAAAAGTGGAGAGTTCCAGAAGAACACGCGATTCTGAAGCTAAAGAACATGGAAGTCGGATAAAAATGAGTGCTTTTGATCTTTGCTTTGTTCTCGTTTCACAGGAACAAGCAAAGAGGGGCAACTGTAATCACTCATTTTTATTTGCTTTATAATTATCATGTTAATATTAGCTTAATAATTAGTATATACTATTATCGCCCGTATACATGTATCATGTTATGTACGTGTGATTAGTATATGTAATGTATATATGTGTAATTAGTGTGTGAATACATGTATACTATATATTATGTCTGTGTACATATTAGTGATTATCATGGGATATTTGTCATATGTATGTTTGCATGTTACGTATGATCTAATTGTTTGTATGTATGAATGTGTGTTATATGTGAGTGTTAATAATATATATGCATATTCGTATTAATGCTTGTGTGTACATGTATATGTATACGTATGTGTATCCGTGTGCGTATGTGTATGCGTATTGTTATTATTATTATTATTGTTGTTGTTGTTGTTATTATTACTAATATTAGTATTATTATTATTGGACTAATATAAATAAAATCCAAAACATATTAAAACCCAACTAAATTAAGTGTTCAGTCCAATTTTATTACACAGCCCAAAACTAGGTTTACATGGCCCATTCAGCCAGAACCCAAAACCCAGCTAACAACCCTAAGACATATATCAGATATAAAAGCCCTAATGCCCTCTCTTTATTTTGCGCAGCCGCAGGATGGCCGTTGGATCAGAGCTAGATCCAACGGTCACAATTGAAAGGAGAGAACCCTCCAGCTGGCGCGTGTGGCTCACTCCCAAGGCTGCTGGACTTCCACGCATGCGTGGCGTGCACACACTGACTCCTCAGGTCCCTAGATACCACATGGCGTCATCTCGCTAGATCTCTCACCCCAAGATCAGATCATAGCCCTCTAAACAGCAAAGCATCCCAGCCGTTGGATCAGGTCTGATCCAACGGCCTGGAACAAGTCTGACCGGATGACATCTCCACCATGCCTCCACCAGCTCAACCACCACGTCAAACATCACCAAAACATCAAAAATACAGATTTTGTCAGTGATTAAATCTCAGAAATATGTATTTCATGTCCTATCTCTACCAAAAAACAACAAATCAAATGATAGTATATATGTAAAGAGAGGGACCATTTTTGTATTTAGTTTTTGATCAGATAAAATAGGGGATTCGAAAAAAACTAAAAAATCTCACGGGTAAATTTTTTCCTCCTTTCCCTTTCTCATGCATGCTGATAAAATAAATAAAGAAAACAAGTAAAAGGCTAATATTTTACCTGAATTGTTCAGCCTCTTTTCTGATGATAATCTCCGTCATGAGTGAATCGGAGAAGGAGTCAGTGTTTTAAGGAGAGGGGTTTGGTTTTGGGTTTCAAAACAAAAGTTTTCGGCCAAAAGGGGGTTTCTAGGTTTTAAGAGTGGTCTCGGCAGCCAAAGGCTCAGGTTAGGGAGGTCTTGAGGTGGCCATTACGGCCAAGCCTCGCCGGAGATCGGCTGAACACTGCCAGGTACGGCGGCTGACGAGGGTTTCGGTTTAAAAGATGTGGTTTTGTTTCGGGCATTTTAGAGAAAAAAGGGGTTAATACTAAAGGGTTGGAAAAAATGAAAAAGACGAAATTAGGGGGCGGCTGTTATGTTTTATAGATTAAAAATATTTTCAAAATGGTATATTGGTCCAATAAGGACCCCCACATTATCATTTTTTTAAATTGAGCTTGCCCCATGGTCCATTTGCAACTCCAATCCCTCGTTTGTTTTTAAATTTCTCAATTCGGTCACTAAATTAAACCGAAATAAGTTCTTAATGGTATAATTGCGCACTTAGACATTTCGTGTTTCGGTATTTTACATTTTGGGCTTGCTCCTTGGACATTTTACAAAATAGGTCCTTCCAAGTTTCATTGAGTTTGCATTTTCGTCCCTAAATCATGTCTTTATTGCTCCAATTTCTGTCATTCATGTTTCATTCCTATGTTTTAATCATTTATGTCCATTGTTTTTTTTCTTTCGTGTTTTAGCATGTTATGTCGTTCACCATATTCGTATTGTTTTAATATCATGTTTTTTATGATGTGTTATATCATGCTTTATTTTGTTTGCTTGGTTTGTACATGTTTTTTTATGTATTTTGTTTTAGTATAATGAATGTATCATGTCTACCTATGATTAGTATGTCCTTTTTGTCCTTTATGTTTTCATGCATTTGTTGTTTTCATCATGTTCATTTATGTATGTCTTTTTTCATATGCATTATCGTACCAATGTGTTTAGCTTCGTTTGTTCATAATATGTTTTAATGTTAGCTTTTTTTATGTTCGTTTTGCATTTTAGGTTACATGTTAAAAATGGATGATATGTGTCATATATTAGTGTCATGTTTTTACCTTATTTTAAAATGTCTCATATGTTAAGTACTAGTTTTTTTCTATGTTCGCTTTTTGCTTTGATTTGTTAGTTTAATACCATCTTACGTGTATATCATGCATATGTTGCATCTTTATATGTATATATTTGATCTATTAATTTTTGAAGCATGTTTTCTTTTCTTCTAATTTTGAGGTATATTCTTTCTCACTTGTTTATGCTTTGTTTTTTATTGTGATATGTTATGTTAATCATGCCCATGCATTTTACTATCTTTGTTTAATTTTGTGATATCCGTGTTTTATTATTTATTTTGTCTTTCACCATGTTAATGTAAATTGTATGTTTTATAATTTGTTTGCTAAGGTCACATAACGATATATTATTTGTCAATGTGGTGCCCTTTTATCCGAGTGTAAACAAGGCCAGTATCAGGTGCAGTGATGGTGGTTGGGCGTTTACTCTCAGATAACGGGGCTTTTAAAATATACTCGCACTTATAAACAAATTTTAATTTAATCGTTACTTTAATCCGAAAAGTTTAATACTAATAAAGCGGTAATTATTAAAGTACCAATTTTGGGCGGTGTAGGGGTGCTAATCCTTCCCCATTCGTAACCGACTCTCGAACCCCTTATTTTTAAAATCTCTAATTTTATGGTGTCCGACCTACCTAAGTGGCCGGTGGAGACTCTATTTTAAATAAAATACGATTTTCTTAAAAACCCCACGGAATAAATGTTTTAATACCCGAAAGACCTCCAAACTCCTTAAAACCTCATTTTTTAGCGAACATGAAAAAGGGACATCGCTACACCCGTGTGTTGCACCGAACCTACCTTTGTGTTCCCCATCGTGTTTAACCCATCTTCTCCTCATCATTCATTCACATCGGAGTTACACGAAAACCTTTTAGTTTTCCTTACGCCGTCTTGAACTCTGTCGTTGATCTTCCTCTCCGTTCGAGTTGGGTAAGTGTAATAAGCCTTGATTTTATGTTTTTATGGTTGTGGTAGTCAGCGTTGTCGAGCCAGTGAATATCTTTGTCGTCATGTACTGTTGCCACCGCCACCACATTGTTGCGCCGTCGCCTCATTGTAAACTGCCACCGCTGGCAAGGGTTTGGTAACCCTAGACTCGGATCTGCGTAAAGGGAAGAGTGGACTGGTGAGTTTGGGTTAAACCCAGCTGTTGAGGGATTTCCAGGCGATGTGTGTGTCTTTGATGTTGGAAACCGAGTGGGTTGGGTGGCAGACATTAGAATGGGCCTATGAAGGAGTAGGGTTGAGTAGCCCAAAAAGGGAGTGAGCTGGGCTGACGGATGAACCGGTTTGAACTAGCATGTACAACCTGAATCAGACCGATCCGTTTAGTGAACCGAACCAGTGAGCGAACTGACCTAATAGCTGAACCGGGCGATCAAACCGAACTGGCAGAATCCTTTGAAACCCATTGACCGACCTGACCCGTTGACTAATGATAACATCAGCGTTGACCAAAGTAGTGACGTCAGAGTTGGCCAGAGCAGTGACGTCAGTGTTGACTTTGACCAATCAAAGTCAACACTGACCGTTGACTTTTTTAGTCAACTTTAACATGACATTTTTTGACATCTTGATTTCGAATTTGTAGTCTATTTCGTCTGATTTGAACCCGAAACACCAGTTTTACTAATTACAATTTATTTTGTGCTTAGAAAATTTTGAGAATTTGAGTATGAGATCTGATGTGGTTTAATTAAGTGTTTCAGATGACATTGATTTCAAGGATGACGTTTTACCTCCCCCTCTTGTTCAGCCTGCTCCTGCACCTTCTGCAAGAAATACACGTGAGTTATCAAGCATAGTTTCAGTTAGGTGGCATAGCATTATTTATGTTAGAATATGAATTTAATTTAGAACATTACATCGTAGGTTCTAACTCAGGTAGACCTAGAGCGAGTTCAGATCGTGGGAGGCATCAGCATCGACGCTAGAGCTTTAGCCGCTAGAGGTATGTTCTCTTTCTGTGCTATATGTTTTGCGAAATGCTTTACAATATGTATCACTTTTTTTCCTGAGCTGTGATTACCATGTGTTTTGAGTTATCATGCTTACTATGTCAAACTGTGTTTCTATGAGATTATCATAATTTCAGAACTGTGATCCTCGCATTTAGTACGATACAATTGTGATGAAAATGTGTTTTACAAATACTATATTTTCATGCACCGGATGGGTTTGTACAGAGGAAGAAGTGGCTTGACCACACTGTGATTGGAGAAATAAGGGTGAGGAGTTCAGGGGAACTACCTCCACTGTGACCGGTTGGCTATGCCACCACTTTGATTGGTGTCAGTAGTTGGGTATTGTGACTTATTCTTAGTATCATCTCATGCACTGGGTTTTAATATGACTTATTTTTTCCTTGAGATATTTTTGTGAAACTGTGTTTGTGATTGCTTGCTCTTTAGAGACACACTGGGTTTAATAGCTCACTCCCCTATAGTTTTTCTTTCAGATACTTGGCTCTAGGCGACTTGGTACTCGGAGGACCTCCTACATTTCAGATTTGTTATTTCTTCAGTACGGACTTGACTATTTTCAAATACTTATTATTATTACTATTACTTTTATCGAGTTTGAATGTAATTGGGACTATAGATTGTTTTGGGATTTGAGGATGTTTTCAGTTACATGCATTTATTTTTAATTCAGATATTTTATTAAGTTATTGGTTTACAACACTATTATGGATTTTAATGAACTTTTGGAGTACCTTATTATAGAGGAATTTGATTCTTAAACAATGATTGGTTTCTTGAGGAAAAAGTTACGAAATTAACTTTCTAAATTGGGCCTTTCCTTTTGGGCCGGGTTTAGGGGGTGACAGTTTGAGTACCCTTCTAAAACCCAAACCACAAGTGTAAGAATCTAGGAAGCCTACCCCTTTAGAGCTATGCGGACAACCATAAAAATATAGAATTCATGCTATTAGGCCATTTTGGTTTGTTTATATGGTTCACATTCTTTATTGTATATTTGTATACTAATACACTCTTTCTGTCTTATTTTCTTTTTCATTTTTGTGCATATCCATAAAATTTTCACATAAACTATTGATTCGAGAATAGTTCAATATTGGGGGCTTTCGTAATGGAAGAAAGAGTCCATAATGACAAGTTGAAGAATTTTTAAAGCCCGAGTGGGGCAAGTGTTAATCTATATGTGCCTTATATGACAGTCATTCTTTACTCGTTGTAATGGGACTCGATCTTCATTATGAAAAGTTGTTCAACGAGAATATTCGTCAATCAACACTTTTTGCATTCATTCGTACATGATCAATTATTTCCCTTTACTCATTTTATGGTAATTGCATCGGCATCCAGCATTAACTTCACTCATTTGTATGAAAGTCGCATCATACACCATACACGCACTCATCATTAGTTTAATGCACTTGCATCATAGTTGCATCACGTCATCCAAAAATGCTAGTACTCATCCACTTGCATCAACATCTATAAATTGCAAGCATTTTCTCATTTATCATCACAATAAAAATCTGTCATGATGCCCCAGTTGGCGAAAAATGGACAAGCTTTAATGACCTACATTTGCAATTCATACAGTGTAAGTGATCCTGCATTGGGGGCACCCGAGCACCCCCTCGGTAAGTTTATAACAAAAAAAGAAGAAAAAAGCCCCTGAATGTGGTGTCATTTTTTGTAATGGCCTAAGGCCACATATTCAAAGGTTCAATAAAAGAATGCAAACTATTTTCAATTCTCTTCACTTTGTAAATATATCTGTCTATTGGGTCCCCATATATCAATTGCACAAGGGACACTGACTTTGATCGAAGGTTAAGCCCGAGCAACCTGTGTCTAGTTAAAACCCCAAGCTACGGAGATTACGAATGTGTGACTCGCATTTCACATTAAGGGCCACAAATAATAACAAATCAACGCAATTTAATGTTCAAATCCTAGTAATAGGCATTTTCAAAATTAATCAAAAAACTCTTCATTGTTCGAAACCTAGTAATAGATATTTTCGAATAAGAGTGTGGAAATTTTTGGGCACTCCGTTGAACCCCATTCTAATAAAAACCCTTGACTTCATGAGTGATGGTATTATTTTCAAAATCATGATAATGCAAAGCAGCTCGAGAACCTGTTGTTTGCTCCATCATTTATTTTGAGCCAAAGGAATATGATGAATTGAATTCCCCAATGAAAATAAGACAAAAATGAATGAACCTGCCAAAGGTAAGTTGGCCAAGCACCGAAATAACTTAAAATGCACTTCACATCTTCAAACATCAATTCAGCTTTCGAGGTCTCCTAGACACATGATTTGCTTGGGGCAATCCTCGGTAAGTCACTTCAGTGTTGCTTGTGCACTTGCTATTTGGGGCATTCAATCTAGCCTGATATATTCACAATCTGAAAAGACAAACCTAATTTTCTCAATCAGCATCTTACATTGAATTTAGACCATGTGGCCTAAAATTTGAAACAAAAATTTTTCTCTGCATTACTTACAAAGAAGCTCAAAAGTTTAGGGGCCAACAGAAAATGGGCCCTCAAATCGATGTTTCAGCTTAAGAAAGTTTTCACTAGTTGACCTTAGCCTAGAAAGGTAATACTCCAATAGAAGATGGTCAACCAGCAAGAGGTTGGGGCATCGGCGCACATGTAACGCACTGGTTTTGGGTCTAGATGTTTTGAGGGTTGTTTTGAGGGTCCGGTGGACTGGTATTAGAGATCAAGTCAGTTTCAGGATTAAATCGGATTAAATATTTTTGAAGGAGATAAAAATATGAATTTTTTTTCTAAAATCATTATTTTGTATATTAATGATTTTGGTTAAATCAATTTTGGAAAAAAAGTTTTAGAAATCGAACATTTTGGACTAGAACCAAAATGTAAAATTTGAAAACTATTTTTAGTGGTTCTTTTGTAAAAGGGTCAAAACTTTGAATCTTTAAGGAGCTAACTGTACAAAGTCTAATCTCAGACTTTATCCCTTAATTGGCTATTTTTAAAGTGGTTTTGGAAAATATAAATAGGTTTGAGAGAATTAATTTGATAATTAATTATTTAAACAAAAATCACGTAACTAACTTTATTTCAAAATCTTTTCTCTCAAAATCTCTCCAGCCAAATACCATTCTCTTCTTCTAAATCTTCAAGTAAATCTTCTTTTTCTTAAATCTTTTGATTTCTAATGGATTCTCAATGGTTTCCAAACAAAACTTTATTGTTTTAACGTTGTTTTCTCATGTAAATTCATCCAATTAAGGGAGAAAGCATCCATTAGAGGTAATGTTCGTTCTTCTCCTATAATGAAATGTTCTTTACTGAAATTCCCAAGTTATTGATCCTTTACAATTGTTTTCTAATGTGTTTTGATAGTTTAATTATGGAAAATTGGTTTAATTGTGTTTTGCTTTATGAAATTGATAGGTCTTCGTTTTGGATCTGTTTTGTTGGGTTCTTGATCTAATTAGTACGTGTTTTTAATGTTTAATAATGTTAATAGCTTGTTTTTAACATTGTAATCCCGAAACTAGTTGAATCTCTAATGTTTAAGATTGATAGTTAAGGGTTTTTGTTATGTTAATGGAGTTTAATCATTACTGGAAGTAAAAGGATGTTGTAAAGGTGTTTTTTTATGTTAATTGATGAATTTTGATGTATCGAATCATTATATCGTGGCTGGGTTAAGATTGGAAGGTGTTTGAGGTTGATTTCGATGAGTTTCAGATGGTTTTTGAGTAGGCAACTTGTTAGTTGCGGGTAATTGCTTTAAGGCAATGGCTTGGATGCATTTTGATGCATGTTTCCTCTGGTTTTGTGTAGCCAAAATAGGGGATAATCAAGGCGAAGTAGCTTGAGGTGGATCATTGCTTGTCGGGAGCTCGATTTGCTTTGGCGAGCAAGGCGAGGTGTACTCGGTGAGTGGAAACAGTTTTAAAAGTCTTTCAAGGGTTTGAAAGTGTTTTTGGGAGTTTAGGTTAAGCTTGAAACACTTACCTAAGCTCAGAAGTAAGTTTCCCTCTTTTGCTCTTTGATATCGGTTCAGATATGAGCATGTGTAATTCATGTTTTGGTTGTAAACATGGTTTGTTTTACTTACTGTAAATGCATGATTTTGAGTACATATGCAATGGTTTAAAAGTATATGAAATGCTAGTGAACATTGGTTAACGTTCCGGTCAGGAATGTGGTATTGCTTGGCAATGTGATTTGCATATATGGTGATTTGTATTGTGCTTTGTAAAACAATGAGTAAATGGCTTTGTAAATGATATATTGGCTAAGCGACATGAAGGGAAAACATTTGGATATAGTTGGCATGCTATAGGATAGAGTGCACTATAATATGTTTAAAATCGATCGTGGTTAGAGGTCATTGAGGTATAACGGTCGGCTACCCGAACTATGATGTTATCACTTGGGTTAAGCAGTAGGTTCCCCTTGTTGATGTTAATCTTGAGGTCGGAAAGGTTGTTATATCATGCAATCAGTATGGTATGAGTTTTGATGGCGGTCGGTCATCATAGGAGATTCGTGTATCTGATATGTAAGGTTAACGGTCGGTTAACCAATAGTTAGCAGTCGGCTAATCAAGGATAGTGGTCGACTATCCGGGGTCACTATAGTTGCCAATATGTGAAAGCTTGCGTGTTGAATCTACTTTTAATGCTATGGGATTTAAGCATGGTAATATGATTAAATGCTTTGGGATTTAAGCAAGAGATGAATTAATGCTTTGGGATTTAAGCATGTGATTTGTAAATGATTTTGTATATGGTCGATATGCATGTTTGGTTTTGGAATCGAAGAAAATGCTTCGGTCATTAAGCATGGGATTTATATATGATGTTGCATAAGGATCATTATCCATGTTTTGGTCGAAAACAATGAAAATGCTTTGGTCGTTAAGCATGTTTTGAAAACAAGTGGTTTTGGTTTTTAAATGATTTAAATGCATCATTGTTTTATGAGCATCCTCACTAAGCATTTGTGCTTACGCTCCCTCTTCTAAATGATGCAGAGCATTAGAGTTGGGGCAGCATTGGCAAGGCAAAAAGGTGATCCAAGACCTATAATATCTTTGAGTGAGAGACTCGGTTTTACTTTTGATTAATAAGGCATTGTGTTCGCCATATTTTTGGGGGATTTGTAATGATGAATTACCTTGGTTTTTATTGTGGTTTACATGTTGTGGTTTGATGATCATTTGATGGATGAAAAGCGTAATGGGTGAGCTATGCTAGTATGTGATGTTGCTAGGAGATACCTTGGATTGCATCTAGCTTGTGTTGGTTTATTGCAATGCTTTTATGATACTAGCATGTTTTGATCGATGCTAGGGAGGTATTAGGTTGTTGACCATGTGGTCAATTGCCTTATGTTTGGATTTTGGTATGCGAGTTGCTTGATTTTAGGGAGCATGCCTCTAGACTTGAGATTCGAGTAGGTTGCCATGATATGTTGATGAAATTGTGATATTATGATTAGGATCGATCCTTGGTAATGTTGTATGAATGTTAGAAGCATGTTTTAGTGTTTTGGAATCTATAAATGTATGTTAAACCAACAAATTTGAACTTTGCAAGCCAGGGTGTATTGATACGCGTGAGACCATATCAATACGGGTCAGTGATTTTAGGCATAGCGTATTGATACGCATAAGATCGTATCGGCACGAGTCAGTGTTTTCAGGCATAGAATATCGATACGCGTGAGACTGTATCGATACGGGTTGGTGTTTCCAAGCATAGCGTATTGATACTCAAAGAAGTGCATTGATACGAGTTTGAACTACTGGAATCTGGAATTTTGAAAATGCAGAGGTGTACTGATACACCTACCCGAGTATCGATATGGGTAGCTGTTAATTTAGTTAAAATGCATTTTAAAGGTTCTATTTTCTTACGTTTTAGTCTCTGAATGTTGTACATGCAATTAAATGGGTTTGAATGGTCGGTTTAAGCTGGGAATTGGCATGCAAGCATGTAATCAGACTAATTGAGGATTGATAACCCTAATTTCAATAATGGTCCTTTAATTTACCAATTTTATATTTTGGTCCCTAAAATGTATTGTATGCAATTGGTTATCTTTCCGAGGTTCGTTTTTTTTGTAACTTCACCCGCTGCAAGCATGGTCACTTAGGATTAATAATATGCATCTAAACAAGAGAAAAGGAAAAAATGGACCGATTTTCATAATTATTCTCCAGTTTGCTTCGGCAAACCTAATGTAGCTCGCTCGATTCGGTCGGGCGTCTGGGCCGGGTCGAGGGGGTTACAGCACACAAGGCAAAAGCCCATCCAGTCTGCAAGACAGAACTAGAGCAAAAATGAGACCAAGCCACGAATAACCACAAAGTCAAGGGGCATCCCCTTTGAAGTCAACATCATGGCCAATTGCATTACATGCCATTCATATCAACATCATGCCACTCCACTCATCATACATTACACATCAAGTTAGATGTTTTCATGCTGAGTGCATTTTCTTCACTCATACATGAAAAGCAGGTTCAAAACAAAAAGTCTCAATCATGAAGGACTATAACAAATTGGCAAGCCTTCAGCCACGAAGGGAAGCCGAACCAACAAAGAAGTTGGAACCTCAAAGAGAGAGTGTGACAACACCCAACACGGAATGGTGAACCCTCAAAGCAAAGGAAGCCAAACCTAAACTCAAACTCTAAAATGAGCAATTACTAACTACTGTTTACTTCAATCATTCAAGTCTTGCCCCATCGTCAGTGGTGTAGCATATCAACAAATTTTTTAAATCATGTCTCTTCGTCAGAGTTGTAGCTTGATCAAATCTCCCTTTCGATCATGCCTCTTCGTTAGAGTTGTAGCTTGATCGTAACCTAACCTTAGATCATGCCTCTTCGTCAGAGTTGTAGCTTGATCAAATCTCCCTTTTGAAAATGCCTCTTCGTCAAAGTCGTAGCTTGATCTCCCCTAACTCCAGATCATGCCTCTTTGTTAGAGTCGTAGCTTGATCGCCACTAACTCTTCAGATCATGCATCTTCGTCAGAGTCGTAGCTTGATCGCAACTAACTACAGATCATGCCTCTTCGTTAGAGGTGTAGCTTGATCGCCACCAATAACTCAGATCATGCTTCTTCGTCAGAGTTGTAGCTTGATCGCCACCAATAACTCTGATCATGCCTCTTCGTTAGAGTCGTAGTTTGATCACCACCAACTCTTCAAATCATGCCTCTTCATCAGAGTTGTAGCTTGATCGCCTACAATAATTCAGATCATGCCTCTTCATCAAAGTCATAGCTTGATCGCCACCAATAACTCAGGTCATACCTCTTCGTCAGAGTTGTAGCTTGATTGCCACCAACTCTAGATCATGCCTCTTCGTCAGAGTCGTAGCTTGATCGCCATCAATAACTCAGATCATGCCTCTTCATCAGAGTCGTAGCTTGATCGCCACTAACTCTCCGATCATGCCTCTTCGTCAGAGTCGCAGCTTGATCACCACTAACTCCAGATCATGCCTCTTCATCAGAGTCGTAGCTTGATCGCCACTAACTCTAGATCATGCCTCTTCGTCAGAGTCATAGCTTTATCACCCCTAACTCTTCAAATCATGCCTCTTCGTTAAAGTCGTAGCTTGATCGCTACTAATAACTCTGATCATGCCTCTTAGTCAAAATCGTAGCTTGATCGTCATCAACTCACTCCGCAGACATGCATCTTCGTCAGAGTTGTAGCTTGATCACCTCTAACACCTCAGATCATGCCACTTCATTAGAGTTCTAGCTTGATCACAATCTAATCATCGGATCATGCCTCTTCTTCAAAGTCGTAGCTTGATCCAATCCAATCTCCCGATCTTGTCTTGCCGTCGGTGCCGTAATAGATCACTCATATTTGAACATCTCTTTAACCAATCATTTTAAATTTTACAAGTTTTAATTGAAATAAGTGAATACTTAGTCTAAAGCAATTTTCTTCACTCTTGCAGGTTCTATCATTCCAAAAAATGACGAAGTAGATGAGTCGACCAAATCCTAATTCTGCGTCGGTGGTGTAGCAGATCAACAGATGAGCTCTATTTTTCTAAAAGCCGAAAGATGGACCAGTTAAAGTTCGAAACAAGGGTCGTTCCAAGAAGGGTGCTCCACCTTGACCGAACAAAAATAGTTATCTTTTAGTCTTTGCTCTATTGTTGTTTCACCACAATAAACAAAGAGGAGCATCTGTAATAACCATTTTTATCTGGCCTAATTTCAAACAAAAAATCAAAATCCAAAAAATAATTAAAACAGTTCAAAAGTCCATGTCCATTAAATGTCCAATTTACAAAAAAGCCATTACCCATTTAACCTATCTACCCAACCGACCCACTATCTAACTAACCCAAACCCATTTTATAAGCCCAAACCAATTACCCATCTAAAGCTACCCAGACCCGATTCTGCCAACCCGACCCGGGTATCCTAACAGATACTCTAATTTCCTATCCCATTAAACCCAATACAACCAGCCTTCAACACAGCCATGTGCACTAATCGACAGCAACTGGTCCCCTCCTTATCTCCAATAGCCACCTGTACAAGACAACAAGAAGCAACACTGAGAATAGCATCAACCATTTGTTTTTCATTTCATTTTTTTAAATCCTTGTAAATATTGGTATAAAACCCGAATCAAATGTAAGACAATAGGGGAGAGATTCACAATCAATACAAAGCAAAAAAATTCTGCAATACAAAACAAGGAGAGGATTCAATTCAGAAATACAAAAAAATCCTATGTACTCACCATCTTCTCCTTTTTCTTATAGATTAGGGTTTTTTTTTTCATTTTCAAACGGAGCCAAAGAAAAATCACGTTTTAAAGAAGAATCAAAGGGGTTCTTAAATTTTTTTCAAAGCAAAAGGATTTTGATAATCACTAAAAGGAGTTTGTTTTTTCTTTTCGATCTTTGTTTTTTGAACCCAGATCCTAAAGCTAAACCATTCTAAACGACAAGAAAAGAAGAGTTTTTTTCGATTTACCTGGGTTTTGAGCCATCGACTCCCCGTCCTTTTCTATAGACGCCGAAAACACCGCAAGGCTACCGCCGATGACCGGCATAAAAAGATGAATGGCGGTTTGAGTTTTGGTTTCTTCAAAACTGGAAAGAGATGAGGGAAATTTGGGGTTCTTTTTTATTTTCTTGGTTCTATCTAAATGAACCTGTGGAACTGGTCATCTTTCACCTTTTAAGGCTTCCTTTTCCTTTTGCTTTTAATGTTCTTTTTAATTTAATATAATGTGCATCGGGGTATGTGCAAGCTTGCCGTTCCATTGCTTTGTCTTTTTTTTTTCTTTTTTTTTTAGTTTTTTATGTTTATTATTATTCATGCCATTATTAATATATATCATTTACATTATATTACATATATTATATGCATATATGCATGTTATATTTAATAGATATTATGATATAAATGTGTTATAATTCTATTATTTATGTTATATATATTTATTCAAATTTATATATTTTATTGTTGTCTTATTTATTGGTTCGATCCGACCTTACAGTGACCCGCAACGGGATGAACCATATTATTTACGGCCCGTTTAGTTTAACAACTAACTTCTAACATTTAATTTTTGCATCTATTTTCCCGCTTCTGATTTCCGCAATTTACTTTTTCGCAATTTATTTTCCGTAATTTATTTTCTCGCAATTTAATTTTTGCTATTTAATTTTTGCATTTCTTTTTATGTTCGATTCGATTCCTTTTTCCAGATTTTTCCTTTATTTTATGCTTTTTATTCGATCCAGTCCGTTTTTCAGAATTCTTTTTTATTCGATTCGATTCTATAATGCCCCGGTTTTGGGCTTGGATGGTTTAAGGGTTGGTTCGAGGGTCCAGTGGACCAGTATTAGAGGTTCAAGTTAGTTTCAGGATTAAATCAAATAAAATATTTTTGAAGGTGGTACAAATATGGAAAAATGCCCTAAAATCATTATTTAATATAATAATGATTGTGGTTCAGTCAATTTTGGAAAATGAGATTTGGAAATTGGACATTTTGGACTAGTGACCAAAATGCAAACTTTAAAAACTATTTTAGTGACTGTTTTGAAAAGGATCAAAATTTTGAATATGTAAGGAGCTAATTATCCTAAATATTTTTAACAGATTTCTCCTTTAATTGACTAATTTTAAATGGATTTTAAAAGGGCTTTAAATGTGGAGAAAATTAATAAATCATATTTTAGACTTTTAACAAAATTCAGGTAACAAACTTTGCAACTTCTTTCTCTCAATTTCTATCCAGCCAAACACCTTTCCAACTTCAATTTCTTCAGGTAAAAATCAAAGGTTTTGATTTCCATTTGATTTCCTAATGCTTTTTCATCAAATACTTATTGCTATTCTCTTGATTTTCATGTCTTACTAAGCAATTAAGGGGAGAAATCAACATTAGAGGTAAGGATTCATTCTTCTCCTCTAATGAAAGGTTCTTTACTGAAATTCTTGAGTTCTTGATCTTTTACAATTGTTTTCTAATGTGTTTTGATAGTTTAATTAAGGAAATTGGTTTAATTGTGTTTTGATTGATGAGATTGGTATATTTTCGAAGTGGATCTGTTTTGCTGGGTTCTTGATCAGATTAGATCATGATTTTGATGTTTATTGATGTTAGAAGTTTGGATTTAACATTGTAATCCCGAAACTAGTTGAATCTCTAATATTTAAGGTTGTTAGTTAAGGGTTTTTGTGATGATTTTGGTGTTTAATCATTGCTCGAAGTAAAAGGATGTTGTAAAAGGGTTTCTAGTTGTTAATTGATGAAGTTTGATGTATTGAATCGTTATATTTTGGCTGGTTTAAGGTTGAGAAGTGTTTGAGGTTGACTTCGATAAGTTTCGGGTGGCTTTTGAGTGGGCAACGAGTTGCGTGTAATTGATTTAAGGCAATGGTTTGGATGCATTTTAATGCATATTCCTCTGGTTTTGTGTGGCCAAAATAAGGGATAATCAAGGCGAAATATCTTAAGGTGGATTGTGGCTTGCCGGGAGCTTGATTTGCTTAGGTGACCAAAGCGAGGTGGAATCGGTGAGTGGAAACTGGTTTTAAAGGCTTTCTAAAGGTTTGAAAATGATGTTGGGATTTTAGGTTAAGCTTGATACGCTTATCTAAGCTCGGAAGTAAGTTTTCCTTATTTTGCTCTTGAATATCGGTTTGGATATGATCATGGTTGTTTACATGTTTTGGTTTTAAACATGGGTTGTTTTACTTACTGTAAATGCATGGTTTTGAATACATATACAATGGTTAAAAGGTATATAAAATGCTAGTGAGCATTGGTTTTCATTCCGGTTGGGAATGAGGTATTGCTTTGGCAATGTGTGTTTCATATGTGGTGATTTCGTTTAATGCATTGTAAAACAATAAGTAAATGATTTTGTAAATGATATATTGGCTATGTGACAAGGTGAGAAACAATCGGATATAGTTGGCATGCCATAGGATAAAGTGCACTATAATATATACTAAAAATCGATTGTGGCCATGGGTCCTTGAGGAATGGTGGTTTAACGAGGCCACTCAGACTATTTGGACATCTCTTGGGAGTATGCGGTTTAATTAGGCAACCCAAGATGATGGTGACATTGCGGTTTAACTAGGCAATTTCGGTAAAACTCACAGTTTAACAAGGCGAGGTTGTCAAATCTTGCAGTTTAACTAGGCATGGTTTGGGATATCATGTGGTTTAACTAGGCATAGTGCGAGAATTCGTGTATCTTATATGCGTTTGGATAGGGGTGACTATCCAAGGTAAAGGGTTGTGTACCCGGGGTCACTATAAATGCCAATACATAGAAGTTCATGTGTTGAACCTATTTTATAATGCTTTGGGATTTAAGCATGTGTTGATTTAATGCTTTGGGATTTAAGCATGTGGATTATAAAGGTTTTTACCTAATGTTGATATACATGATTCGGTTTGGAAACAATGGAAATGTTTTGGTTGTAAGCATGGTTAGAAAACAAGTGTTTGGTTTTCAAGGATTTTAGTTGCATCATTGTTTTATGAGCATCCTCACTAAGCTTGTGTGCTTACGCTCTCTTTTCTCTAATGATGCAGAGCATTAAGGTTTGGAGGCAGCAAAGGCTAAGTCTAAGTGATCCAAGGACAAGACTACCTTGAGTATAAATTCGATTTTAGTTTTCGGTTAATAAGGCAATGTGTTTGCCATGGATTTTGGGATATGTAATTCTGTTTTCCCCTAGTATTTGAGCATGTTTAATGCTGTATTCTGGAGTTGGTTGATTTTGTTAAGCATGTTAATGGTTTTTGGTTTATGGTTGATGCTAGGTGAATGCCTAGGTATACATCTAGATAGTTTTGATTGAATGGCATGCTTTGATGAGCTTAACATGTTGAGTATGGCTTTAAAGATGTGTTGGTATGTTGCTTGTGCTGGAAAGTATCCTATTGAGTGTCTTGGTATATTTGGTGGAAGCTTTAAGGAGCATGCCTATAGATTGAATCTTTTGGAAGCATATGATTGTTATGGTTGCTAAATCTGGGTGCAAGTGTTAGAATATACTTAAATGAATGTTCGTATGCATGTATGCAAGTTGCCAGGACCTTAAAGCATCTAGATTCGAGTGAAAAACCAGTTAAAGGCGTACCGATACGTAGGGGACCGTATTGGTACGGCTAGTCAATTTTGAGCATAGCATTTTGGTACGGGACAGGGTATACCGATACACTAAAACACTATTGGAATCTGCTTTTGCGACAAATCCTATGTACTAAAACACCTATGGTTCGTATCTGTACGACCTTCAACAATTTTCAAATGAAGTTTTAATCTAATGTGGCGTACCGGTAGGGTATTTAGAGTATCAAAATGGGGTTGTTGGATTTTGAGCACTGTATCGATACGGTTACCCGTGTATCGATATGGGTGGATGTTAATTCAGTTAGTGTCATGGATGCATAGTTCTGGTTTCTTTCAATTTCGTCCCTAAATCTTGTTTTATCAATTAAATGAGTTTTAATGGTCAGATTGAGTTGAGAATTGACATGTAAGCATGTAATCTGACTAATTGAGGACTGGTAACCCTAATTTCACCATTGGCCCTGTAATTTATAAATTTTACATTTCGGTCCCCAAATTATACGCTATGCAATTGGTTGCCTTTTCATGGCCTGTTTCCTTTGTAATTTCATCTGTTGCAAGAATGTATATTTAGGTTAAATAGTATGCATCTAGACAAGATAAAAAGGACAAAAAATGGACCAGTTTTCGTAATCTTTCTCCGATTTGCCTCGACAAACTTAATGTAGCTCTCTCATTTTGGTCGAGCGTCTAGGCCGAGTCGAGGGGGTTACAGGTTCATTTTCTGAACATTTTAATTCTCGTTCTTTAATTTTCGTATTTATTTACTTTGTTCACCTTTATTTCCCATATTTATTTTATTCGAGCATTTATTTCTCGCTTTTGTCTTTAGTTTATCTATTTATTCGCTTTTTGTGATGTACATCTATTTGGGCATTCATGTCACCTTTAATTTAACTATATATCCCACATTGTTAATTAATCAATCTTAATCATAAAAAGGAGGTATTTATCAATTCTGATATTTGTGTCGTAACAGTCCGAGCTTAATGGAGGTTGACCAAATATTCGAATTAATTTTCATCGTCTAAAGGTAAATATTAAAATGGATAAAATTTGTCCACTCATAACATCATTTTTAACTGTTTGCATCATGCATAAAAGTGATGTACTCGATTTGAACCGTAAATTAACACGACAATCGGCCTTATTCGATGTCGGTTTAATTTTTGGTCCGATGTACAATCATCCTTATTAATTAAACGGATAATTAATTTGAACCCACTAATTGTTAAAGCCCATTCAATTAAAGTTTATACTTGACTAAGAACAGTTAATAAAATCCAATTTTGAATTTCAATAATATCCGTAGATTAAAAGCAACGTCTGTTTCGGTTTTGATTTTAGGGCATGATGGGGGTGCTAATCCTTCCCCACACGTAACTAACTCCCGAACCTATTTTTAAAGAATCTCTGGTTTTATGGTGCTCGACCTACCTTAGTGGCTGGTGGCGACTCCAACTCTTCATTTTCAAACTAAAAACACATTTTAAAAACAAATTTCCCCAAAAAATTCAAACTTCTCCCCAATTTTTCAAAAACTTTTCAAAAAACATAAAAAAATTTAAAACAAAAAATTCAAAACCACAAAAAGCTATATTTTTCCTTTTTAGCGATGAAAAAAAGGTCGCTACACCCATTAGGCCAAGAAACTATGAAAAGTGCATGAATGATTAGCAATGCAACTAGAAATGGGTTCAATCTACCAATAATTCAAGCCAAAAGGGTTAGAAAAATAGTACTTTTCAGCACTTAACACACCCCCAAACTCGAACTATTACTTGTCCTCAAGCAATGCAAAACTAACAAGCACCTGCCAAGGCATTTGCCAAACATGAACAAGTTGCATGCCTGACTTCAATCCTCAGAACTGTGGCAACTAGCATTAATTACCTTTGTGACTTTAGGCAAAACACAGAAAAATTACTCAAAATTTAGCATGATGCAAGTGAAGTGTGTGCGTAGTCATGTACAAGCTAATCATATGAGTCCAAGAAAAGCCTTAGTTTTATTAACTTGCCAAGGCAAGCGATCTAACTAGAACCAGTTTCGGGCACCTCTAGCAATTCTTCTTCTTTTTTATACTAGAGCCGGATTGGCACCTCTAGCATTTTCAAGATCCCTAAGACTAGAGTTAGTGTTGGGCACCTCTAGCTAAGGATCATTCATCGTTCTTTTTTTTGGGCTAGACCCAGTTAAGCACCTCTAGCATTTTTCTAATACTTACTTACCTAAGGTTCACTAGGTTCTCCTAGATTAACAAGTCACAACGGTGTTTATTAGAACAACACCATAACAAAATCCTAATCAATTTTTCATGCTAAGCCTAGAGTCAAAATTTCTCTTAACCTAATGTTGTGGTAAATAAATCATCATTAGATATCACAACAGGTTATTAACAAGTTCAGTCAGGCAAACTGTCATGGCAAGTGACACAAACTATCATGAAAAATGCATGCTAACAAGAAAAACATGAGATGAAAAACAAATGAATGTAAATGCAACTAACTATGAAACAAACAAAGAAAATTCCCCCCAAACTCGAGGAAAGCATTATCCTCAAGGCATGTAAACAAAAGGAAAATAAAAATAGAAATGCAAATGCTAATCCTAGAGGTCGTCACCTCTGAATCAAAGTTTCTCGATGGCCATGTATTTTACATTCTTTCCAGTGCACGATGGTTGCTATCTTGCTTGTGGGACAGAGGCTGGAGCTTCAGTTTCCTCTACCTCATCTTATGGCTTACCCATCATATCAGCTTCCTTAAGTGGTGAAGCTTTACACTTTGTTGGTTTCGGTGGTTGTGCATCCGATGGTGGGGACATCAATGGTGAAGACGTGGTGTCTTCAGAATCTGCAGGATCAACAGAAGGTTCAGTTCGCATAGGTTCAATTATGGGTTTCTTACCTTTATCCGCGACAGGTTCCTTCTCAGCAAGGCCAGTCTTGCCAGCTTCACTTGCCGTGGCAAGTAGCTCTGCAAGGAATATAGGGAATGGTACGTGTCAATTAGGGTATTTCTCCAAAATGATTCGTGTTAATGCAACATCCATATCCTTGATATACTGCATGAGCTTTATTTCTCGCTCCTCCATGCGTTCTATCTTTTCCAACAAAGGGCATATTAGGTCGACCACACCTTGGGAACTTGCCAGGTCAAAACATTTGGTTCAATGTCTTTCGTCGTGGCATGTGCACTTGCCAGGTCAACTGGGACAGTTGGTTTCGGTGCAGCTAGTCGTGGCATTCCTTCTCGTATCACTCGCATGTATTGTGTCTTTGTCCACCCACTCCTCTTTGGCAGTCGTTCATCAGTTAGCTCGATTGGTACCTTTTCATTCTCGCATAAAATAGATATTAAATTGGGAAAATATAATGCTCCTACATCCTTTTTACTGCATGCATAAATCTCATTCGCAATTATTTGCCCAACATTAATAACACGCTTATGAATGATAGAGTGCAATAATAATAATCGAGACAACAAAATAGTGGTGTTGTGTGTGGTAGGCATTAAGCTAGTTTTCATAAAGTTAGTCTACAACTTAGCTTTCAGTTTTAGCATGATGCAGTTTACCGTTCCTTCAATGGTAAGATCCTTCAAAACTTGGTCCATCTTCTTGCGAGTCATGTTCTCCATGAACTTAGCATGTTCGGCTTCTTCAAAGAACAAACTGCGTTGATGGTGGTGGCATCGATAAGAATGGCCCCACCACGTACAAATACAACTAGTTATCAGGACTAGAAATATGAGAATAAAATTCTCTTACCCATGAGACATTTACTCTGGTTGGTTGTTCACAGAATATTGGCCATTTGTGACTCTCGATCGTGGCATGGATAGAATCTTCAAGA
The DNA here is from genome assembly GCA_019671005.1 of Hibiscus mutabilis. Classification (NCBI taxonomy): domain Eukaryota; kingdom Viridiplantae; phylum Streptophyta; class Magnoliopsida; order Malvales; family Malvaceae; genus Hibiscus; species Hibiscus mutabilis. The sequence continues at coordinate 30,663,354 of CM033724.1, read as the reverse complement.
CCAAAACTCGAGTGAGGCATTTCATAGAAAAGCCTTGCTCCTCTCAAACTCTTCTCGTTGCAAAGTTCTCTTCGAACCGTTTCTGCACTACCGAAGTGGTAAACTTACGGTATGATGGTTGTGGCATGCGTGGGGGACAAATTTAGTCCATGGTTTTAAGGTTTGTGGACATGATTTAGGTTCAAGGAAAATAAAAGAAGAAAAACTTCAAGACTTCAAAAATAGAGAAAAGGAAAAGTGAAGAAGATGAAGTGAATATGAGAGATTAAAGGAATAGGAAAGATGCAGGGTTGGTGTTATAATAGTGAAGTGAATAAAGTTGATGGAAAGGTGAAAGGTTGAGTGATGTCTCACCAATGGGGTGAAAACGGAAACAATGATGAAAAGAGAAAGATAGTGGTGCGGCTAGGGTTAAGGGAAAAATAAGTGATATATTGCTAGGGTTTAAAAATAATTAGGTATTTAAACCTAATAACCGCCGACCCTTGATCTCTCTTTGGGATGAATTTCCAACAAATTCTTCAATCTTTCTCCAATTTGAACTCTTGACCTAACAGAAAAAGATTAAAATAAATAAAAAGAAAAATAAAGGAATGGGATAAAATAAAAACTCAAATTTAAAATTCAAAAAAATAAAAATAAAAGAAAGATAAATAACTAAATTCAAAAACAATCTAAAATAACTAACATAAACAAAATTAAAACAAATTGAAAATTTAAACTAAAGATAAATAACCAAAAATCTTAACTAACTAAAAATTCAAATAACAAAATTAAAATAAATAAAGAGATAGAAAATAAAAATCCAAAACAAATTAAATAATAAAAATTCAAAAAATATGAAGTCCAAAAATAAAATAACTAAAAAATAAAATTAAAACTTCCTAGCAAGAGCATTTTCATGCATCTCTCAAGGATATTGCGTGCTTGTCTCTCTCGACATGGGTTCCAAAGTAATGCTTTAATCTCTGCCCATTAACCCTGAACTTGGATCCATTCTTGATTGATCGGATCACAACAACACCATAAGAGTAGGGTTTGACCACCTTGAATGGTCCAATATCATGATTTAAGTTTACCTAGAAAGAGTCTAAGGCGTGAGTTATAAAGAAACACCAATTTCCCTGGCAAGAATTGGCGTGGCAAAATTTTTCTATCATGCCATCTTTCTGTTTGGCTTGGCATTGTCATAGGCGGATGCTCGAAATTCTTCAATCTCATTCAGTTCCAACAAATGCTTTTGTTTGGCTTTCTCCCAATCCATGTTCATTATTAAAATGGCCCAATAAGCTTTGTGCTCGATCTCTACAGGAAGGTGACAAGACTTACCGTAGATAAGGCTATAGGGAGACATGCCTAGGGGTGTGTTGTATGCAGTTCAGTAAGCCCAAAGTGCATCATCGAGCCTAGCAGACCAATCCTTGCATGAAGGATTTATAGCTTTCTCCAAGATAATATTCAATTCACGGTTAGAGATCTCGGCTTGCCCATTAGTCTGCGGGTAATATGCCGTGGAAACTTTGTGAGTAACTCCAAAGTGTAGCAACATCTTGGCAATGAGTTTGTTGTCAAAATGCTTTCCCCCATCATTGATAATTGCCCCCGGCATTCCAAACTGTGAAAATATATTCTTCTGTAGAAATCTCTTGACAGTTTTTGAGTCATTATTGGGAGTTGCAACTGCTTCAACTCACTTAGACACGTAGTCCATAGTAAATAGAAAGTAAAGGTTGCTGAATAATGATGGGAAGGGTCCCATATAGTCAATACCCCATACATCAAATAGTTCCACTTCAAGAATATTCTGCAATAGCATCTCATGCCGTCTCGAAATGTTCTCCATTTTCTGACATCGATCACACATCTTCAAGAACTTATGAGCATCTTTATAAAGAGCACGCCAATAAAAGCCTGACTATATGACCTTTGCTGCTGTGCGAGTTCCTCTAAAATGGCCTCTATATGATGACGAATGACATTGTTGAAGCACATTTTTCTGAATACATCTCTTTATGACCTGATCTGCACATTGTTTAAACAAAAGAGGCTCGTCCCAACAATAATGCTTAGCATTATATAGGAATCACTTCTTTCCCTGATAAGAAATGTCATAAGGTAAAATACCACTAATTGGAAAATTTACAATATCGCCATACTAGGGAATTGTCATAGCAGCTAACAATTGTTCATATGGAAATGCATCATGGATCTCCAAGTGGCCATCATCTTTTTGCTCCCTTAAAGTCTGGATAGGTGGTTAGCAACATGGTTCTCTACTTCTTTCCTGTCCTTAATTTCTATATCAAACTCTTGTAAAAGCAAAATCCAACAAATTAAACAAGATTTTGCATCTTTTTTGAAATTAAGTACTTAATGCTGAATGGTCAGTGTGAACAATTACCTTAGTACCAATCAAATAAGGACAAAACTTGTCAAATGAAAACAGTACTGCTAGCAACCCCTTTTTTTGTTGTGGTGCAATTTAATTAAGCACTATTGAGTGTTTTGCTAGCATAGTATATCACATGGAAAATCTTACCTTTTTGTTAGCCTAAAACTACTCCTACTGCAAAATCTCTTGCATCATACATGAGCTTGAAAGTTAAGGTCCAATAAGGGGGAACAACAATAGGTGTCGTGGCAAGCTTCATCTTCAAATCCTCAAATGTCATGGCACACGAATCATCATATTTGAAGGTCTTGTCCTGTTCAAGCAAATTACACAAAGGTTTAGAAATCTTAGAAAAATTATGAATAAATCTTCTGTAAAAACCTATATGTCCAAGAAAACTTTGGATTCCTTTGACTGAATTTGGTGGCGGCAATTTCTCAATCGCGTCCACCTTTGCCTTATCCACTTCTATGCCCTTGGATGAGATCTTGTGGCCCAACACAATGCCTTCATCCACCATAAAATGGCACTTCTCCTAGTTTAACACTAGGTCAAATTCTTCACATCGTGTTAACACTTTGTCCAAATTTCCGAGACAATTATCAAAGCTATCTCCAAAAATCAAGAAGTTGTCCATGAAGATTTCAAGGAAATCCTCCACCATATCGGAGAAAATTTCCATCATCACCTCTGGAAGGTTGCTGGTGCATCGTAAAGTCCAAATGTTATCCTCCTAAATGCATATGTATCGAATAGGCACATGAAGGTGGTCTTCTCATGGTCTTCTGGCGCTATGGCAATCTGGTTATAACCTGAATATCCATCAAGAAAACAATAAAATGATTTTCCTGCAAGACAGTCAAGTATTTGGTCAATAAAGGGTAAAGGAAAATGATCTTTCCTAGTAGCCTTATTTAACTTACGATAGTCCATGCCATCTCTCCAACATGTGACAGTCCTAGTAGGAATAAGTTCATTGTTTTCATTACTTACCACAGTCATACGTCCTTTTTTCAGAACACATTGTACTGAACTTACCCATGAGCTGTCAGAGATAGGGTATATGATACCGACATCAAGCCACTTTATGATCTCCTTCATCATGACTTGTTTCATAGCTGGATTAAGTCTTCTTTGAGCCTCAATGAAGTTATTGTGGCCCTCCTCTAACATGATCTTGTGCGTACATATTGTTGGGCTGATCCCTTTCAGATATACTATAGTCCAACCTATTGCCTTTTTGTGCAGCACCAATATATCGATCAATCTCTGCTCTTTCTCAGGCTATAACTTAGAAGAAATTATTATGGGCAAAGTATTGCCCTCTCCCAAATAAACATACTTTAATTGCTCTGGCAAAGGTTTTAAATCTAAAATAGGGGGTTGCTCAACATAAGGTTTTTTAGGTTTAAACTCTATATTTGAAAGATCAAGGGATTCAAAACTTTTACCTGGTTGATACGTAACCCAATTTACCTCATGTTGCTTCGTAGTATCTAGCTCTGACTCTTCAACTTTTTCTATCTCAAGGTCGGCAAGAGAATTGTTGAGGCAATAGTCCTCTACATCGAAGTTGAACTTTGCAGTGCCTTTAATGACTTGGCATTCTTCTGGATCGTCAATGTGTTTGAGCATTTTGAACACGCTAAGGGTAACTTGCTGCTCATTCACCATCATCGTGAGTTTTCCTCTCTCAACATCAATCAAAGTTCTCCCCATTAATAAGAACGGTCTCCCAAGGATGATGGGTGCAAACTCATCTACTTCACAACCCAAAACAATAAAATCAATGGGAAAAATAAACTTGTCAACTCTTACCAAAAAGTCTTTAATTTTTCCCTCGGGATGCACATATGATCTATCGGCAAGCTGCAACATGATTGTGGTAGGCCTCGCCTTGCCTATGCCTAATCGTTGGAAAACAGATTTAGGCATAAGATTTATGGTTGCTCCAAGTTCACATAGAGATTTTCCAATGTAATGCTCGCCAATGGAACATGGTATTGTGAAACTGCCTGTATCTTTAAGCTTAGGAGGCAATTGGTTACGTAACATCGCCATACACCTTTCTGTCAAGGCAATTATCTCAAACTTGCTCAGTCTTTTATGTTTAGATACTATTTCTTCAAGGAACTTGGCGTAATTAGGCATCTGCTCGATTACCTCAACTAATGGTAAGTTGATGTAGACTTGTTTAAGAATATCAAGGAATTTGTTGAAGTGGTACTCATTCTTCTGCTTCTTTAGCCTCTGTGGAAATGGTGGTGGTGGTTTGATCTCTTTGCCTTTACTCATCTCGTCTGGATTTGTAGGGTTGGATGAACTTGCTGTGACATATGAATTTGTCGGGGCAATCGTCGGTGGTATAGTTGCTGTGGCAGTTGGATTTGCCTTGGCATCCTGTAGATTTTCATCATTGATTAATGGCTAATACTCATCATGTTGGATAGGTTCATTGCCCATCTTTGCTCTACCTCAGGTAGTGATTACTTTACACTGCTCATGGCCTGAACCTCGTACAACCTTAGAATTGCTAAGCAGGCTTCCTTGTGGCCTTGTGCTTACGGCATGGGCGAACTGTCCAACCTGTGTTTCCAAAGACTTGATTGTTGTGTCCTAACTCTGCATCTGAATTTCTGTCCTGTTCATAAAAGAGTCAATTTTTTCATGAAATTACTAGTTTCAACCATATAAGATTCAGTTTTAAGCATAAAAGCATTTAAAGTAGTTTCCAAAGAACCAGCTGTTGACTGTTGTTGCAACAATTGATTCTATGTCGTGGCATGTTCCCTCAGAATCCTGATGCTTCTGTTTTCTATCGAGATTTATTGTTGTATCTATTTTGATTATTTCACGAAAAATTAGGATGATTCTTCCATCATGGGTTGTATGTGTTGGAATATGGATTGTTGCTCCGATTGTAGTTTCTAACATAAAAACTGGACTCTGGGTTCTGTGGACACTCAGAAAAATCATGGTTATCATTACAAAAATCATAAAATGAATTTACTACCATTACTGCTTTCGTGCTACCGAGTTTCTACAAATTTTGAACCACGTTGGTTAATGTGGCCAATTATGTTGAAATGGCATCGGATGAATCAAGCTCAATTGTCATGGCATGTCACCTTGCCTGTCTTCTCCTATTGGTTGGGAACTGATAATCGTTGCTGGAAAGTCAATCAAAAATCTCAAATGCTTCCTTCGGTGACTTATCTAGAAGTGTGCCATTTGTCGAGGCATCTAGCATCATCCTAGTTGGTGTGTTGACTCTATTGTGGAACATCACTACTTGCTTCCATTCTCTGAATCCGTACATGAAACATTTGTGAAGAAGCTCTTTATAATGATCCCAAGCCTCGTACATAGATTCGTCATCTGGTTGATGGAAATAAGTGATATCATTTCTCAATTTATCAATCATGCTAGTAGAATTGTACCTGACAAGAAAACTTCAGCATAGATCTGCCCAAGATTCTAGAGTTCCTGATGGTATGTTGTTCAACCATGTTCTCACCCAATCCCTCAGTGAATAGGGAAATAGTTTAAGTCTAAGGACATCCTCATGGACTCTTGTTGTTTGAAAGAATCACAAACTTCTAAGAAAGATCTTAGGTGTTGCCTGGAATCTTCAGTTGCTGAGCTGCCAAATTGCCTGATTGAATTGAGTATATTAAACATTACTGGCTTTAACTAGAAGTGTGCATCTTGAATCTCAATATTAGCAATTCCTGAATTGAGATCACCAAGGTCTGGTACTAAGTGATCTCGGATGGGTCTATTCCATGCTCGGACTGGTTGATCTGCTACGGCTGTATTATCTCTTGCCGCGGCATTCTAATTGCCATTGGCATTCAAATTGCTTACTGGATCAATAGGTGGGTCTGCCATAGCTACTTGTAGTTCTCATCATTTTTACGAAATACACGTTCAATCTCAGGTTCAAGTTGGTAGTCTTGTGCCGTTGGTCTCACCCTGGTCATACACAGACGCAAACCAAAAATTATTAGCCACTTGAAACAAATAATAAAATAAAATGAAAAAGAAATACAAGAAATTAGAGATAAAGTCACTATTGCCAGTTCCCCGACAATGGTGCAAAAAACTTGTTGCGTGTTTTAAGTGCTACGCAAGTGGTGCAAGTGAACACGTCGCAAGTAATAAAGTGATGAATATAGAGTATTGTCTCCACAGGGATTGGTCTTGAAGGACTTTTGTTCTTAACTTCTTGCACTAAAATAAGAAAGTATTTATGGTGATAGATGGTGGTAAAGAAGTATCTAAAATAAAATAAAGAAACACTATAGACGAATAAGGTAATCAATGAGAGAGTAGGTTGGCTTATTAGGATTGAGAGTACGCTGGACGAGTTGCTTTGGCAAGTTGAATATCGAAGGCAAGTGAGATACTAAGGCAAGTAGATTGTTGTTGCAAGTAATTACCCAGGCAAGTAGCTTACTGGAAGTAGGACTCTTCGTGACCAGTGAAATGCAATAGCAAGTGGTTGAGTTAGAGTAAGACTCTTCTCGGCAAGTGGTTGCCCTAGCAAGTTAATTGTTACAGCAAGTGTGATGTCGTGGCAATTCAATTGTGCTTCTAATGCTCGGTAGAGTGTTCTTCAATGCCTTCACATTATTTCTAACTTGAAGGGCTGACGCATGTGCAACATGTCTTCGAAATCAATGATAAATACTCGCAACATGTCTTCCAAGATCTATAAGGAAGAATTAAAGCTAGAATTGGTTTCATGTTTATCACTAATTAACTTATGACAAAGATTACCTGAATTACCCTTTCTAATTGTCCTTCATATTGAGGGTGGAAAATCGTGCTAAGGTTCACTTTGGTTCCTAAAGCCTCTTGAAAGGTCCTCCAGAACTAAGATGCAAAATGTGAATCATGATCAGAGATGATATATTTGAGTACTCCATGCAACCTTATCACTTCCTTGATATACAAGTCAGCAAGCCTAGTAAGACTAAAATTCAATCTTACATGTAAAACATGTGCTAACTTGGTAAACCGATCTACTACGGCCCATATAACATCATTCTTTTTAGGAGTCAATGGTGGACCACTTACAAAGTCCATGATGATCTTTTCTCACTTTTATTGTGGCAATTCAATAGGCTGCAACAGTCCTATAGGAACACGGCGTTCAGATTTGACTTTCTGACATATCTGGAACTTGGATATAAAGCCAGTAATTGATTGCATTATTCCAAGCCACCAATACAATTCTAGGAGATCTTTATACATATTTATCGATCCCAAGTGAATAGAAAATGGGCTACTATAAGCCTACCTGAGCATCTCTATCTTGACGAATTCATCATTGAGAATACATATTCGATTCTAAAAGTGTAATAAGCCATCAAAATTCCATGAAAAATTAGGGTTTAGTTTATCCTGAAGCTTGGATACAATATCTTGCAGTTCCTTATCCATATATTGAAGTTCGTTGATTCTTGAGACAATGGTAGCCTAAACCTGAATTTTAGCTACGAACTTATGATTTTTCTTGAGTCTAAAATGAGCATTGATAGCCCTTGTAGCAGGCAAAGGTTTGCAGCTGAGTGCATCAGCTACAACATTGGTCTTGCCATGATGGTAATCAATGACTGGATAATAATTGTCGACTGACTAAAGCTTGGCATATAATTGAAGAATTAGTGTAAATTGCTAGTAAAATAATGCCAAGTTTATGTCTTTTTGCGTGCAAGTATACACAGTCAGCAAGTAATATAGCAGTAAGCTGAGTATGGTATCCACAAGGATTGTCCAAGAATTAAATGCCACAATAATTGCTTGTGAAATGAAACAAATGAGTTTGGATTGGGTTTTATATTTAAGAAAAAAATAGCTAAGGAAAAGAAAGTAAAAGTTTAGGCAAGTTGGCAAACAAATGTATTCAAATGGATAGTAGGCGGTTGGCAAGGGATGTATGGATTTCACACTAGCAAAGATAGAATTTAATAACTTTCAGCCTTGGTTTTATTGCTGAGCAGATTTTAAGGTTAGTATTGCCTCTGTCGATAGCAATACCCTAAGTTAATTATGATTAACTCCTATATGTCTGTAGAGATGTTTTACAATAATTAACTTGGCAAAGTTCTAATCTTCACTCCTAAGGGTTAGATTCACTTTCAAAGTAAGCTCATCTACTTGAACATCTTCTGTCGAAGTTTTGCACCTTAGTACCTAGCTATTAATCGTTATCTCTTAAGTCTATTAAGATATTAAGGGATAATATGCATACAATGCCAACTATCGTATGGCAAACAATTTAGGAAAATTAAGTATTAGTAGGATAGACAAAAATGCCAAAGCATTCAATTATTAAAAACTAAAAAATAACTAAGTTTACAAAAACATTCCCAGCCAACTTAAAACAATTAGTTCATGCTGGGGGAACCAACAACACATCATCGTTTTCAAATAACACCATCATTAAAACAAAACTAAAACTAAGAGAAATTGGCAAAGAAGGAAATCAATTGATGCAGCCCTTCAATGGATCTAGAGCTCTCGATCTTAGCCTGGTCGAACCACAGTTTGCCCTCTTTCTTCACCACAGTGTAGTCTCTTTGATCAATCCCTCAATTTATCGTTGGGCTTTCTTTAAATAGGTACTCACAGATACCCTAGATTGGGTTTGAATTTGAAAGTTGGTTACGCACTTGAGATAAGCGCGTTATCTTCTTATCCTCTCATTTGAATTTAGGGTTTACTGGATCTTTGACCAACGACTAACTAATCAGACATTGGTCATCATTCTTTTGCCAACCGAGCTTGGCAATCCTCGTACTACTTTTGCCAGTCGCTACTCGACATTTCTCTTCTGCTCCTCCTACCATCAGCTCCTATCCTACTCCTGTCATCCTGCTCCAGCCCTGCCACAGTAAAGAAATACATGTTTACTCCGACAAAGGAAACGTTCCTCAACTCTTAATGCAAATGCATGATTCTACTAGCTAAATGCACAAATATGTACTCAAAGTCAAGCAAAAGCATAACAATATATATATGTAAAGTAGTACTTTTGAGGAGTTAACACTCCCCCAACCCTAGCTCATTGCTCGTCATCAAGTAATGCAACTAAAATTTATAAAAACAAAAAAATAAAATAAAGTAGAATACGTTGGCAAAGTTTTCTTGATTATGAACACATGCTAGCAAGCAGAATCTGATCCTAGTTCTGTCCTTAGATATCCCAGAGTAGTAATGCCAAACAAATCAACAAATTAAAGTGCATCAATATAACACTAGCCTAGGGTCATCAAGTGTGCATGAAGTGCAGGAAATTTACATGAAGTATCATTTAACTCCCTTAGCAAATCTTTACTATCCAAACTCAAAATTAAACATTTTTATATTGTTTTATTTTCCAATGGTTTCTTTTTGCTAGAATTAAATTCGGGTTCGCATCATGACAATATTTGGTGTGAGAAAAAAGAGGGAGCATACCACGAATCCACATATTAATTCAGACTACACCACTAAGCTAACCCATAAACTCATACTGTAAAGTTCTATTGGCTTGAGAACTAAGAGGAAGCAAACCACGAAGCCCCAAGTTACTTATTATCTCTAAGGCAGACGAGTGTTCTAAATATTTTTCACTTTTCTTTGGCAAAACATTGTTGCCTTATTCTTTACTTTTGCCCTGGCATTGTGTTTTTTTTATTCTAAGCTTAGTTTCAAGAATCCTAAGTTTGTTTTGGGAACTAGATGCAATCACATGTTTAAGTGAGACTATAGTTTCCTAAGCTAGAGATCAATTGCCAAACAACCTGGCATTACTAATCTACTGGCTCATGCTAAATAAAGATTCTAATTTCATCATCGGATAGGGCATACTAGTGAAAAGTCTAACTATGCTAGCAAAAGTGTTGGCAAAATTATCAGGTTAAAAACATGTCGTGGAAAAAAATATATTGGTCTGGTATGAATGATCTATCTAATCTACATGGAAACATAATGCATATGGCAACAGAAACATGCATAAATGTCATGGAAATAAATGTGAGGCAACACACACCCCCAAACCAAAGGTGTTCATTATCCTCAATGCTTGAAAACACATATAGACAAAATGAAATGCATGAAAACACATATATACAAAATGAAATGCATGCGAAAAATAAAAAAATATGCAATTAAGGAGTTAAAGGGAAGAAGAATCCCTTTCGAAATGTTCTGGTCGTGAGACGCAGGTCTTTCTCTTGACAAAGCTCCCTCAATTTGGAGTCATGTGCTTCTTTCTCTTCAGTTGGGTTTTGAGGCGGCAATGGAGGCTCTTACATCTTGGAAGACCTCCTCGATTATCCTCACTGGCTCATACATGGCGGGAGCTACTGGAGCAGCATAAGATGATAGAGCGGCATGATGCATCTTTGTCTTAGCAGGTACATCACCATCAGATTCTTTAGAGGTGTTAGTTCTGGCATATTCAACATGAACAGGAAAAACAAGGATAGCTGCTTCAGCTTTCTGGGTCAGAGTATGAACAGATTGTGGGCTAGCTAGCATTCCTTCTGGTGTAGTGAACTCGACTGGGAACTCGAGTAATGGTGGCAAAGGATTGGTGGAGTCAACCTCGTACAAACAAGCCATTAACGTATCCTTCATCGAATTGCACAAACGTACCTCATACAAACAGAAAAGGTGAATCTTTTGTAGTGAGGTGGGCATAGAACTCACGAACAATGGTGGAGTCGACCTTCCCTAGCTATTGGCAAAAGGTTTCCCATTTGTGCTTCTTGATGATGGCAACTAGTTTAGGTGAGTAACCCAAGTTGGGTTCATTCTTGAACTCAAAACCCTTCTCATAGAAGAAAGTACGAGCAGCAAAATTTTCTTCATATTTCTTCTTGATTTCATCATTGAAGAAAATTTTGAATGTTGCTGAAGAAGATGCCATTGCAAAAGATTTGGGGAAAATGATGATGATCGGAAAGATATTTGGAAAACAAGTTTTGTTCTTAATGTTCTTTTGCTGTGCGAGAGAGTTAAAAGAGAGTACAGATTTTGCTTAAGGGAAAAATAAGGGTTAAATAAGAGGAAGGGGAAACAGTTAGGATGGTTAATGGAGAGGTTAGTGGGGATAATGATGGTTGTGAAAGTTATGCGTGTTTAGGGAAGTAGGAAAAATGATGGGTTTAGGAGTTTTAGGAGGTGACGGTGCGAGAAAAAAAGGGGTAAAAGGTTGGGATAAATTTTTAAGTTTGAAAACTTCACCTAGGAAGCTAGGGTTTTCTTGCTCCAGTAGAAATCTCTCTCCCTTGGGCCTGATCGTGCATAGGGTCTACGTGTATTCGATAGGTGTCCAAATGCCGGCATATTATGGCATAGTGCTCTGGAATTATGTCTTGGCGAAATTTCATGTACTAACACTCACAAAAACCTTTCAAAGCATAAAAAATAAAAATAAATAAACTAAAATACCAAAAAAAGAAAAACAACTAACCTAACTATTTACAATGACCAAAAGATGGTGAAAAAATTACTCAAACTCTGCCAGGAGAATTGTGATACCCAAAATTTACTAAGTTGATTAAGGGTCATTTAGTACTAAGATAATATCTTAAAAGCTAACTTAGTGACTAAAATGACAAAAATGCAAAAGTTAGGATTTCTCTAATATGGGTTTTGAAAAGGAAATTTCTAAGGTTTAAAGGTCTCATGTGATAGATAGTGAATTGAATAGGTATTCTTAAAGTTTGGTTGAATTCCAAGGAAATTTGGAATGGGAATTGAAGTTTAAAAAGTTAGTGATCAAAATGTAAATTTTGAAAATTTTATGGCTAAAGTATAAACTTTGGAAAAGTTTGGGGACTAAAGTTGTAATTCCCTAAAAGTTAAGGGTTTTTATTACATAAATAAATAGATCACCTAAGGGTGTGGATCGAATGTGAAGATTTTGGTTGGATCCGATGTTTCTATTATTAGGAAATTACAGTCAAAGTTTAAATGGAATTTGGATATCCGAACTGAATCGAATAATTATGAGATTTCATCATAAGATAGAGAAAGCTTATAAAAGTCCATTATAAGTGCTAGGATATTTTTAGTTTGATTCAAGATGAATCCTACAGTTTAATCCTGAGTAAAGATGTTAATTATCGGTATATCAGATCAAATGGAAAAATCGAGAGAATGATCCAAAAGCTATGGAAAAGCCATAAAATGTTATTTTATGAATATTTTATTATGATTGGTTGAATTATAATTAGATTTTAATGAAATGGCAATTTGGAAACAAACTAGTCAATAACGACTAGTTGGAGGGCAAATTGGTCATTTGGCAAGGATGGCAATTTTAAAATATTTGAAAGTTATAAAGGGCAATTTTGGAAGAAGGAAAATGAAGATTTAATCTTGGCCCTTGATTGATGATAAAATCAATCTCAACCGTTGGATAAAAGGGTAATTTTGTAATTTCCCTATTTGAATGAATTTTTAATTCATTTTTAATGACACAAGTGTCTTAAATACATGAAATTGGATGGAATTATCAGCAAAATACTCTCCAAAACCGTGGGTGAAGAAAGAAAGAAGAGAAAATATTTCCAAATTCAATTCAAGCTCTGAAACTCTATTTTAAGTTCAAGTTCGAATCAAGAGAGGTTCAAGGTGCAATGAAGAAAAAGTTTAAAGAGGACTTAGTGAGGCATACAAATAAATGGCTCAGGTGAGTGAAACTGCATGCATATCATAATACATTGATAATTATGTCATTGAATATGTGATTTATATAATATGAATATGTCAGATTTGAGAAATAAAATGCATTGATCATTTGATTACTTATATTGATGAAATTGAAATGTTATTTCGGGTATGAACTGCCCAATGTTGATATATATATATTGATATATATTGCCATTGATGAAATAGATTGATGATATAAAGCCCAATGTATGATATAGAGATTCGAAGGTATAGTTGGATATCCATAGAGTCATAAACAGTTGTATAAATATTCTAAGCACTTCAGGTAAAGTGCAAATTTCATTAATGGTATACTCCGATAAGTTTACTGAAGCACTTCGGTGCTAAGCACTCCCGGTAGAGTGCAATAATACACTATACTCAAGTAAGTATATGGGGGTGACTCGTGTACATAGAATCTCTTAATTCGATACCTTGGGCTAAGTAAATTGAAATGAATCAAAGAAACAGAATGATAAGCTTGAAAGCTTGCAAATAGAAATGAAAAAGGTATTGTAAGCATTGAAAGCTTACGTATGGAAATGACAACGGTAATTGGTAAGATTTAAACTTATCACTTTGATATTCATATATACTGTTACATAATTATTTATGTTAACGAGCATGACATGGTACAATGATCATATGCATTATTATTCATTTACATTGATATTTATGTCAAATTGCATTTGACTATGAATTATTGTCTCACTAAGTAATTACTTAGCGTGTGACTGTTTCACACGTAGGAAAGAAGAAATGGTTAGAGTAAGGAGCATAAATGGACATCTTCAATCAATAACAGGTACATCAATATCAATAAGATATCTTTTGACACTATTTGATATTTACTACTTGACATGTATATTAAAATGCTATGCCTGCTCTGATAGAATTTGTAATTTATTTGGAATTTGGATGAATTTTAAATCAGGTAGCTTTTAGGTAGTTTCACTAATTATATAAAGTCGAATTAAATTGATAAGTGGCTGCCTGAAGTTAAACCTGATTTGAAGACGAAAATATAAACTTAAACTTTACGCGATTAATTAGATTTTTAAATAAAGACTAAATTGTAATATTTTTTTAGAATTTTTTTACCAAATTATAAATATAGATGGTTTTACAAATGTTTTGTGACATCTCTGTCTCGTATTTAATGATGGATACGGGAAAGGGGTGTTACAAGAATGGTCTTCTTGGCATTACTTCGAATTCCTTCCTAATAATGCTTCAACCTCTGGCCATTTACCTTAAACTTTGTCCTTGTTTTCAAATCTTTAATATCTACTACTCCATGATCATAAGGCTTGGCAACTTCAAAGGGTCTTGACCATCTAGACTTGAGTTTTCCTGGAAATAGTTTAAGCCTCGAATTGAACAATAGAACTTTTTGCCCTACTTCAAACCGTCGTGGCGAAATTTGTCATTCCACTTTTTTGTTCTTTCCTTATAAAGCCTAGCATTTCATAGGCTTATGCTTGAAACTCCTCCAACTTTCCATTCCATGTTCAACTTCTTGGTTGCCCAATAAGCTCAATGTTCTAACTCCATTGGCAAATGGCATGACTTCCCAAATACAAGCTTGTATGGGAAAGTTCCTAAGGGAGTTTTGAAAGCTGTTCTGTATGCCCACAAGGAATCATCTAGCCTCAAAGACCAGTCTTTCCTTGTTAGGTTCATAGTCTTCTCTGAAATATTCTTGATTTCCTTGTTCAAAATTTTTGCCTGGCCATTTGTTTGAGGATGGTAGGCAGTGGCAATTTTTTGCTGGGTTTCGTACCTGCATAGAGCTCTAATAATTAATTGGCATTAAAAATGATTACCTTCATCGTGAATGGTGGCTCTGGCCACCGAATCTGGTAAAGATATTCTTGTGCAGGAACTTGGCAACAACCTTGGCATTATTCGATGGGACACCAACAGCTTCAACCCACTTCGAGACGTAGTCTACTGCCCAAATGATGTGGGAAAAGGACCCATAAAGTCTATCCCCTGCATATTAAATTTCTTCATAGGCATGATATTCTGAAGCGGCAATTGATGTCTGCTGGTAATGTTTCCAGTACGCTGGCATCTATCGCATGCCTTGTCAAAATAATAGGCGTGTTTGAACAGTGTAAGCTAGAAAAATCCTGATTGCAACAACTTGGCCACGGTCTTCATTCTAGCAAAGTGGCCTCCATATGGTGCTGCATGGCAGAGTTGAAGAATATTTTGTTGTTTATCCTCTAGCACACATCGACGAATAATTTGGTCAGCACAATGTTTGAACAAGAACATTTTATCCCAATAATATTGTCGTATATCTCTTAAAATTGCTTCTTTGCATTACTTGCCAAGTCTGGTGGGAAAATTCTACTGACCAGGTAGTTAACTATATATGTATACCATGGCATGGTATTGACTGTAAGCAAGTATTCATCAGGAAACTCATCTTTAATGGCAGTAGCATTGCCATCCTCATGGTGGTGTTCTAATTGAGACAGATGATCAACTACCAAGTTTTTACTCCCCTTCTTATCTCGTATCTCAAGGTCAAATTCTGATAACAAAAGTTTCCATCAGATAAGTCTGGGCTTGGCATCTTTCTTTGCCAAGAGATACTTGAGTGATGAATAGTTTGTGTATACCATAACTTTACTACCCACCAAGTAAGATCTGAATTTGTCAAACGCAAAGACAACTGCAAGGAACTCCTTCTCAGTTGTTGTGTAATTAAGTTGGGCCTCATTCAATGTTTGGCTAGCATAATAGATGGTATGGAAAATTTTCCCATGCCTTTGTCCTAACAAAGCTCTAATGGCATAGTCGCTGGCATTGTACATGAGCTCGAATAGCTCATTCCAATCTGGTGCCACGACTATAGGGGCATTAATTAACCTGTCTTTCAATTCCTAAAAAGCTTTCAAACAAGAATCGTCAAATGCAAAAGGGGTATTCTGTTCCAAAAGTAAGCATAAAGGTTTATAATTTTTTTAGAAATCTTTAATAAAATGATGATAAAAACTTGCATATCCCAAGAAACGTCTAATACCTTTGACACTTGTGGGGGTGGTGGCAATTGTTTGATTACCTCTACCTTTACTTTGTTAACCTCCAATTCATTCTTGGTTACTTTGTGTCTGAAAACTATGCTCTCCTTCACCATGAAGTGGCATTTCTCCAAGTTTAGGACAGGTTGGTTTCAATGCTTCTATGGAGAACAAGTTCCAAACTCTAAAAAATTCCTTAAATATTTTTGCCAAACACCGAGAAATCATCTATGAAGACTTCTAAGTTATTCTTAATCATGCCTGAGAAAATTGACATCATGCAATGCTAAAATGTTGTTCAGGAGTTACATAATCCAAATGGCATTCTTCTAAAAGAAAATGTCTCATATAGACAAGTGAACGTAGATTTCTCCTTATCTTCTAATACGATGGAAATCTGATTATAGCCTGAGTAGCAATCTAGGAAGCAATAAAATGCCTTCATTGCCAATCTATCCAACATATGATCGATGAAGGGCAGTGGAAAGTGATTATTCTGAAGTGGCATTATTTAGCTTCCTATAGTCCATACAATCACTCCAGCCCATCATAGTCCTCGAAGGGATCAATTCATTTTTGTTGTTCTGGACCACGGTCATTCCTCCCTTCTTTGGCACGCACTACACTAGTCTGACCCATGAGTTATCAGAAATAGGATAAATTATCCCGACATTCAGCCATTTTATGACTTCTTTCTTGAGTACCTTATTCATTCTAGGATTTAATCTCCTATGGGCCTTGATTGTTTTGCCATATAATCCTCCAGAATGATTTTATGTATACGAATTATTGGGCTTATACCTCAAATATCAGCCAAGGTCCACCCCAAGGCTTGCTTGTGATTGCCTAGTGTCTCCAACAATCTTTCCTCCTGGTCATCGGTCTGACCGGCGGCAATGATCACTGGCAAAGTTGAGTCATCACCAAAATAAGCATATTTAAGGTGGCTTGGCAAAGGTTTCAGTTCCAATTCTGGTGGCTCCTCAACGGATAGTTTGGGTACCTTGATTTTTCTGCCAACCAACTTAAGTGGCTCAATTCTCCCAAAATAACTCATGACCTCATTTAGCATGGTTGGTCCTTTAGATTCTTCACTCATTGTATCCTCATCATCTTGTTTCATGGCATCATCTTATGTGTCTTGACAAAACTTTTCTATCTCTACATTAGAAATCGATTCCATCATCTTAGTAGCTGGTATTCCTCAGGTTCATCTGCACATTTAAGAGCTTAAAATATGTTAAACGTAACATGTTGGTCATTCATATGCATAGTAAGCTCACCTTTGTGAATGTCAATTAAAGTCCTACCCGTGTCAAGAAATGGTCTTCCCAAAATTATTGGGATATTAACATTAGCTTCATATTTTAAAATAATAAAATCAACCGGGAATATAAATTTATCTACCTTTACCAATACATCCTCAATCTTACCCTTGGGGTGTGTATAAGATCGATCTGCCAGCTGGAGTGTTATTATGGTATGCCTAGCTTTAATGCCAAGTTTTCTGAAAATTGACATTGGCATCAGATTGATGCTGGCGCTCATATCATACAGTGCCTTACCCATGAATCTATTCAAATCGTACAAGAAATTGTGAATATTCCCCTATCTTTTAGTTTTGGTGGCAATTTATTGGTAATCACTGCACTGCATCCTTCATTAAGAGCAACCATCTCAAAATCACCCAGCTTCTTCTTTTTGGACAAGATGTCCTTCATGAATTTGACATAGTTGGGCATTTGTTCGAGAGCTTCTACTAATGGTATATTGATCTGCACTTGTTTAATAACTTCCAAGAAGAGCTTAAACTGCTGGTCTTGCTTGTGTTTCTGGAGCCTTTGTGGAAAAGGTGGTGGCGGATAAGTGAAAGTTGGTTCTGCTGGTTTTGCCAAAGTGGTGCTTGCATTAGATTGAAGTCTGGCATTGTCAGAGTTTGCCTCCTTACTCTTTGTTTCTTTGGGTTCATCTATTGGCATCAACTTCTCATTCTGGCAATTAGTTGACTGTCTAACAGGTGTCTCAATATCGTATTGTTTGCCACTCCGAAGAGTTACTGGCTTGCATTGTTCTCTACCTTTTTGCCAAGCATCCTCCATATCGCTTGTCAAATTTCCTTGGGGTCTATTACTGAGTGCATTGGCAATTTGCCCCATCTGAACTTCCAAGTTTTACATAGATACTGCTAATTCTGGATAATTGCATCATTCCACTCCATATACTCGGTTAGAGTTTCCCCTAGGTAGATCTCTGCTCTTGATGAAAATTATTTTGTGCTCTTTGTGGCATCACATTCTGATTAAATCCTAGCAGTGCATTGTCGTTCTAACGTTGGGCATTATATTGGTTACCTCCTTGGTTTGCCCATGAAAAGTTTGGATGTTGCTTCCAACCTTCATTATAGGTATTGCAATGTGGGTTAAAATTACGATTGAAATTGGCAACAAAATTTACCGATTCAGGGTTTGTTAGGCGTTCTTTACATTATGATCCTCTCCACAAATAGTGCAGAACAATTCAAATGCCTTTACTTCTCAGATTTCAGTAGGCTTTTGCATCGTCTTCACTATATATTGAGATTGGAAATTTGAGCATTGATTGATGATAGTGCATCAAGCTTTAATTTTCCAGTAGTTTTTGTTCCAGTTCCTAGTTTGGTAGTAGGATATTGGAGATAATTGGTGGCAATCCTTTCAAGGATGCCAAATGCCTCCATGTAATTTTTTCTAGCAACGAACCATTTGCTAAATAATCAGCCACAGTCCTGGTATGAGCATTGAGTCTGTTATAAAAGGTCTCTATTTGGGTCCAAGTAGGAAATCCATGCATGGGACATCTTCTCAACAGGTCCTTCAAATGCTCTCAGGCATAATGCAAAGTCTCATCATCAACCTACCTAAAAGTGGTGATATCGTCCGCAGCTTGGCATTAAGTTTAGGTAGTTGGAATCTCAGAAGAAACTTTTGGCACAATTCTGCCCATGAAGTAACTGAACCAGAGGGCAAAGAACTTAGCCACAATTTTGCACTATCTCTCAAGGAAAATGAGAATAGTCTTAGCTTTATTGTCTCTTCAGCTACACCAAGTTGTTGAAATAATTTCCAAACCTCCATGAATTGCTTCCAGTGTTGCCTTGGGTCTCCACTAGGTGATTCATCAAATTGACCTACATTCAATAACGTCCAAATCATTACCGGTTTAAGTTTAAAATTGACTGTATTTACCTCAGGACCAATCAGTCCTGGCATCAAATTGTCCATGCTTGGTGCCAAGTGTTCTCTAATAGGTCTCTCTTCAGGATTTTCAGCAACAACAATAGGTGCAGGCGATGTCCTATTATTTATTGGTTGATTCCACTCTATTTCCATTATGAGCCATTTCTCAAAGTTTTCTTTTCAATCTGCGTATGGTTCTTTCAATCTCTGGGTCGTATGGCCAATCTTCTTCCACAGCGCAAAAACAAGCAAAAATCAAAATAATAAATTCCGATGCAATACCCAGGAGCGGTGCCAAAAACTTATTGACTGAATAACGCTTAGCATATAATTGATAAATTATTGCAAATATGCCAGTAAAATAATGCCAAGTTTAGGTATTTTGCATACAAGTATACATGGTCAGCAAGTAATACAACAGTAAGATTAGTATCGTATCCACAGAGATTGCCCAGGAATTAAATGACACAATAATTGCTTGTGAAATGAAGCAAATGAGTTTGGATTGGGTTTTAGATTTAAGAAAAAATAACTAAGGAAAAGAAAGTAAAAGATAGGCAGATTGGTAAACAAATATATTCAAATGGATGGTGGGCGTTGGCAAGGGATGTATGGATTTCACGCTAGCAAATACAACATTTAATAACTTCCAGCCTTGGTTTTACTGTTGAGCAATTTTTAAGGTTAGTAATGTCTTTGTCGATAGCAATACCCTAAGTTGATTACGATTAAATCCTACATGTCTATAGCGATGTTTTCTAATAATTAAAATTCTAATCTTCACTCCTAAGGGGTAGATTCACTTTCGAAGTAAGCTCATCTTCTTGAACATCTTCTGTCGAAGTTTCTCACCTTAGTACCTAGTAATTAAACGTTATCTCTTAAGTTTGTTAAGATATTAAGGGATAATATGCATGCAATGCCAACTATCATATGGCAAACAATTTAGGAAAATTAAGTGCTAGCAGGATAGACAAAAATGCCAAAGCATTCAATTATTAAAAACTAAAAAACAACTAAGCGATCATCGCAAAAACATCCCCAGCCAACTTAAAAGAATTAGTTCATGCCTAGGGGAACTATCAACACATCATCATTTTCAAATAACACCATCATTAAAATAAAATTAAAACTAAGAGAAATAGGCAAAGAAAGAGATCCGTCAATGCAGCCCTTTAATGGATCCCTTGGTTCATCGTTGGGCTTCCTTTAAATAGGCACTCGTGGAAACCCTAGATTGGGTTTGAATTTAAAAGTTGGTTATGCACTTGAGGTAATCGCGTTATCTTCTTATCCTCTTATACTCTCGTTTGAATTTAGGGCTGACTAGATCTTTGACCAATGGCTAACTAACCGGACATTGGCCATCCTTCTTTTGCTAACCGAGCTTAGCAATCCTTATCCTACTTTTGCCAATTACTACTTAGAATTTCTCTTCTACTTCTCATGCCATCAGCTTCTGTCCTACTCCTGCCATCATGCTCATGCACTGCCACAGCAAAGAAATACACGTTTACTCTGGCAAAGGAAACATTCCTCAACTCCTTAATGCATATGCATGATTCTACTACCTAAATACACAAATATGTACTCAAAGTCAAGCAAAAGCATAGCAATATATATATATATATATATATATATATATATATATATATATATGAAAAGTAGTAATTTTGAGGAGTTAACAATAATCTTTTAAAAACACCATCCATCGTCATTGACAGAGATTTAGCTCTTTCTGAGTTAACAGGTATATTAAGCTCTTATGATTCGTGAATAGATAACATTTCTCTTCGTATAGATAATGTCTCCAGATTTTCAAAGCAAAGACAACTACTGCTAGTTCAAGATCACAAGTTAGGTAATTAAGCTCGTGTAGCTTGAGTTGTCTTGAGGCATAAGCTATGACTTTTCCTTCTTGCATTAACACAAATCCTAACCCCATGTGCGAAGCATCACTGTACATAGTGAAATCCTTTCTAGATTCAGGTTGGGTCAGGACTAGAGCATGTGTCATAACTTGTTTTTCCTGATCAAAACTTCTGTAACCCCCTCGACCCGGCCTAAAAGCCTGACCAAATTGAGCGAGCTACATTGGGTTTGTCGAAACAAACCAGAGGAAGATTACAAAAACCGATCCATTTTTTTCCTTTTATCTTGTCTAGATGCGTATTGTTAATCCTAGGTGATCATATTTGCAGCGAATGAAGTTGTAAAGAAAACGGACCACGAAAAGGCAACCAATTGCATAAACTACAATTTAAGGACCAAAATGCAAATTTGATAAATTACGAGACCAGTGGTGAAATTCGGGTTACCAATCCTCAATTAGTCAGATTACATGCTAGCATGCCAATTTTCAAGTCAATCCAACCATTCAAGCTTACACAATTGACAAGACAAGATTTAAGGCCTAAAACGAAAGAAAACAAAACCTTATTTCCATGAAATTAATAGCTTTAATGACCACCCGTATCGATACGATGCTCAAAACCCAACAGCCTCGTTTCGATACTCTGAGTACCGTACCGTTATGCCATGTCAGATTAAAATCCTATTTGAAAATTGTTTAAGGTTGTACCGATACGAACACTATGTGTTTCGGTACATGGGTTTTTCTCAAAAAGTAACTTTCCAGTAGCTTAAATCCATACCGGTACGCCCTGACTCGTATCAAAACCCTGTGCTGAAATTTACCTAGCCGTACCGATACGGTCCCCTGCATATCGGTATGCCTGGGCCTATAATGTCATTTTGAGCTGGTTTTTCACTCAAATCTAGATGCATTTGGACCCTAGCAATTCATTCACATGCATACAAACATTCATCGTGACATAATCCAACACTTGCACCAAGATTTAGTAATCACAACATTACTTATACCTCCAAAGGAATCAACCTCTAGGCATGCTCCCTAAAACACACTCCAACATGCCAAAACACTCAATTGAGCATTTTCCAGCATATGCATCATACCAACATATCTTTAAAACCACACTCAACATGTTAAGCTCATCAAAGCATGCCGATCAATCAAAGCTATCTAGATACTCACCTAGGCATTCATCGAGCATCAACCATAAGCAAGAACCATTAACATACTTGCCAACATCAAACCAACTCCAAAATACAACATTAAACATGCCCAATAACTAGGGAAAAACAGAATTACAAATCCCAAACACATGGCAAACACATTGCCTTATTAACCAAAAACTAAACCGAGTTCATACTCAAAAGTAGTATTGACTCTTGGATCACTTAAAACCTTGCCTTTGATGCCCCGAACTTCAATGCTCTGCATCATTAGGAAAAAGGGAGCATAAGCTCTCATGGTTAGTGAGGATGCTCATAAAACAATGATGCAATTTAAACCCTTTGAAAACTAAACACTTGTTTTCAAACCATGCTTACAACCAAAGCACTTCCATTGATTCTAAATCAAACATGCATATCGACCATATGCAAAACCATTTACTTCCACATGCTTAAATCCCAAAGCATTAAATCATGTTACCATGCTTAAATCCCAAAGCATTAAAATCATATCACCATGCTTAAATCCCAAAGCATTATAAAATTGGTTCAACACATAAACTTCCATATATTGCCAATTATAGTGACCCCGGATAATTGACCACTATCCTTGGTTAGCTGACCGCCAACCAATAGTTAACTGACTGTTAAACTTACATATCGGATACACGAATCTCCCTTAATGACCGACCGCCATCAAGACCCATACCATGCCGACCGCATGATATGACAACCTTGTCGACCACAATATTAACATCAATAAGGGGAACCGACCGCTCAACCCAAGTGATAACATGTAACACCCTTAACGTATACTCGTAGGCCGAATATACATTAAAGATGTTACAAAATTGTTGAAAGAAATCTTAAATTGTAATTTTTTTATTTTTTAACCATTATTTAGCTCGTAGTTTAACCCTTTTCTTGGTTTTAAATTAAAACTATGTCGTCTAGAAACAACTAGTTTTGACCCTGAATTGGTTTACAAACTTATATTTAAGTTATTAAAATAAAAATGTAACTTAGGGTAAAAACTATGTGTGCTGCCTAGACCCTTTCTTGATTATAAAATTTCTACACGATTAGGATTAAACTATATATAATTGTACCAAAGTTCAATGCTACTATTAGCAACTATACTTCTAAACTTATTCATCATAAAGTATATAATTAAGTTGTAAACTTATACTTTAAACAGCTCAACTTTAAAAATATTTACATGCCCACTAGATATCAAATTACGATGAAGATATACTTACTATATCTTATTCTAGTAACTTGACTTTCCAAAAGAACAGCTCCTTGTTAATCTACTTCGGAGAACCTACATGTGAAATAAAACACACGCTAAGTACGAACTTAGTGAGGCATTTAACACATTTATCATAACATGAAGAGATGCAATACAATGTGTTATGTAAAAGTGCATTATAATTTCTGTAAGATGGCAAGCATTTCAACATAATAGTATCATGTATCATGACTATCTTAAGAATCATGTCATCATTGTTCTATGTTCCTTAGATATTCACATACATTATAATTTCTTTAACATAAACATGCTTTCAATATGATTCATGTCATCTATTAATTCTGTCATAGAACCATGATATCAATGGATCATGATCATCGAGTAATCATGCTTTCATCACGTAATCATTTGCATATCATATTCTGTAACATAGTCATACTTTCATCATGCAATCATTTGCATATCATATCTTGTAACATGGTCATACTTTCATCATACAATCATTTGCATATCATATCCTTTAACATAGTCATACTTTCATCATCCAATCATTTGCATATCATATCCTTTAACTTAGTCATACTTTCATCATGCAATCATTTGCATATCATATCCTTTAACTTAGTCATACTTTCATCATGCAATCATTTGCATATCATATCCTTTAACTTAGTCATACTTTCATCATGCAATCATTTGCATATCATATCCTTTAACTTAGCCCAAAGTATATTATATGAGAACAAGGTACGAGAGTCATCACGACAATGTAGTGTCTACAACGCCAAAACGTCTACATCGCCGAAGCGACTAGGATGAGTACGTACTCGAGGATGCTCTTTGTTCCTCATAATCAAGGACGCTATTTGCTCCTTATTATCGCACAATTTGTACTAACAACACCGAAGTGTCTGAACAACGTCGTAGCATCTAAATCGACACCAAAGTGTCTAAACATCACCAAAGTGACTGAAACGCACCATAGTGTTAGGACGCAGCTGCTAGGACTCTATGGATGTCCAACTAGACCAAAGATTCTCATGCAATTTCATGTGAACCTATGGTATACGAGTCATCATAACGACACCATAGTGTATGCAATGCCGTAGCGTCTAATGGTGAGTACGTACTCGAGAATGCCCTTTGCTCCTCATTATAGCATCTTTTTGTGCTAGTCGACACCGTAGTGTCTAAACATCACCGAAGTAACTGCAACGTCGTAGCGTCTGATATCAACACTGAAGTGTCTGGATCACACCGTAGTGTTGGTTTGCAGCTGCTATAACTCTATGGATATCCAATTATACCAGGAACTCTCATACATAAATACTTGGGAATTTCATCTTATCGTCAATCAATTATCATTATGCATGTAAGCGTGCAACTTGTTATCATATTTCATCAATAAACATAATTCATCATCATTTATGCAAAGAATAATTCGTACCTTGTACTCCGTCAAGCTTGCCAAACCGAGTCATGCTAGGACGCAGCTGCTAGGACTCTATGGATGTCCAACTATACCAAAGATTCTCATGCAATTTCATGTGAACCTATGGTATACGAGTCATCATAACGACACCATAGTGTCTGCAACGCCGTAGCGTCTAATGGTGAGTACGTACTCGAGAACGCCCTTTGCTCCTCATTATAGCATCTTTTTTTGCTAGTCGACACCGTAGTGTCTAAACATCACCGAAGTAACTGCAATGCCGTAGTGTCTGATATCAACACTGAAGTGTCTGGATCACACCGTAGTGTTGGTTTGCAGTTGCTATAACTCTATGGATATCCAATTATACCAGGAACTCTCATACATAAATACTTGGGAATTTCATCTTATCGTCAATCAATTATCATTATGCATGTAAGCGTGCAACTTGTTATCATATTTCATCAATAAACATAATTCATCATCATTTATGCAAAGAATAATTCGTACCTTGTACTCCGTCAAGCTTGCCAAACCGAGTCATGCTAGGACGCAGCTGCTAGGACTCTATGGATGTCCAACTATACCAAAGATTCTCATGCAATTTCATGTGAACCTATGGTATACGAGTCATCATAACGACACCATAGTGTCTGCAACGCCGTAGCGTCTAATGGTGAGTACGTACTCGAGAACGCCCTTTGCTCTTCATTATAGCATCTTTTTGTGCTAGTCAACACCGTAATGTCTAAACATCACCGAAGTAACTGCAACGCCGTAGCGTCTGATATCAACACTGAAGTGTCTGGATCGCACCGTAGTGTTGGTTTGCAGCTGCTATAACTCTATGGATATCCAATTATACCAGGAACTCTCATACATAAATACTTGGGAATTTCATCTTATCGTCAATCAATTATCATTATGCATGTAAGCGTGCAACTTGTTATCATATTTCATCAATAAACATAATTCATCATCATTTATGCAAAGAATAATTCGTACCTTGTACTCCGTCAAGCTTGCCAAACCGAGTCATGCATCAGTTCATTTATTTTAAAAAGCAATGCAATGTTATTTCTAAATTTGGGTTGACTTTTCAAAAGTCTTCCCCTTTTTAATATAATACACATATAGAAATGCACTCACCTGGGCCATTTATTAGCATGCCTCACTAAATTCTACTCGATCATTTCCTTCATAGTACCTTAAATCTTCTTTTGATTCGGATTTGACTTCATTAATCACATGAATATAAACAAACATTTGTTAGATTCACTTCTAACAATATTTCAATTAAGCTATCCAATCATTATAAAAATTTTCATAATTTTCCTCCCTTCCTTATACTGTCCAAAAATTCATTTTAGTCCTTAATGACCATTTTGAACTTCCAATAATTCTTTCGAGCTTGTTATCAAACATTTAGATACAAAATGTATCAAATTCTATTTTCTGGCAACTTGTCCTACCCTCAGAGTTTTACTTCTAAAGATCAGAATACACATTGGATCTTAATATCCTTCATACTGTAAGAACTAGATTCGATAACGATTCTAACGGTATAAGCCACATAAATTAATAAAATCCACAAAAATTATGAAAATTCTTCAAACTCTTGTTACAGAGCTGTCCTGACTGAAACTGCTCTGTAAATTTTCAAACCTTTATTCGATTAAAATTTTATATCTTTTAACTCGGAACTCAAAATCAGTTTCCATTTGTCGGAAACAAAACTAGACGAACAAATCTTTACATCGATATAAAATTCAACATCTAAACATTTTTATAGAATTTATGGTGAATTTTTGAAGTCACTGCCAAAATTCAATCTTCTACATAGCTTTCCATAATAAACTTCTAATTTATACTAACTTCTTCTTATTATTTTTTTCTACTTGTCAATTTAGTCTCATCACTTGCTTCAAACCACCAATTCATCATCTTCTTCATCAAATAATTATTCAAAATAATTCCCTCTAATTTTCTTTCTTTGCCAAAATAGTCACTAAAATGCAAAGGTAAGGATTCAAACTTCTTAACTTTGCAATTTAGTCCTCAAATCAACATTACTACCGTAATTTTATTATTTTAACTAAAAAATCAGATTTAATCCCCATCCAATAATTCATTTCCTATTTGGTCACTTGATTTTGACAAATTGTCAAAATGGTAACTAATTCGATTCAACATCAATTTAGCATTCTAACATCAATTTCACATCTCCAACATCATTAATTACATAAATACACTCCAATTTCATAAAATTCAGATTCAGTCCCATAACTTTGAAGCTTTCGAATTGGTCCTTATATATTTAACTTAGGGTTTTGCTTTCAAACAACAAATCAAGCTTACTAGATCATTAATCCAACATCACAAACCCTAAGTTAGACTTAAATCCATAAACCCTAATATTCTCCATACAAACCAAAAAT
Organism: Hibiscus mutabilis; assembly: GCA_019671005.1. Classification (NCBI taxonomy): domain Eukaryota; kingdom Viridiplantae; phylum Streptophyta; class Magnoliopsida; order Malvales; family Malvaceae; genus Hibiscus; species Hibiscus mutabilis. The sequence goes on along the minus strand of CM033724.1, from coordinate 30,635,841 downwards.
ATGTAGGGTTTAAATCCTAACTCAATGACATGATTTTAACATCATATAAGCTTGATTCCACTTAAATTAAATCATGGAATCATAAATTTCAAGCCCCAATTTTGTTCACAAACCCTAATTTCCTTCTCATGTAAAATTTTCATCAATCAAGCATGTATTCCATGAATTAATTACATCAAAAGATGGAGCTTGAAGAGTAGAACAACTTTGCATATTGAAAGATTACCTGAAAATCGAGTTTTAGGGCTTGAATCGAGCTTGGAAAATTTTCTCCCTTTTCCCCCAAATTTTTGAAAATTTGAAAGATAAAGAAGGCTTCATCTTTTGGTCTTTTAATTTTAAATTGCTCCAATTATGCCACTTGTATTATGCAAATAAATTTTAAACTCATTCAAATAGGGAAATTACAAAATTGCCCTTTTATCCAACGGTGGAGATTGATTTTGTCATCAATCAAGGGCCAAGATTTAAATCTTAAATTTTCTTCTTCCAAAAATGGCCCTTGTAACTTCAAATATTTCAAAATTGTCATCCCTGCCAAATGACTAATTTGCCCTCCAACTATTCTTTATTTACTAGTTTGCCATTCTTGTAAAAATTTAACTAAGTCTAGTTGGAATCCAACCAACTACAATAAAATACTTATAAATAGTCTTTTTATGAATTTTCCATAACTTTTGGAACTGTCTATAAAATTTAGTTACCTCTCCAAAAGTATTGTTTTTAATGCCAATCTTACAATGCTTTTGCTTGTTTTTAGGTACATTTAGTTGCATTAGGATGTTAAAACCATGCATTTACATAAGGAGTTTAGAATTCTGTCTATTCCAGTGTGAAAGGTTATTTTGTTGGCAATTTTGCAGGTTTGGCATAGTATTTGGCCCAAAAAAAGCACAGGAAGGAATGCCAGAGAGAATGCCGAGTGCTGTTGGCACAGATGGACCAACAATTCCAAGCACCCTTGGCAATACGTTGCCAGAAGAGTTATGCCAAGATTCCTTGGCAATGCCAGTCTGAAAAAATAAGACCAGACCAGGCTGTAGAAAAATAGCATTTGATCAAACTCTGAAAAAATAGGATGGCGAAAAAATAGGATGCCAAGTTTGTCTGGCACATATGGACCGAAGGATGTCGAGCTCAGTTGCCAAAGGATCGACGGAATATGATGTCAGCCCTAGTGAAAATCTGATCAGCTTATCACTTCAAATATGGATAAGATGATCACATCCCTTATCCCTTGGCGCATTCAAATTTCAAACGTGAAGGCTTATCCTAGGGCTCCTTCGCACGCCTATTTCAAGAACGATCAAGCAAGCATTTGGAAGATGAACGAGGAAAGGATTTCATTGACGATCGGAAGAGGAAGGCTGCGTGGTTTGACCAGCTAGACCGAGGGTTTAGAGCCATTGAAGGGCTGCATCGAGAGACCCCCTTTTTGCCCATTCTCTTTGTTTAGTAATTTTATTTTTTTTAATAATGATGTATTTTGAAAACGTTTATGGTTTTTTGGTTAAATCCCTCACCATGAACTAATTCAATAGTTGGTGGGGGATGTTTGCATTGAAACACTATTTTCATGTTTAGTTTTTGATAATAGATCTGCCTTGGCAATGTTTTATCTATTCGGCATACTTTAATATTTTCTAAATACTATGCCAAGCGAGAGCTGGCACTGTTGGACTATTGCTTCTCAATATCTTAATAGACTTGGGGTGGCAACGATTAAGTTGTTGAATACTAAGGAGAGAAGCTTCGAGAGAAGTCGTTCAAGTAGATAAACTTACTTCGGGAGTGAAATCTACCCCTTAGGAGTATAGATTGGATCTTAATCAAATTGGTTTATTTAAAAGCATGCACTATAGAGATGTAGGGGTTTTTACATGATCAATTTCGGGCAATGACCATCGAAAGAGGCTTTGCTAATTTTAAATCTACTCGACAAACAATGCCAAGACAGATTGTTATTAAAGACTGGCACGACATGAATAGCATGAAAACCAGGCATTCCCTGCCAACTCTCATCATTCATTAAAACACCTTTCTTGTCAACGTCTTTACTTTACTTTTATTTCTTTTTCTATTAAATTATTTTCAAAACCAACTTTAAATCAAACAAACTTTCCCTTAACAAGTAAACAATCAAAGCAGTCAAATTCCAAGTCAATCTCTATGGGATCGATACTCAGCTTACTGCTATATTACTTGTAGACCGTGTATACTTGCACGCAAAAGACACATCTTGGCACTGTTTTATACTTTTCCAATACATATCTTCTGCCCCTTTTGCCAACATTTCACCTAGAGAGTCTACAAGTTTTTGGCGCCGTTGCCGGGGATTACAACGGAATTTATTGCTTTAATTTTTACTTGTTTTTGTTTTCATTTTACTAACTTTTTTTATTTTTTTTCTTTTTTATGAAGGCTACAAAAAAAGAGTATGGGCAGCCACATATGGTATGATGATGACTACATTTTTCCCACTTATGATTGCCAATATCCAACTCCAAGAGCAGTCCATGAGCAAAGTCGATATGAAACGCATGAAGACGATGCCTATACAACACTCTCGGCACAGATTTTTGAACTGAAAAACATGATTACTTCAATGCAAGTGCTTAACAAATTCAGCAAAAGGCAAGCAACACCCGTTGTTTGTGCATATTGTAGAGGATGTCACTCATTTGACAATTGCCATTTCAACCCTAATTCCTATTGTTATACGGGGCACTGTAATGTGAACAATCATTCCTTCTACGACTTCGACCAATGATGGAACCAGTAGTAAAATAGTTTTTGGAATAATCAAGACGACGATTATTTTTATGCACCTAACAACTTTGCTGCACCACCAGAATTAAAAAAAATGCCATCCCAAGATATGTCAATGCACAAAAATCCACCTCAAGAGCAAACAAATTACATTGGAGACGTATTTGAAGAAGCCATGGATGCTATGAGAGGCTTGGAAGAACAAGTCATGAGGCTTGCAAATGTCGTGAATGACATGCCTCAAGAGAACGAGATAGAGCTTATATTAAGGCAGCAAGAGGTGGCAAACGTTTCGGTTAGTGGTAACAATTAGAATGTCATAGCAACGCTACATCAACAAGCTGGCAATTTTCTTCCTACATCTGCTCCTCAAGGAATTCAGAATCAACATTATGAGTATCAGGTTTTTCCTAACACACTTGAATCAATATATTATACTGATAAAGAGTATTCAACAATAGGTACATTGGACTCATTAATGGTAATAGAGTGTGAGGAAAAATTTGAGAGCAAGGATCCTGAACACAACAACATCGAGGCAAAGCTAGATAATGTTGTCAAGTTCGATGCCAGGGCAGAAGGGCAATATTCTGAAGTTCCAAACCAAGAAGACAAAGGCAAGCAGCCGATTATTTGCCAGGAAGAGAAATTTGTGCCAGCAGGTGAACCCAAGGAAGTAGAGAAATAAGAGGCATAGGTTGATGATGCCAGACCACTATTTGATGCCAGAACGTTATCTGATGCTAGACAGCAGTCAGATGCCAACACCATTTTGAAAAAAACTAGTGGAGCCATCATTTGCCAACCTTGGTAAGATAAATAAATGTTACTTTTAATGCTGACAAAGCTCTTAAGTGTGCAGATGAACCTAAAGAATGCCATGCAGATGGACATAAGGAATCCATTCTAGATGAGAACTTGGCATTGAATTGCCAGGGATCATATTTTGATGCAAAAGAGCTGGATGATGAAGATTTGGCAAATGAAGGATTGGATGAACCACCTATGCTGCATGAAGTCATTAGTACCACAGGAGGGTTGAATCACTAGAGTTAGCTGGCAGAGAAGTCCAGGCACCAAAGCCATCCATTGAGGAGCCACCAAAGTTGGAACTAAAACTATTGCCAAGTCACCTCGAATATGCTTATCCTAGAAACGAGTCTATTTTGCTAGTTGTCATTGTCATAGAATTAATTGAGGACCAAGAAGCTAGATTATTGCCAACACTAGGTAATCAAAATCAAGCTCTATGGAGGACCATTACCGACATCAGAAGAATAAACTTGCAAGGTATGCTTAGATGGCTAATTACTGGAAGGAAAATTGAAGTCCAAATGAAAGAGAATGAAGAGTTGAAGCAAAAAAATTCGCTGTAATACAAATGCTAGAGATGTTGCGGCTCAAAATTGAAGATTTCACGAAGATTCTAGAACAAGATGAGGATGACTATGCCTTGACAACAAAGAGATTCTTTGGTTTTCTAAGGTGGTTGTTCAAAGCCACCATGGTAAAGTATTCTCTTTCATTGTGCAATCGAGAATTTGGCATGATCAAAGGAAAACAATTCTTTGGCTTTCTATGTTGGTTATTTAAACCAAATATTACCACGGCCTACCATCCACCAAACAAGGGCCACAGGCTGAAACACTACTGGGAAAGAAATCAGATTAATGCCAAGGAGACCATTCTCCTTGTGGATATTCAGTAACGTTTTGCCAACCCACTATGATCATTGTAAATAATTTAGGAGAGTTATTTTCTTTTCAGTACTTAGGATATCTCATTTTAAATTTTTTTAGTTTTTTACTTCCTCTTTTTCTGTTTTGAAAGGTTCCTTTGAGTGAATGCAGGATTTTGTTGCCAAGCAAACTGCCAAGGCAAGGACTGGCATCGGGCGATAGAACAAAATGCAGAGAATAAACTTGTTGTAGAGGATGAACACACCAAGTTTGCACAAGCCTTGGATGATGCCAAAAGGAATACGATGTTGGAGGAACTTTATAAACTTAGCACTAAGTGGATTATGTCATCAAAAGGCTATCGGACAGTGAATCGGCTGGCACTGAAGGACTGACAGTGTTATATTTAATCCTCATGGGCTGCAAGATCAAAACCGACCATATCATTATTGATGGAACTTATAACTTTGTCGGTAAGGGTAATATGAGTTTATTTTTTCCTTTATTGATTTCTAACATTTGCATGCAGCATAGCGTGCCAGGCTTGATACAAATAAAGCTCAAGAGACCAATGAAATGACGATCACTCCTGCCCTATGAACGCAACTCATTGCCAAGGAGAAAGGAAAGAGAAAGGTTGCCGAGTTTGTGCCAAAGGCTAGAATGCCAAAAATAGTGCCCGAGACTCTGATGCCATCTGATTCAATGGCAATGCTCTCCCAGATATATCAATGCCAGAAGGTCATACTCCAGAAGTTAAAGAAAGCCGAAGATCAGAACTCAATGCTTTGGCAGTATATTCATGGTAGGGACCATGCCATGATGAAAACACTTAAGGACATGTCTGTCCACACGTTGCCAGCATTCCCTGATTTCCCTACCGACCTCCATGCTAAGGACGACATGCCAGCCAGTCCACACTCTGTTCTCACTTTGATGTCGTCTGATACCACCATTTTAGTCTCGCCAGTACAAGTTAAGTCTGCCAGAACTGACACAACCATTAGATTCCCTTTAGAATTCATGGAAATAGTTGACATGCACAAGTGGAATCTACTTTGCCAACAAAAATGGGAGATTTATGCCACCATTGTTCAAATTTTTATCAAAGACAACCTAGTTCCCCTAGATTTTTGAACGGAAGATGTGTTAAAAACATTTGGGGTCCCAAAAGGACTCATTGTTTCAAAGAAAAAATTGAAATTGAAAAATGGATTCCTAAGGGAACTAAAATTTTTGAAACTAACGCTATTAGATCTAAAGCAATTTGGATACCAAAAATTACTTAATTGTCTTTTGTAGGTCTGCTTGAGCAATGATGATCAAAGTCAAATCTTGGAAGCTCATGACACACAAATGAGGACGGATACTTGGAGAAGAAAGGCTTCACATCCTACCTTGGTTCAAGTGGTACATTTAAATTTCATGCAATTTTCTTGATCATATGCTATCCATGTCTAATTTTCATGTTGATCTAAGCATGTTTGTATGACTCCATGATGTGCATAATTGCATATAGTTAGGGGGAGTCTCAAATTGCATGTGGTACATGTTTTGGCCACTATGTTTGATTTCTATGTTTTGGCCTTAAACTTGTAATAGTCGGTTGAATTTGGTGAAATTTATGCTTTGTATGTGTTAAATGTCATCTTTTGAGAAGCATGTGTAGCAAAATGATCAAAATGCTTATCTAAGACTTATAAAGCCTTTGTATGAACTTTTAATTAAGTTGTAAGGTCTATAAAGTTGCTTTTTGTTACATTTTCACCAGAATCATGCCTTTGGTATCGGTACAGCCCATATCGTACTGATACGGCCTTCAACCAGTATCGATACGGCCTTCAACCGTACCGGTACACAAAGTCAAAACGGGACTATTTTGTCTCCTTTGTTCCATGCCTTGGATGCTTATATGTGTATCTTGATTTGTGGCATGTTTAATTGAATTTCACGTGTTTATTTGTCTTATTTATTTAAAATTCAATTTATTTCTCTTGAATTGTTGGACTAAAAATCTACTTGATACTTGAGTCAGTGGAAGCCATTTTTAAATTTCTTTCAAGTTATAATTCTTTCTCTTTTCTCCATTTTACACCAACAATTGACGTTTCCTATCAATTGGTACTAATTTTTTCAACAATTGGTGTTTTTTGAACTTAAACGTGATTTCAAACTTGGTTTTGAAACTATTTTTGATATAACAAAAAGGGGGAGAGATGGGTTTGAAAAATTCAATTTCAGAAAGAAAAAGGGGAGCTTAAATATTTTAAAAAATATTCGCTTTTTCTAAAAGTATTTTACTAAGGGTGAGTTTTCAAAAAAAATAATTTTTCAAGTGGTTTCGTTATATCAAAAAGTAGGAGATTGTAAAACCTATTTGATTTGATATAACTTAATGAAAAATGTTTTTGGACTTAAACTAATTTGCAAAAATATTTTAAAGCCATAAACTTGAAAAATATGTTGAAATATTTTCAAAGGGTTTTTATACAATTTAAATGATCTTAAATAAGCAAAGTGTCAAAAAATGGGCCTGAGTAACGATACAGTTTTACCCGTACGGATACCCAGATGACCCCGTACCGATATGATTTTGAACGTATCGATATGACTTTTGATCCCCAAGTTTTCCAAATTCTAGTAGCCAAATTTCATACCGATACAGGCCTAGTCGTATCGATACGAGTAGTTGCGTACCGATATGCTAGTACAACATACTGATACCCCTTTGTCTTAAATGCTCCAACGGCTACCAAGGAGTCCAGAACTTCATTTATTGCAGGAAATAAAGGCTCCAATGGCTCTAAACAACCCCAATGACTAGTAACAGCTATGAAGTTGTTAGAGGGTTTAAAAGACACCCCCAAGCATCTATGGAAGAACAAGAAACAACTTGCCAACATTCAATGTATAGAGAAAGTGTTTTGTGCTTTAATTGCCAATTTCTTTCTAAAACACACTTTTGAGCTTAATTGTCATATATGCTCAAGTGTTAGGTTTTGGTTGAGTGCTTAGAATTGCAAACAAATCATATTTCTTAGGTTTTTCTAGTTTGCTCTTTGTATTTCTCTTGTAATAAAGGGTTTTCTCAAAGCTTTGGGGTATAAGTTTTGAGGTTGTGAATGTAACACTCTGATCCCGTCTCGGATCCGAAGTATCACATTCGAGTCACCCAAAATTGACCCATCAAAATTTCTCATTTAAAACCACAAGTTGGCAATTCTCAAAACGATCAATTTCCATAAAATCCATATAAATAATTAGATTAAAAAGGTTTACAAAATATAAGTTCTAATCAAAATACATCGTTTGTCCAAATAGTAGTAAATCAAAATAAAGATATAGACTCGACTGTGGTAAGGTCCTATGAATATAATCAGTCCAACTAAACATCAAGTACTGTACTCTGAAACTGGCTTAGTGCTGGGAAATCCTCATCGATGTGCTCCTCCAAAAGCAACTTGTCAACCTACGCACGAAAAAACCATAATTTCGCACGCTGAGCTAACAAAGCTTAGTGGTACATTTCTAATCTACCACAATTCATGAATATCATAAAACAAGCATTCATGATAATATAATTAAGAGTGCACAGAAAGGCTTCTCAACATCTAATGATCATCTTCTAGCCTATCCTAGCTAGAGCGTACAACTGTCTCAAGATACCATAATCATGTAAGAAGACTACCAAGCCATCCTAGGCTTACCATACTCGAGGCCACTCCGTCCATCGAGTTACACCATACCCTGATCACATAGCCTAAGGCTAATATAGCCCATACTCGAGGTCACAAAGCCCATCGAATTACTCGAGCTCACACAGCCCGTCGAGTTACGATCCCTACCCTGATCACATAGGCCAAGGGTAAAATAGCCAACATTTATTATCCATATAACAACGTAATTAATATACATTCCCTACAATGGCCAACGAAGCACTACTTTTTCCCGTGCTCACGTAGCCAATCAGGTTACTCGAGACCACATAAACCTTCGAATTATATTTCCATATCCAGACCATATAGCCCAAGGATAGGTTGTTGATCGCATCTAGATCACATAGCCTATGGATACGTCAGATGTACTCAATCACATAGCCCGGAGTACTTATCCCCTTATTCAAGTGCCCTTGCACTGACTCTAGGATATCCAGATTCCTAACCAAGACGCATACGATAACACATGCTCTGCCGAGCATCAATACATCTCACCGAGAGGTAAAAGGTCATAACTCATTTGTTACGATAATTAATATATGTCTTTAGGATTCATTTATGCCTTTCTCGTTAGATTATCTTATTATTCGGGGCAACCACCTTTATGGGCGTCCCTTCAGCACTCAACAAGGACCCCGATCTTCCACGTAGCGTTAACCGATCTACCACGGATCCTTATGGGTGATTAATATAATCGATCCACTCAATAATTACCAAGCCATTAGCCATTTATTCTACATATGGGTTACCAACCTTGATTTCTCAAATTTAGGATTGGTTTTATACCTTTCGGGACCCACCAGACCTTTTACCACGAATTATTGAGCTCTCGAACACAACCTTAAAATTCTTGGGCAAATTGCTCTGCGAGTACCGATACTCCTATGTGGGTATCGGTACACCTCACTAGGTACCGGTACTCCTCCTAGAGTATCGATACTCAACTCAGGTTTGAACAAATTTGAACGACTAGCCGTACCGATACACTTTTACCCTGTATCGGTACTCAACATCGGTATGTGCTCCTCCTGTACCGATCCTTACCTATACCGATACCCCTACTCTCGTGTACCGATACGAAAAGCCTCCCCAGGCAATGGAACAGTGGGTACCGATACGAAAAGCCTCCCCAGGCAAAGGCACTACTAGAATCCTAATTAAGCGAGTGGTATCGATTCACAGAAAGGCGTACCGGTACGCCCCTTACAACCTGTCCTTAATATTACAAAGGATTACCAATGCGCAGCCACCCCGTACCGATACTCGAGCCCAGATTTTGAAACTTGGAGCTCGAGATTTCACCACTCCACCCTTAACCCCCATGGTTAAGTCCCAAATCGTTCCTACAAGTTATTTAGAGTATAATAGGTGGTTTTCTACCAATTTTGCTCATTATCAACACCCAAATCGTGATTTACCATTATAGGGGTTTAAAGCTCATAGAACCCTAACTATGCAACCCATAAACATAAAACCAAGCAAGGCATTCATCTTATGATGCTCATGAAATGTAAGAGTCAGAGATATACTGACTTCAAGCAAGCAAATCCTGGAATAAAGCTCACACCAATCTTTTTCCTCTTTTCTTCCTTGAACCAAGCTTCAAACTCAACCTCCACCAGCTTTGGGGATATTTACCTTGATGGATAGATCCTTGCTTGCTGATTACACCTCCTTTGGTAACCAATCCTAGATTCATGTTCCACAACAACAAGTTTTCTCCTTTAACCTTGACTTGGGTGGGTGTTCTTGAGGAGAGATATATGAGAATATTGGGAAACAATGGGTGACCTCACCCCTCTTTCCCCACTGCAGAAAAATAAACAAGGCAATCAGCCTTTGTCTCCCTTGAGGAGGATATTACCCATTTACCCTTCATTAAACCTCCCACATCTAAACACAAGCCCAACACTCAAGCCCAACAAAATATGGAGGCCCACTAGACCCTCATTAAGCCCAACACTAGGTCCAACAAGGTTCGAACATCTGACTCAATGTGTTGGTCCAATATACGAGTCAACACCCCTCGTTGACTCAAAAATCTGGGTCGTTACAACTGTCCCCTTCTTCAAAAAATTTCGTCCTCAAGATTTAGATGGATGAAGGAGACGAAACTAAAACAAATCCAACCACTTCACCATTAAAACAGGATCATCTTGATTAGGGAGAGTTCTCCCTCGACTTACCTTAACCAGAACCATAACATTAAACCACTCATTCCCAACACTTCTCTTGAGGTTTCCAACTACTCGTTTCCAGCAACCAACGACACTTATGACGAACCGCGTAGCAGGGTAACATAATCAACCTCAAGCCACGATGTTCGAACATCAACTTAAAGAACTCACTTCTAATGGATTCTATCTCGGTTAACCAACCTTTCTACTAGCATCCATCAACCAAAAAACTAAACTTAGACTTCAACTACGTCTAAAAATGCTGCACCACCTCCACAAACCATTGTCAGGAACGTAACATATCTAACAACCATACCCCGGTCAAACATTTAAGGACAGGCAAAACCCCCAACAACCAGGCATTACCATCAGTCTACCTTAGACTAATAGCTCTTTTCTCCAGACTTCACCCATCAACTCACTTTCAACAGGACTTAAAACCTCGCTTTATCCAAACTTGCTTTCAACATGATCAAAAACCACTTACGATTCAACTACTTGGTTTCGAGAAATAACCACAGTCACTTAAGAACTCAACAAGCAACCCAAAACTAACCATTCTATTTGCGAAGGTCTAAACACCTTTTTCTAACCGTTGACTCGGTCCCAACAATCAAACGTGAAGAGCTATCTGACTGTTCTCCAGGATTTCCAACTGGTCCATCCAAAAATATTTCTTTGCAACACAACCATCTGGTTACCCTCAACACAGCTATTGATCTACATTTCCGTTGTGTCACTCTGATAACTTCTACACTGCTTGCCTTAACCGATAATAACTTTGGTCAAACTCGATTGGGCAATCCTCTAACTCTACGAGATCTAGCTTAATAGGTGCACAAGCCAAGTAACTATCCTCACGATTCGCCCTTAGGACCTCAACCATTTTCATCACAACCTTCATTTACCTTTTTCTATAGTACCTTTACTCTGACAAACAACACGCGCCAAAACAAGGTCGTCGATCTCACAAAATCGGCAACGGTCTCCTACCATTACACTACGGCTCAACATATCCAAAGCCACCATATAATCTACTCCCACGTAGACACGATCTCGGCGAAGCACTTGGTAACACCCAATTGGTTGCTTGCACAAGTGTGCCCCCAACAAAGAGTTTATTAAGTACCATACCACAGAGTGATGAACACTAACAACAAACTCAGCCTTACCTTTATCGTGGTTCTAAACCATAATCAACTGGTAAGATTGCTCATTCACCAAGGGCACCTCCATACCCTTAAAACACCTACAACACTAAGACCTGGAACTCTCAACCCTTACGTCTACAACGTAAGCTAAAAACACCTTGCAACCTATAGAACCTTTCTTGAGCTAGCACTACGGAGCACAACGTCCACCTTAGAGAGGTTAAGATTCTACACAACTGACAGCACGCTTTGCAACTTCTCGCTCGTAACTTACAGCACGCTTTGCACTCTCAGCAACCATTTACGATAAAAACTTATCTAGCAAAGAATGCAATTCTAATTACCATCTAAAACAACAACAAACCCAAGATTTACCAAGGTGCACATCACAAGAATCGGTCTATTACACAACCGAAGAGCTAAACGGCTAATGCTAATAGCCGGAACCAACATGAAATTTAATTACCTGACATATCCTCGGCCGCAACGCTGTCAACTCTAATCCAAGCAGCAGACTGTCTAGCAACGCCTCGCGTGCCAACCCTGGTGATATATCTCACAAGACCTCCACCTCAATAACCTGACGGTGCCCTAACTCCGTCTCTATCAAAACTCTGATCATGCCGGGAAGCAGCAAACCTCTAAGACTGAGTTGGTGCATTTTTGTCTACAACTGGGCAGTCCTTTGTCATATGTCCCAGTGCTCGACACCTATAGCAAACCCTTTGAAGCAAAAAGTACACTCTAAGGTGGTGTTAGCCACAATGCTCGCATACTGATGAAAGTGATGCTCTAACAGAACCATCAATACTCTCTTCTGGCGCAGATATCAAAGGGCCCTTACGAATCCTCGATCTAGATCCCGAACTGACTCTCGGTAGCTGGTTTGAAGCAACTTTCTTCAAACTCCTCAAAGCACAAAACCTCTCATGCGGATAGGGAGAAGGATCCACGATATCCTGGGTCTCCATATCATGGCCCCTAACATCATGTGTCTTACCTGACATCGTATTCTGAAGCCGCTCTAGCGCCTTCGCACTATTAGCTAATTCTAAAAATATCTCGAGTTGACCTACTTTCACATACAACTGAAGCTCGACCCTCAAACCTTGTCTAAACTTCTTGTACCTTAACTCCTCCATTGTAACAAACTCCGGAGCGTAACGGCTCAAATTCAAAAATTCTTGCTCATAAGCAAACACCGTTCGATCTCCCTAAACCAGATACAAAAACTGGTCCTTTATCTCATCCATATGTACCTCATTGATGTATTTCTTCCAAAACTCATCCACAAAGATATCCCATGTCGGGAGCGCAGGCTGTAGGCCTAACTCTACGGTCTCCCACCATTCGTGTACATTGCCCTTAAGAAGGGAAAATGCAATCAAGATCTTCTTTTGGGCTTCCATTCATCTGTTTCAAGATTCTTTGTGTGTCGCGCAACCACTGGTCAGCCTTGATCGGGTCATCCTCACCCAAGCCTTCAAAATTATTAGGCCCAAAATGATGAAGCCTATCTACAGGGGTCTTGCGAGGCATCTTAGATTGCCTCGAAATAGCTTGCACCACACGCAAAAGGGCAAACATAAGGTCACAGAAATGACTTGCCTCTCTACTACCGATTCCACCTTCTATCAACTCCTTTTTTTGAAACAAAACAACAAGGTGGCACATCAGGATTCCAGTCATGTAAAGTACACTTAAATTTAGGGACTTATATTCACTAGACACCTTACCACGACCTTTATACCACCCTGGGGTTTCCTAGAAACGATGAAACCTAAGCTCTGATACCACTAAATGTAACACCCCGATCACGTATCAGATTCGAAGTATCACATTCAGATCACCCTAAAATTGACCCATTAAAATTTCTTATTTAAAACCACAAGTTGACAATTCTCAAAATGATCAATTTCCATAAAATCCACAAAAATAATAAGATTAAAAGGGTTTACAATATATAAGTTCCAATTAAAATACACTGTTTGACCAAATAGTAGTAAATCAAAATAAAGATACAAACTCGACTATGGTAAAATCCTATGAATATAATCAGTCTAACTAAACATCAAGTATTGTACTCTAAAATTGGCTCGGTGCTGAGAAATCCTTCTCGATGTGCTCCTCCAAAAGCAACTTGTCAAGCTATGCACAAAAAACCACAATTTTGCACGCTGAGCTAACAAAGCTTAGTGGTACATTTCTACTCTACCACAATTCATGGATATTATAAAATAAGCATGCATGATAATATAATTAAGAGTGCACAACAAGGCTTTTCAACATCTAAGGATCATCTTCTAGCCTATACTAGCTAGAGCTTACAACTGTCTCATGATACCACTATTATGTAAGAAGACTACCAAGCCTTCCCAGGCTTACCATACTCGAGGCCACTCCGTCTATTTAGTTACATCCCATACCCTGATCACATAGCCCAAGGGTAATATAGCCTATACTCGAGGTCACACAGCCCATTGAGTTACTCGAGCTCACACAACCCGTCGAGTTACGATCCCTACCCTGATCACATAGCCTAAGGGTAAAATAGCCAACATTTATTATCCATATAACAACGTAATTAACATATTTTCCCTACAATGGCCAACAGAGCCCTACTATTTTCCCGTGCTCACACAGCTGTCGGGTAAGGATTATATCCAGATCACCATAGCCATAGATACGTCCTAGACGTACTTGGATCACAATAGCCACAAGCAGTGTTTTCCTGAGGCCACATAGCTAATCAGGTTACTCGAGATCACATAGCCCTTCGAGTTATATTTCCATATCCTGATCACATAGCCCAAGGATATATTGCTGACTGCATCTAGATCACATAGCCTATGGATGCATCGGATGTACTCGATCACATAGCCCAGAGTACTCATCCTCTTATTTAAGTGCCCTTGCGCTGACTTTAGGACATCCAGATTCCTAACCAAGATGCATACGATAACACATGCTCCCCTGAGCACCAGTACATCTCACCGAGAGATAAAAGGCATCCAGCCAACCATTACCAATGCCCCAAGGCATAACTCATTTGTTACAATAATTAATATATTTCTTTAGGATTCATTTACGCCTTTCTTGTTAGATTATCTTATTATTCGCGGTAACCAACCTTTATGGGCGTCCCTTCAGCACTCAGCAAGGACCCCGATCTTCTATGTAGTGTTAACCGATCCACCATAAATCCCTATGAGTGATTAATACGAGTGATCCACTCAATAATTACCAAGCCATTAGCCATTTATTCTATATATGGGTTACCAACCTTGATTTCTCAATTTTAGGATTGATTTTATACCTTTAAGGACCCACCAGACCCTTTACCATGAATTACTGAGCCCTCGAACACAGCCTCAAAATTCTTAGGCAGATTGCTATAGGAGTACCAATACTCCCATGTGGGTATCGGTACGCTTCACTAGGTACCAATACTCCTCCTAGAGTACCGATACTCAACTCAGGTTCGAATAAATTTGAATGACTAGCCGTACCGATACACTTTTACCTCGTATCGATACTCAGCATCGATACATTCTCTTCTTGTACCGATCCTTACCCGTACTGGTACCCCTACCCTCGTGTACGGTACGTGAAGCATCACCAGGCAATAGAACAGCGGGTACCGATACGCCCCTAGCGTACCGGTATGCAAAGGCACTACAGGAATCCTAATTAAGTGAGGGGTACCGATACACAGGAATGTATACTGGTATGCCCCTCACAACCCGTCCCTCAATATTACAAAGGAGTACTTATACACAGCCACCCCGTACTAGTACTCAAGCCCAGATTTTGAAACCTAGAGCTCGAGATTTCACCAATCCCACCCTTAACCTCCATGGTTAAGTCCCAAATCGTTCCTACAAGTTATTTAGAGTATAATAGGTGGTTTTCTACCAATTGTACTCAGTATCAATACCCAAATCGTGATTTACCATTAGAGGGGTTTAAAGCTCATAGAACCCTAACTATGCAACCCATAAACATAAAACCAAGTAAGGCATTCATCTTATGTTGGTCATGAAATGTAGGAGTCAGAGATGTACTGACCTCAAGCAAGCAAATCCCAAAATAAAGCTCTCACCAAGCTTTTTCCTCTTTTCTTCCTTGAACCAAGCTTTAAACTCAACCTCTACCAACTTTGGGGATATTCACCTTGTTGGATAGATCCTTGCTTGCTTATTACACCTCCCTTGATAACCAATCCGAGATTCACGCTCCACAACAACACGTTTTCTCCTTTAACCTTGAGTTGGGTGGGTGTTTTTGATGAGAGAAAGATGAGAATGTTGGGAAACAATGGGTGACCTCACCCCTCTTTCCCCACTGCAGAAAAATAAACAAGGCAATCAATCTTTGTCTGTAATGCTCTGGTTTTGGGCTTAGGTGTTTTAATGTTGGTTCGAGGGTCTAGTGGACCGGTATTAGAGATTCGAGTCGATTTCAGGATTAATTCGGATTAAATATTTTTAAAGGTGATAAAATTGTGGAAAATTCTCTAAAATCATTATTAAATATATTAATGATTTTTTAAAGTCAATTTTGGGAAATGAGTTTTGGAAATCAGACATTTTTGGTTAGTGGCTAAAATGTGAACTTTGAAAACTGTTTTTAGTGACTGTTTTGCAAAAGGATCAAAACTTTGAATCTTTAAGGAGCTAATTATCCTAAACATTTTAACAGATTTCTCCCTTTAATTAATTGATTTTAACTGAGTTTTAAAAGGCTTTAAAGTGGAGGGATTAATAAATCTTATTTTTAGACTTTTAACAAAAATCACGTAACAAACTTTGCAACTTCTTTCTCTCAATTTCTCTCCAGCCAAACACCTTTCCAACTTCAATTTCTTCAGGTAAAAATCAGAGGTTTTGATTTCCATTTGTTTTCCTAATGCTTTTTCATCAAATGATTATTGTTATTCTCTTGATTTTCATGTTTTCCTAAGCAATTAAGGGGAGAAATCATCATTGGAGGTACAGATTCGTTCTTCTCCTCTAATGAAAGGTTCTTAACTGAAATCCCCAAGTTCTTGATCCTTTACAATTGTTTTCTAATGTGTTTTGATAGTTTGATTATTGGAAATTGGTTTAATTAAGTTTTGATTGATGGAATTGACATATTTCGAATTAGATCTATTTTGATGGGTTTGTGATCAGATTAGATCATGATTTTTTATGTTTAATTGAGTTAACAACTTGGTGTTAATGTTGTAATCCCGAAACAAGTTGGATCTCTAATGTTTACGGTTGTAAATCAAGGGTTGATGTAGTGTTTTTCGAGCTTATGCTTTGTTGGATGTAAAAGGATGTTGGGAAAGGGTTTTCAGTTGTTATTTGATGAAGTTTGATGGTTTGAATCATTATATTATGGCTGGGTTAAGTTTTGGAAAGGTTTGATGATGTTTTCAATATGTTTCGGATGGTTTTGAGTGGGCAACTTGAGAGTTGCGGGTGATTGTTGTTAGGAAATGGTTTGAATGCATATTAATGCATTTGTCCTCTGGTTTTATGTTGTTAAAACAAGGGATAATCAGGGTGACGAAGTTCGACATTGATTGTTGCTTGCCAGGAGCTCGATTAGCATTGACGAGCAAGGCAAAGTGTACCAGTGAGTGGAAACTGGTTTGAACGCCTTTAAAAGGTTTGATAAAGGTTTTTGGGAGTTTAGGGTAAGCATGAAACACTTACCTGAACTCGAAAGTAAGTTTCCCTTATTTCGCTCTTGAATATCGGTTTGGATATAAGCACATTGATTTCATGTTTGGTCTAAAACATGGTTTAATTTACTACTGTAAATGCATGGTTATGAACACATATGCAATGGATTGTAAGTTTATAAATGCTAGTGAGCATTGGTTTTCATTCTGATTGGGAATGGGGTATTGCTTTGGGCAATGTGGATTGCATATGTGATGGTTTTGGTTTAATGCATTGAAAACAGTATGTAAATGGTTTTGTAAATGATATATTGGCTATGTGACAAGGTAAGAAACAATCGGATATAGTTGGTATGTCATAGGATTAAAGTGCACTATAAAATATGAACAAAATCGATCGTGGCCATGGGTCCTTGAGGTATGGCGGTTTAACAAGGCCACTCGGACTGTTGGGAACCTCATTTGGGGCATGCAGTTTAACTAGGCAACCCAAATTGATGGTGATCTTGTGGTTTAACTAGGCAAGGTCGGTAAACTTGCGGATTAACTAGGCAAGGGTGGTAAATATTGCGGTTTAACTAGGTGAGGGCGTGAAATCTTGCGATTTAACTAGGCAAGGTTTGGGATATCATGCGGTTTAACTAGGCATGGTATGAGAGATCCATGTATCTGATATGTTAGATAGAGGGTAGTCTATCCGGGTCACTATTATTGCCAATATATATAAAAGTTCATGTGTTGAACCTATTTTATAATGTTTTTGGATTTAAGCATGGGTTATGATTTAATGCTTTGGGATTTAAGCATGTCTTTTGATTTGATGCTTTGGGATCTAAGCACGGAATAAGTATATGATGTTGCATAGGGGGAGATGAGGAAAATGCTTTGGTTGTAAGCATGTTTTGGAAACAAGTGTCTTGATTGCAAATGTTTTTAAATGCATCATTGTTTTATGAGCATCCTCACTAAGCATGTGTGCTACGCTCTCTTTTCCTAATCATGCAGAGCATTAAGGTTTGGGGCTGCAAGGGCAAGGCTAAAGTGATCCAAGGACAAAGACTAGTTTGAATATGGACTCACTTTTATGTTTCTAGTTAATAAGGCAATGTGTTCACCATAATTTTGGGGATATGTAATTCTGTTTTCCCATGGTTTTAAGCACGTGAGGTGCTGAATTTTATGTTGGTTTGATTTTTTTAACTTGTGTGGACCCTTGCTCATGATGTTGCTAGATGGGTGCTTAGGAATGCATCTAGATAATTTGGAATGATTGCTATGTTTTGATGTTTCAAGCAAGTTTGTTATGTTGCTTTAGATGTGTAACCATGTTGGGTATGTTTTAAATGCACCAAATGGGAGTTTTGGTTGTTTGATGGAATGATATTAGCAAGCATGCCTATAGATCATCGTGATAGTATGAATTCCATGTTCGGTCAATGATTCTGTGATGTTTTGGTAGGGCTCAATCCTTAATAATGTTGCTCAAGTGTTTGAAGCATGATTAAGTGGTTTGGTTTTCATTAAAGTGTGTTTAGATAGCAAATTGGGTCATTACAGATCCAGGCGTATCGAAACAGGTGTCCCCTTACTGGTACGACTAGGCCATTTCAGGCATAGCGTTTCGATACGTGGGAGGGTGTTTCGATAAGGGCAAGCCTTTTCAGGCATAGCGTTTTGGTACTCGAGCAAGTGTTTCGGTACAGTCTTAAGCATTTTGGCTAGGCATTTCGATACGCGAGCAAGTGTTTAAGTACGAGTTTTGGTTACTAAAATTTTGAGCTTTGAAATCATAAGGGCATACCAAAACACCTGTACGCGTACCGGTACGGCTGCAGTTAATTCTGTTATTTTGGAATGTTTGAATGTTTCTGCTTCTTTCATTTTGGTCCTTGAGTTATGGGAATGCAATTGCATGAGCTTGGATGATTATATTGACTTGAAATTTGTTATGTGAGCATGTAAATGGACTAAGTGATGATTGGTAGCCTTAATTACAATTCTGCTCCTATAATTTAAAAGATTTGCGTTTTTGTCCTCGAATTGAATGTGATGCAATTAGATACCTTTCTGTGATTTGTTTCTGTCGAAATTTCACCTGCTGCAAATATGTACATGTAAGATTAATAAATTACATCTAGACAAGATAAAAAGGAAAAAATAGACCGACTTTTCATAACCTTTCTCCGGTTTGCTTCGGCAAACCTAATGTGGTTCTCTTGGTTCGGTCAGGTGTCTAGGCCGTGTCGAGGGGGTTACATTGTCTCTCTTGAGGGGGATATTACCCATTTACCCTTCATTAAACCTCCCACATCCAAACACAAGTCCAACACTCAAACCCAACAACACATGGAGGCCCACTAGACTCTCATGAAGCCCAACGCTCAGCCCAACAAGGTTCGAACATCCGACTCGATGTGTTAGTCCAAGACACGGGTCAACGCCCCTTGTTAACTCGAAAATCCGGGTCGTTACTGTAAAAGTTTCCTCTTGAGCCTGGAAAAAGGGAAGAAATTCAAAGTGAATTTGGGAAAATCCTTAGTAGGAAGCTAAGGTAGTGAATGTAGAGCTTGGTTAGAAGCTTGAACCACTATAAATCATTGTTTCTCATTTTTAAATTCCATTGCTTCCACCACTATCACTCAAAATCCAATTCACCCCCTTTTGTTACATTCGGTTGATCGATTCTAGCCTCTCAATAAATACATTATTCGTCGGTGTAGAAAAATTTATACCGACGGAAGATAAAAACGGTATGTATATAAGTAATTTATACTGATGAACTATATGAACTGTAACAATAAGCCATATATCAATGGTTGATTCTGTGTGTCGGTATAATTATAGTTTTTGCCGACGGAAAACTATTTATGTTGGTATAAGTTATAACGTGTTTTATTTTTTTTATTTTATTAAAACACATCGTTTTGAATTACAGTTCACTTACTCTCACGACCTCACCTCACGCCTATCTCCAAACCCAGCAAATTGAAATCCCTAATTGGTAATTCCTTAAATCGTCTCTCACTCTCTCATCTCGATTGGTCAGGCAGCCCCCATCGTCAGCGATATTCTGCCCCTCAATCCATCATCTCTCTCTGCCCAAAGGTTAGTCTCTTGAAGATTTTAAATTATTTCATGTTTGTTTTGCGTTCAGGTTTATTTGGAATTGACTTTTTGTTAAAAAACAGTCTATCTTGAAGATAGAACGGTTCGATTTCAGGTTCGGTAGTATGGTTTCTCTCTCTCTTTCTCTAAAAATGTAATATTGGATAACTCTGTTCAAGTTCAACGCCTCATACAAATCTCCAAGGGTTTCCATAAATGTTGAATGAACATAAGCACATTTCTTGTGAACTGAAGGCCTTTGTTTTGATTGCTTATAAATTTAGATTTTGGACTACAAATTAGAGCTTGCTTTTGTTGTAAAGCAGATATAATTTGTTGCCATCTGGTTCAAAAACAGGAAGAAAACCCATTTCTTCTGGTTGAATCTCGCATTGTTTCCTCTTATATGCAGTTAGGAAATGTGATATCTTTTGAAAATAGAAGCAAATTCATTACAGTTCTGCTCTATCCAATGTCATCAATGCTAATGCCATTATGCTTAGTTGAAATTTGTTATAACAATCTAGTCTGCCATGTTCAGCTGTCTGTTTGGCTATAGCATAATAGCATAGCACGCCAATTAATCTAATTGATTGACTTATAAAGTTCATTTTCTATTCATAATCTCTATTGAATTTTATCTTATAATTTCACAGAGAACGCACCGAACAGGGATACAAACATTTTCGCCAACAAAACAGCAAGACACAGTCGACGTGAATTTGAAGTCGAGTGGCAACATTGAACCTAAAACAATAGTTTAGTGTCAAAATTGACACAACTGATAGTTATAAAAATTAAATTTAAATTTAAACAATAGTTTTGGTGGTATTTGGGTAGTTTACTCTAAAATTTAAATCTTAGTGGCATGCTATAAATTAGACAATTTTGGAATTTTGAGAAGAGAGAAATTTGAAGCAAATTATATTATTTAACTTGCATGTTTTCTTCAAGAATATGGTATTTTGTATTCTTGTGTAGCTTTGTAATAGATAATTGGAATGACAAAGAAGTCACTGGTATGCATTTTGTTATTCCAGTTCATTGATATGACGAATTTTTTAGCCCAAAATATTTTTATTTTTAAGTGGATTCAATGAGATTTATGTTTGGCTCAATGAGACTCATTTGTCTGAGTCTATTTTGTTGGTGCTGTAAATCAATAGTAAACCAATTATTTCAATCAGACTCATTTGTCTGAGTATATTTTTTTCAGATCCTCGTAACATCTGCTTCCATCGCCGGCGATATTCTGCTGCAGTGCTGCCCCTCTCTCTGTCATCCTCTCTGCCCAAAGGTTAGTTTCTTTTTATCTCTCTATCTGTTATAACTACTGTTGTATAATAGTTTAGTCCATGGGTGACCTAGGTGTTGGACTAATTCCAGTGAAGTGCGTTTGGGATTACTAGTTTTTTTTTTTATGCGAAGTTTGTATAAAAGTAAAGATGCTGCACATAAAATTTTGCTGTCCATGGTGTTATTTGAACTGCTAAATTTTTGCGAATTTTGGAATTTTATGGTATCAATTAAATAACTAAGTCAGCATAAAATAGATCTTTCTTTTTTTGACCATTATTGGTGGTATGTTTGGGCATTATTTCTTGAATTCTGTATTTGGTGTCATTTTATTGACGTGAAGAGTATAAGTTTATTGCAGTTGTTGCAACTTGCAACATATTTGTCTGTTGTATACAAAAAACTAAGAGATACCTGTAAGTCTTGGGTTAAGCATAGGCTATGTTG
This sequence comes from Hibiscus mutabilis, assembly GCA_019671005.1. Lineage (NCBI taxonomy): Eukaryota > Viridiplantae > Streptophyta > Magnoliopsida > Malvales > Malvaceae > Hibiscus > Hibiscus mutabilis. The sequence continues at coordinate 30,613,827 of CM033724.1, read as the reverse complement.
GAGATTGTTAAATTTAGCAGATTACCAAATACCATGATCTGGCAATGTTTTTATTGACATTTTGATTGTGTAAGTAATAGCTATTTGGCTTAGAGGTTGATTGTTGAAAGGTGATCAAAATATTTTTACAGGAAATGGTTTTATGAGGAGGCTTGAGATTACATGTATAGAGAGTTATGAAAACAATTTTTTGTTCCTTTGCTTTATGCTTAATTCTTTCCTTTTAGAAAGCAGTTAATAGCTTTCAAGCTGTTCAGTATTGGGTATGCCACGTGTTTTTCTTTTTACTTGTCTTTTTTCTCTCCTTTCAGCATCTTCTGATTTTATAATTCTGCCTTCTAATATTGGTAGGGCATGAAAATCAAATAACACTTGTTTTTTCCAGCTTTACTTTTTCTTTTATGTGCAGTCAGAATTTTGTATGTGCTGATTTTGTTTCAGTTTTTTTATGTGCAGCAGAATTTTCATTTTTTCAGCATAACTTTTATGTACAGATTTTTGATGGATAAGACGTGGATCAATCTTAGATCAAGGGCAAGTGAAGAATACATTAGAGGGGTTACTAGTTTTTTTAAACAGCCGATCATTGCCTTCAACAAATCAACAAAATATAGATGGAAATGATTCGAGCACAGAATAGAGGGGGATCTTCGAATTAATCTTAGCTTTTATTATGTACGGTATTAAGAAACACAAATATTTGCTTGCACATTTCTTATGCTTTTAATAGACTCCTACATGTTTTAGTAATTATGTATTACATACTTTTTTTATTTGAATATCAAACAATATTTTTTTTCCTTTAAAAAATAAACAATTTTTGTTATAACTTTATCCAACATTACAATAATATTAATAATTTTAATATTTAAAATTTAAAATAACAATAATATTAATGATTATTAATATTTAAAATAAAAAACAAATGTCAATTAAACATATACCGATGGAAATTTATCGTCGGTATCAATTGAGACTGAAATTTACCGTTAGTAAAAGTCTAAATCAATTGCGCCGAATGCGCCGTCAGTTAATACCTCGACTTATACCTATGACTTGTCAGTCGGTAAAGCTCAAACATATAGCGACGGACGTATCGTTAGTAAAAACCCGTTGTTATATATGTGCCATATATACTGTCGGAATAGATACACTAATTTGTCAGGGGAGGCCATAACTATACTTACGGATTTGTCCGTCGGTATAGGGTCCCAACATTTATAGCGACGGTTGTTTCCGTCGCTATAGATGTATACCAGCTAGCATTTTATCGACAGTTGTTTGTCTGTTGGACTAACGCTGTTGTCCGTCGATAAAGAGTTTTGGACCATATACCGATGGTTTTTAGATGTTTTACCGACAATTTTTTGTCCATCGGTATATGTAATTTTTTATAGTGATAGTAGAGTAAAAATGTACCATTGAGCTTTATAAGCTTAATGTTTAGAATTGTTGTTTCCGTTCGCTAGTAGGTTGGCACGTTACTTGGAGGAGCGACATCGGAGTAGTATTTCAATGCATCATCTCATCATAATACAATATTTAGATCTTTGGGATATGTATTTGTAGGACCTTATTATTTGTACTTGTAACTCGTATTTTGGAATTGTAGTGTTTGATTCAAATTCTTGGTATTTCTAAATTAATTTGGAGCTTAATTGTAAATGCTTTAAATACTTATCTATATTTTAAGTTTGGACTTGGTGATATTTTGGAAATAATTTCTTTTGGGCTAAACTAGGTTAGACTTTTATGGTTATGGGTTGGGCTTGAGGCCCAAATGTGACATTCGGGTTTAGGTTGTTACAAAATATATCATAAGGCTTACTATATCTTTGTTTAAACATACCTCATGGTACAAATTATTTAACCAAAGTTATATTAACAACAAAACACATTCTGTCACATATGCGAAACAATAGGCTTAGTTCATATGTCACCTTCTAGGAATTTGACAAAAAGAATAACAGTACTCAAAATGCTCAACAAGTAACTTGCAACTCCTAGGAACTATCTCAGCAATACGGAGTGAAATTACCTTAAATGCATGCAATGAAACAAAGTAAGCTTGTATGGCTTAGTGAGGTAGTTAATCAAAAGCAATAATGTAATGTTTGTAGGTAGTCATTTATACATGAGGGGTTACAAACTAAAATGGCATGAATGACATATTATCATGATCATAGTTTAAACTAGATGTTCATAATTATAAGCTAATATACTTAATCATAGAAATATATCTTTTAGTTCCTTGGATTACAAGTATCGTGTGAATACACAAATTCCACCAATTATAGCCTATAATAGAGAAGGTCAATCCACCCAACTGTCGCATGTGACCATAAATATCCCTCCAAACATCAAAGGATCATAATTCATAACTTTACATGAGCTCAATGAATTCTATGACACGCCAATTATACCCAAAGATAACTTGTTATTCAAGGTTATCATTAGTCCATAGTTTGATTTCAAAGGTGAGCTTGTAGCTCCAGATCATCATAAATCATAACTTAAATCATAGTGTGCTTGAAGCTTCATAGCTTAACATATAATCGTAGTTTTCCATTGAAGAATAGTTCATATCAATATACAAATTACCAAAGCTTATGCAAATGTTCTTAGAAAGAAAAATCAAAGGTTTAAGCTTACCACGCTTAGCTTCATGCCATTAACACCAAAGCCACAGGTGAGCCAAAGACGCACATATGTTTCAAAGCATAAGACAATCAAAATAACATATCGAGATGACACTGAGTCATCTCGGAACACAATTACACTTGCCTAATACTCCAAAGTTACGGAGTATCACGAATCACAATTCCTTGCTCGACGGTTTTAGCTTTAGCTTTTCAAGATGAAGTTTCCTCGATTTAGCTTGATCTAAAATGGAATTCATCAAAGATAGCTTCATAAATTCAAGATTCATATTCACTAACTTGACATGGAAACCCTAAATTCAAAGGGTTGTGTTTTGATGTTTCAAAGCTCTAAAATTCATTAAATCACTAAATCTTTAATGGAGGATCACTAATTACTTAAACCCTTAAATTTTAGGGTTCATGGATCAAGAACATATTTAATTAAAACTTAACAAAAATGGTATCATATAAAATCTAAGAAAGGGCTTACCAAATATGAAATTAGATTGAATAGGGGATGACTAATTTAGGAGGAATTTAAATTTGAAGGCTATGGTTCTTCAAAGCCTTCATCCATGGTGAAAACAAGACTTGAAGAAGATGAAGAAAACTTTATCTTTCCTCTAAGCTTGGCATTTAGATTAGTTATCCCTTACTCTAATTTCCACAATTTTCTTAATTAAAATCCATGCAAATTTTCACCCCTTGCCACCAAGCTTATGACTAAGCACTTTTAATACAAATGGTTTAATCAAAGGTTTTGTTCTTAAACTTTCAACCTCTTCTACTCAAGCCACTAAACTTTACTTACTTCTCAAGCATCATATTTCATTCTATTTAATCCTTGTTCCATAAATCCCTTTATTGCATTTAGAACATTTAGATTTACTTACAATTTAAATTTTGAATCACACATTCTTGCAATTTAATCCTTATTCCTTAAACTTCAAATTATACTTAGTAATTTGAAGTCAATCGAATAAATAACTTAAATATTAGATTGAATTACTGAAAAAGATAAATTTCAAAACTCAAAAATCCAAAAATTTATTGAGTCGATTTTAGGGATGTTACAAACATAGAATGATATATCTAATGTCGGTAGTTTTGACATACACACATTTGTCACACTCATTAATCTATAGTCGTTTGTCATCATAACACTATCGAACTTCATATGCCATTTCTTTGGTGTTTATTTAAGTTAATAAAAAGATTTCACCAGCCTACAAACTTTCCTCCCTTGGCATGAAACTACATGACCCTCATGTTGTTCCATGTAAATTTCTTCATCATGATATCCATTTAAGAAAGCTATTTTAACATCCATTTGATGTAGTTCTAAATTCCACAAAGAAAAATTGCGAGTATCATCCCTATAGAGGTTATTCTTGATACATGAGAATATGTATCAAAATAGTCAAGACCTTCCTTTTTTGGTAACTTTTTTTAACCAATTTGGCCTTGTACTTATCAATTGTTCTATATGCTTTCATTTTTCGTTTGAAAATCTATTTAGAATTTAATGGTTTAATTCCTAGAGGAAGATCCATTAATTCTCATGTATGGTTTTGCATGATGGAATCAATTTCACTTTTAATGGCATACTTCCATAAGGTGCCTTCAGATGAACGTATATCATCATTATACGTTTGAGGTTTAACATCTAGCAAAAAGGTTAGAAAATCTCATCCAAATGATTTTTCTACCCTTGCTCGCGTACTCCTTCTTGCCTATATTTTAGGTTCAACCTCTCGTTGATCGTCTAGATTATCTTCATCGATAGTCTTTAAAGTTTGTTTCATTTAACTTGGATCAATTTCTCTAGCTTTAAAGCGGAACACGTTTTCAAATAAAGATGAATTCTTTGATTCCATTATCTTATTATTGTGAATCTGAAGGTTCTTTGATTCATATAAAAGAAATCAATATGCGTTCTATTTTTTGCATAGCCAATGAAAATACAATCCACTATTTTAGGACCTATTTTCATTTGCTTTGGTTACAGAGTCATTACCTTTGCAAGACACTGTCACACTTTCAATTGGTTATATGAAGGTTTTCTACCTTTCCATAACTCATATGGTGTCTTATTTCTTTCCTTGCGGAGAACCTTATTTAAAAGGTAATTAGCTTATAGAATAGCCTTCTCCCCACATGTTCTGTGATAACCCAAAGCTTCCTAGCAAAGCGTTCATCATTTCCTTTAGAGTTTTATTTTTCTGTTCGGTTACTCCTATTAGATAGGGGAGAGTATGGTGGTGTTACTTCGTGAATAATATCATGTTGTGCATAGTATTCCCCAAATAGTTCAACGTATTCACCACCACGATCACTTCTTACCATCTTAATCTTTTTATTAAGTTGGTTTCAACTTCCTCTTTATATAGTATAAATTTCTTTATAGCTTCGTCTTTGCTCTTAAGAATATATACGTAGCAATATTTTGTGCTATCATAAATGAATGTAATAAAATATTTATTTCATCTTCTAGTTTGGACAAACTATAAGTCACAAACATTGATATGTATTAGATTAAGAGGTTTTGTACTTCTTTCAACGATTTGAAATGTAGACCTTGTTAATTATTTCACAACACAAGTTTCACATTTGTTCTTATAATTAATGCGAAATGAAGGAATGTGCTCCAAGTTAATTAATCTACACAAGGTATCATAATAACATGTTCGAGCCTACCATGCCATGAATCATATGACTCAAGTATATAAACAAAAAACAATCATTTTTCTTATTCATCGTTTTTGCTTTTACACAGATATCATTGAGTTTCCACATGTCATTCAATACAAATCATTTTCCCACAAACATTCCCCTTTTGAAAAAATCAACTTCTGGGATTTTGTAAAACTAATATTTGATTTTGATATAACAAGTAATTTCAATGATCAATTTGTACAATAAGATAAAATTTTAAGTACTCAAAAATACTCACAAAATGACAAGGATTTGAACTTAAAAGTGTTTCTTAGTCAAAAACTAAAACCCCAAATATTTTCTAAGTGTTTTGTACTCAAATAGCCGAAATTTGTCCAGGCGTATCAATACACCCTTTCCTGTATCAATACAGTTCTTAACTACTGGAAATTTTTTTTATGCAAATGGCTATCGAGTACCGATATGCTCACAAGCTGTATCGGTATGCAAGTTTGATACGCATATATCCGTTTCGATACGCCATTCAACCTAGGAGATAACAACTATGTGAGTATTGGTACGGCTTCATGTGTACCGATACAGGGTGTTAGATTTTCCAAATCTTTTACATTTAATATTCAATCGTTGCCTTGTCAGTTTATTGAAATCATAAACTTTGAAAATCTGTTATAACGTATCGATACACTTATAGGCATATCGATACAGGTTTTGATACTCGAGCATATAGGATTCCAGTGAGTAAACCCCATACCGATACTGTAAGTCTTGTACCGGTACACCATTGTTAAATCAACAACTCGTACTGATACGCCTTTCTCAATTATCGATACCCATTTGTACAACTGCTATTTCTTCTCATGGCTCGTACCGATATGGAAGCCTGATACCAAGGGTAGGCAGACAACATTTATTCTGGGAAAATTGCTCTCCAACAGCTATAATCAATTCCTCAACCACCCAAACGATTAGAAATCAATGAAGGGGTATAAAATAAAGTCTCAAAAGCTACAACAACAACTAATCATCAACTTTCAAGTTTTCAAGCACAAATCCAACATCTTTGAGCCTATTAAAGTCAAATCATTGTAACCCTCTTGAGTGAGCAAATTTGTAATCTTTATTTTCAAGACTGGGTTGAGTGAACTTGTATTGGGGAAAATTTACTACATTTGAGAGGATTTTATCATTTTCCAATCTTTTCTTGTAAAAGAGTGAGTTCATCAAAGCTTTGGGTAGAAAGCTTTGATTGTGTAACAATTTCCTCCTTAACCTAGAAAAGGGGACAAAATTCTTTAGTGAAATTGTGAAAATCCTTAGTAAGAAGCTAAGTTAGTAGATGTAAACCTTGTTAGAAGGTTAAACCACTATAACTTCTTGTGTCCCGTTCTATTTATTTTCCAATTTGCTTCCAAAATTTTTATAGCCAATTCACCCTCTTCTTGGCAACTTTCACCATTGATTGATCATCCCAACAATTGGTATCAGAGCCACACTCAATTGAAGGTCTAACCACCATTGAGACGATCCTAAAGGTGATTTAATCGATCGTCGATCAAGCCTTGGCCTCTACTTCCAGCAACAACCTCTACGAGTCTCAATCCATCACCAAACCTCCTTATTTCAATGGGGATAACTATCCCTATTGGAAGAATCATATGAGGCTCTTTATCAAATCCAACGACTACCTCCTTTGGGATGTAGTAGAAGATAGACCGGCCATTCCAATAAAGAGAGAAGGAGACCGGCTCGTTCCAAAGTCCAAGCATGAGATGACCGATGAAGATCGAAAGAAGTTACAAATCAATGACAAAGCTATGCACATGATATTTTGCGCTCTTGGATCGGATGAGTACTCGAAGATGTCTTCTTGCACAAGTGCAAATGAGATATGTGATAAGCTAGAAGTGACGTACAAGGGCACAAATGAAGTAAAAGAGACCAAGATTGGCCTCCTAAATCTAAGCTACGAGAACTTAAAAATAGAGTCGAATAAAGATATTTCAAAAATGTTTGATCGATTCTCCGTCATAGTCAACGGTCTAAAAGGATTCAGAGAAGTTACTCCGGAAGAAAAGCTTATCCAGAAGTTTATCTATTCTTTTTTCGAGTCATGGGATGGAAAGAGAACCGTCATCATCGAAGTAAAAGATCTCAAGACTTTGAAGCTCAATGCTCTCATGGGATCTCTTCTTACTCATGAGATTATGAAGAAAGGAAGAGATGAAGAAAAGAAGAAGAATGAGAAAAAAAGAGGTAGAGAAGAAAAAGATACGAATTACTCTCAAAGCTTCACAAGATGAGAGTGATTCTAGCCATGAAAAAGATAAAGAAATGGCTATGCAAGCCAAAAGGTTCACTCGGTTCATGAAATCCAATCGGGGAAGAAAGTTCCATTGAAGAGGGGATTTCAAGAACAAGAACAAGGAAGAAGAGAAGGATCTAATTGTGTGCTACAAATGCAAAAAGCCGAGACACATCAAGATGAATTGTCCCCAACTCAAGAAGAAAGGCTTCAAGAAAAAGAAGAAGCATAAGGCACGTGTAGCCACTTAGAGTGATGAAGAATCTTCAAGTGATGAGGAATAAGAAGTTGCAAATCTTTGCCTTATGGCCTTCGAAGAGGATCCTAAGCTAACCTCCAACTTATCCATTGAGCTTTCTTTTGATGAATTATATGATGAATATAATGAGTTGCAAGAGGTTTATGACAAATTAGTTTTGAAATACAAATAATCACTTTTGAAAACAAGAAAATAATTTCCAATTTGAAAAATCAAAATGACTCTTTATCCAAAACTAATTCAGAACTTGAGAAGAAGGTTTTGGATATACAAGCCAAACAAAATGATTTTGAAAAGAAAAATCAAGATTTAAATAACCTTCTCTCTAAAGTTCATGATGATCACCAAAAGGAAGTTGGTGATCTTAAGCTTCTTTGAAGAAAGTTGGGAATACCTATTTTGAAAAAGAAAATTCTTCAAAACCTAACTATGTGAAAAAAAATTAATGGGTACAAACAAAGAGGCTTCCAAAGGCCCTCTAGAGGTAAAATGATTAGGAGTGTTTGGGTTCCTAAGGAACTTGTCACTTCTAACAATCTTAAGGTAATTGCTTCTTGGATTCCCAAGGGAACCAAGTTTTTGGGAGCTAATACTCATGGACCCAAAATGATTTGGGTACCAAAAATCAAGACATAATTCTTTGTTTGTAGGGGGAGCATTGCTACAAGGCCAAAACTTCAAGTGCAAATTTGTGGTACCTTGATAGTGGATGCTCAAGACACATGACTGGTGACAATAGTCGATTCTTGAAGCTAAAACCAAAGAGTGGAGGAGTAGTGACGTTTGGTGACAACTCCAAATGCCACATTGAAGGAATTGGTTCCATTGGTAATCACTCTTCTATACTTATTGAAAATGTCTTATATGTCAACGGTCTTAAGAATAATTTGTTAAGCATAAGTCAACTTTGTGATAATGGTTTCAATGTGCTTTTTGATTTAAATGGTTGCAAAATTATCAACATTGAAACCAACAAAATTGTGCTTATTGGTCATCGCATAGGAAACATATATATGGTGCATTTAGATGACATTCATATTTCTAATGCATGTTTTGTTGCTAAAGATGAGCATGATTCATGGTTATGGCATAGAAAACTAAGGCATGCAAGCATTAGTGTTTTGGAAAAATTGATTTTAAATGATCTTGTAAGAGGTTTGCTTAAAATAACGTTTTCATATAGCAAAATTTGTGATGCTTGTGCTAAAGAAAACCATAAAAAAGTTTCTTTTAAACCTATTAATGATGTTTCTACAAGTAGAGTTTTACTATTGATCCACATGGATCTTTTTGGCCTTATTAGCATAATGAGTTTGGGTGGAAAATCATATGCATTTGTTTTAGTTGATGACTACTCTAGATACACTTGGTTCTATTTTTAAGTACTAAGGATGAGGCTTTAGAAAAATTCATCACATTTTCAAAAGCAAATAAAAACGATTTTGGTTACTCAATTACACATATTCGAAGTGACCATGGAACCGAATTTTAAAATTTAGGTTTTGAAGAGTTTTGTAACTCAAATGGTATAAGCCACAAATTTTCTGCTCCTCGAACACCTCAACAAAATAGGGTTGTTGAGAGGAAAAATCAAACTTTAGAAGAAATGGCTAGAACCATGTTGCGTAAAAATAATTTGCCTAAGTATTTTTGGGCGAAAGCCACTAATACGGCTTGCTATAATGTAAATAGAGTAATGATTAGGCATATTTTAAAGAAAACTCATGATGAACATTTCAAAAATAAAAGCCTAGCATTAGCTATTTTCATCTATTTGGTTGTAAATGTTTTGTTTTAAACAATGAAAAAGATAATTTAGGCAAATTTGATGTAAAAAGTGATGAAGCTATTTTTCTAGTTTACTCTTTAAATTCTAAAGCCTATCGTGTATTTAACAAAAGAATTGTAGTAGTAGAAGAGTCTATACGTGTGGTCTTCGATGATAACCTCCTTCCGAGGAAGGATCTTGTGATGATGATGATGTAGGAATTTTTGATGTCAATGATGGTGGAGGACAATCATCAAAGTTAGATGAAGTTCAATCAAAAGATGAACCACAAGATCCACCTCTAGAAGCCTTGAAGGACATGACTCTAGAGGAAAAGGAGGTCACCTACCCAAGGGAGTTCAACTATATCAAAGGTGGTGAAATTTTGGGTGATCCATCCAAAGCGGTAACCACTAGATCTTCTCTTAGAAATGCATGTAATTATGTTGCATTTATCTCATGCATAGAGCCTAAAAATATCAAATAAGCATTAAATGATGATTATTGGATATTGGCTATGCAAGAAGAGTTAAATCAATTTGAGAGAAGTAAAGTATGGACATTAGTTGATAGACCTAAAAAAATAAATCTATAATAGGAACTAAATGAGTTTTTAGAAACAAACTAGATGAGAGTGATAACATAGTGAGAAACAAGGCTAGACTTGTTGCTCAAGGTTACACTCAAGAAGAAAAAAACAATTTTGATGAAACCTATGCATCGGTAACTAGAATGGAAGCTATTAGGATGTTGCTTGCATTTGCATGTTATCTGAATTCAAGCTTTTTCAAATGGACGTAAAAAGTGCTTTTCTAAATGGTTTTATAAATGAAGTGTATGCAGAACAACAAGCCAGTTTTGAAGATCCAAAATACCCAAACCATGTTTTTAAACTTTCAAAGACTTTAAATGGTTTGAAACAAGCTCCTAGAGCTTGGTATGAACGTTTATCAAATTTTTTAATTGAAAAAGGTTTTGATAAAGGAAAGGTGGATACTACATTTTTTATAAAAAGAAAAGACAAAGACATATTAGTAGTACAAATTTATGTTTATGATATAATTTTTGGTTCTACTAATGAGCTTCTTTGTCAAGAGTTTGCTAAGTTGATGCAAGGTGAATTTGATATGAGCATGATAGGGGAGCTCTCATTCTTTTTGGGGCTCCAAATTAAACAAAGGAAGGATGGCATCTTCATCAATCAAGCTAATTATATCAAGGACATGCTCAAAAAGTTTGGCTTGGAGAATGTGAAACCTCAAGCCACACCAATGAGCTCTTCTACAAAGCTTGACAAAGATGAATGAGGTAAGTGTGTTGATTTAAAGCTTTATAGATCAATGATAGGATCTTTGATTTATCTTACCGCAAATAGACCAGATATTATGTTTAGTGTTTGCTTGTGTTCTAGATTTCAAGCTAGTCCTAGAGAATCACACCTTATAGCCGTTAAGAGAATCTTTAGATACCTTAGAGACACACCTTGTTTAGGTCTTTGGTATCTTAGAGACTCTTCCTTTAGTTTACATGCTTTTTCGGATACGAATTATGGGGGTTGTAAGATAGATAGAAAGATTACCTCCGATACATGTCAATTCCTAGGTAGTATGCTCATATCATGGTTTTTTAAGAAGCAAAATAGTGTAGCATTATCTACCACTGAGGTGGAATACATATCGGTAGGAAGTTGTTGTGCTCAAGTCCTTTGGATGAAGCAACAACTCTTAGATTATGGACTTGATGTGGGTACCATCCCTCTAAAGTGTGACAATACTAGTGCCATTTGTCTCACTAAGAATCCCATCCAACATTCTAGAACCAAGCACTTAGAAATAAGGCATCATTTCATTAGAGATCATGTCTTGAAAAATGATGTAGTTCTAGAGTATGTAGACACCTTGAACCAATTAGCGGATATCTTTACCAAACCATTAGACAAAGAGCATTTTTGGTCTTTTAGGAGAGAGTTAGGGCTTACTAGCCTTTCTTGAACCTTAGAGCCTTTTTGGTGTTTAAAAGTTGCTTGAATTTGATTGATTTCATTGCTTATGTGCTTTTGATCCTATATGCATCTATTCATGTTGTTAGGGGGAGTATGCATCTTTTTTTGACCACTCATGATGATCTTATATCATTTACATGCATATAGATTCGATTAAGTTTGAATTTTTGGGTCTCTTGCAAAAAAAATGTCACTTTTGGTCAAAGGGTATCGATACGGTTAATTACGTATCGATGCGGTTAAATGGGCATTGTTTCGGTATAGGTGAAGTCCGTATCGGTACCGAAAAAGGATCGGTACGCCTATAAAATATACCAAAATTCAGTGTCGGTACACGTCTTTAGCGTATCGGTACGTGTAGCCTCTAGAGCTTTAAATGGGGTTTTAAATGAGGTTTTCCTAATTCAAATCAAATTCTAACTTTTCCTAAAACCCTAAGTTAAACTCTCTATATAAAATCCTCTCAAATATATTATTTTTTCATCAAATCACATCAAATTTTTTGAGGGTTTTTATTTTCCACATCAAACCCAAGCTATCATCATCAACATTAGTGCAAATCATCCTTCATTCATCATATCTTCCATAACTCAAGGTAAAACTCTATTTTTTTAAATTTCATTTTTCTTTATATTTGTATATTGTTTATGTTTCAAAATTATACTTTTCACATGTATATATCTTTGTCATCAAAGTTTTAACAAAAAAATTCAAAACATAGAATTTATTATTCGAATATAAGATTATACTCGTATATTTTTTAAATTGCTTTTCAAAATTTATTTTTACCAAAAATTTTCTTTATTTTTGTATATGTTTTCAAATTATATAAAATATATTTTTACCTTACCTTGATTATTGGATTGATTAATTGGATTGAATGTGGTGTTTATGCATACATGTATTTTTGTGGTTTGAAAATTTTTCAGGTTTTTACTATGGCACCAAAGAAAATAGCAAGAAGGAAGATCGTGGCTAGTTCTTCCACTCAAAATCCTACCTTACTCAATCCCGACAACAATGGTACTAGACCAAACCTTATCCAACTCTATTGCCTATGTTTTAATGAACCGACTGATTTGGAATGTTTTAAACACTTCCAAAATTTCAAAATCCGGCGTTAACGTGTTGTTTCCATTCCTTTTATGAATTTTGAAGATTTTCACTTTCAATATCTTGATTTAATGAGGGAATGGAAGTTCATATCCTTTTTAAGTATACTGGCATTGTTTACAAAAATCTTGTCCTTATTTTCTACTCTAATGCCCGGTGTGTTTACAATCAAGAGAAAACCGAGGTTATTGCTCTCGAGTCTCATCTTATGGGAAAATAATTTTGACTCGATTCTCAAATAATAGTTGACCTTTTGGGGATGGATAATACGGGTATTGATGATGAAAAATCTTTTCCACACATCCAAAATGGCTCCATTACCGTCCTAGATGCACATGACCGTTTCTTTCACCTCCTTATCACTAGGTGGCTTCGACTATCTGGTGGCAAGTTGTCCACCATTCTCCAAGTTGATGAATTTTGGCTTCATTGTTTTCATGAAGGAACTCGCCCAAACCTTGCCCAAATTATGTTTGCCGAGCTAGTCTACCTCGTCCAAAATTTCTATACCTCCATCGTCACATCTTTTACCTATAGCACCACCCTGAGATTCATTTTCCACAAGCTTGAGATTGACTGCTCCTATGATCTTCCTTCGCCTCTCACCAATACCATTGATGATCACTTTCTTAGGCATGCAAAGTTCACCTTTTACAATGGTGGATGGATTCATATTGTCGATCTTCCTCGCGATGCTCAACCAAATCCCGAAGAGAATATGCCAGCCGCTCTAGTGCTCCGGTAGCTCCAGTTGCTCAACCTTCCTATGATGCACTTATGGCATATCTTGATTGAAAGTTTGCTACCATGACCACTAACTTTGGAGACATAAATGCAAGGCTTGACTCGTTTGATGCTCGTTTAACATCTATAGAGAATCGGTAAGCTTCTATGGATATGACACTTACCGCCATCCATGGTGAATGGCGTGGTCACTCTCTTGGAGACGATGGCATACAAGATGAGTATGAGGATGAGGATGATGAAGACGCTCCGTAGGCTGTTGCATCTCATAGCATATCATATCATATTTAGGTTTTAAGTTTATGCACCTATGTTTTTATTTGATTTCCTATGTCTTTTGGTTTATGGTTTATGTTTTGGATTATGATGTTAAGTTGGATTTTTATTATGTTGCTTGAATTTTAAATTTGAACTTTATATCTATGTTGTTTCTTTACGCTTGGAGTTCTCTATTGTTCTTATATTTTTCCCTATTGATTTTGATCTAACAAAAAGGGGGAAGTACGAGCTAAATTTTTCAAAACGCTTTTCAAACTTAAATGGCCTTAGAGAAAGGGGGAGTATTATTCAAAAAGATTTAAAATTTATTTTGGGTTTTATTATATCAAAAAGGGGGAGATTGTAAAACTAATATTTGATTTTGATATAACAAGTAATTTCAAGGACCAATTTGTAAAATAAGATAAATTTTAAGTACTCAAAAATACTTACAAAATGACAAGGATTCGAACTTAAAAGTGTTTCTTAGTCAAAAACTAAAACCGCAAATATTTTCTAAGTATTTTGTACTCAAATAGCCAAAATTTGTCCAGGCATATCGATACACCCTTTCCCGTATCGATACGATTCTTAGCTACTCAAAATTGTTTTACGCAAATGGCTATCAAGTACCGATACGCTCATAAGTCGTATCGGTACGCAGGTTCGATATGCATATATTCGTTTAGATACGCCATTCAACCTAGGAGATAACGGCTATGTGAGTATCGGTACGGCTTTATGCGTTCTGATACGGGTGTTAGATTTTCCAAATCTTTTGCATTTAATATTCGACCATTGCCTTGTCAGTTTATCAGAATCACAAACTTTGAAAATATGTTATAACGTACCGATACGGTTATAGGCGTATCGATATGGGTTTTGATACTCGAGCAATTAGGATTCCAGTGAGTAAACTTCGTACCTATACGATAAGTCCCGTACCGGTACATCTTTTTTAAATTGACAACTCATACTGATACTCCTTTTCCGCGTATCGGTACCCCTTTGTACAACAGCTATTTCTTTTTATGGCATGTACCGATACGGAAGCCCGATATTGAGGGTAGGCAAACAACATTTATTGCGGGAAAATTGCTCTCCAACGGCTATAATCAATTCCTCAACCACCCAAACGGTTAGAAATCAATGAAGGGGAATAAAATGGAGTCTCAAAAGCTATAGCAACAACTAATCATCAACTTTCAAGCACAAATCAAACATCTTTGAGCCTATTAGAGTCAAATCATTGTAACCCTCTTGAGGGAGCAAATTTGTAATCTTTATTTTCAAGATTGGGTTGAGTGAACTTCTATTGGGGCAAATTTACTACATTTGAGAGGATTTTATCATTTGCCAATCTTTTCTTGTAAAAGAGTGAGATCATCAAAGCTTTGGGTAGAAAGCTTTGATTGTGTAACGGTTTCCTCCTAAGCCTACAAAAGGGGACAAAATTCTTTAGTGAATTTGTGAAAATCCTTAGTAGAAAGCTAAGGTAGTGGATGTAAACCTTGTTAGAAGGTTGAACCACTATAGCTCCTTGTGTCCCGTTCTTTTTATTTTCCAATTTGCTTCCAAATTTTTTTATTGCCAATTCACCCCCTCTTGGCCACTTTCACCATTGATTGATCATCCCAACAGATTTAAACACCATCCTAAAGCCATGCATACTTAGGAGTATCCCAGAAACAAGATTCTTTTGTATGTCAGGTACATACAACACGTTTTGAAGATTCATCTCTTTGCCCGAAGTCATTTTCAAAACTATAGTTCCCTTCCCCTTAATCTTGAAAGTTGCATGTTGCCCGTGTAGAGCTTATCCTTGTTCTCACTAGAAGCCAACTCAACAAATGAGTCATTTTCACTACATATCTGACATGTGGCACCAGTATCAAGCCACCATTCTTTTGGATTTGATTCAACCATGTTGACTTCAGAAATCACAACACATAAATCCATATCAAATACTTTCTTGGAAATTTCTTCCAACGCAATAGCCTTGGTCGGTTTTCCTCTTTTAAAGTCATTATTGACTTTCATTGCATTTGCCTTGGCAATTTCATTGGTAATATTAGGGTTGGCAATTTTGCCGAGCCTTTTTGCCATACCTCTATCATCTACATGAGCACATTAGTAGCATGTCTGTTGTGATCAACGAACCATAATAATATCTTCTTCTATCACCAAAAATAATGTAGAAAATCACATAATAAAATAGTAAAAAAAATCTTTGTGTGTTAAAACTAGTAGGTTTAGAAGGTATTTATAGGGGTTTCATATGGGAGTTTTAATGGAAATAAAATGTGTGAATTATAGAAATTTTATTTGTAATAAAATTCATGAATTATATAACATTATCAAAATAATATTCGAATTAAAGATAATATCTTATCATATATTTATCTTTTTAACTTTGAATATTTAAAAAGATAATATGTGAAATAAAGACAATACTTGCTTGGAAATTTCTTCCACAGCAATGGCCTCGGTCGTTTTGCCTCTTTTAAAGTCATTCTTTACTTTCATTGCATTTGCCGACAATTTCCTTAGCAATATTAAGGTTGAAAATTTTGTTGAGCCTTTTTGTCATACCTCTATTGTGACTCGAAGTCATAAATAAATTCGGAGACGTGATAAAAAATATCAACTTTGTTAAACTGCATGAATTGAGTAAACTAAAAACCTTAAACAAAATTCACACAGTCCAATAATAAACACAATAATGAATAGTGCGTCAAGTAGGTTAGCATAAAAGAGAGAAGGTGCACTAGGCACGCTTAAATACTAGGTTTTTCAAGAAACTAATCCTAAACATGTACTCTCAAACCGATTTTCAATTATCTGTTTTTGAGTTTTCCTTCACAGAATCAGAATTATTAATAATTCAATAATAAACAAAAAGTTAACCCTAGTTTATTTTGATTTTATAAACCAAAAAAATTAAAATTCTGAAACAAAATCAGTAACCAATGTTACTTCAATAACAAATTCTATTGAACGGCAAGATTAAGATCTTGAAGCTAATTGTAACGAGTAATTAAAAAATCGTAGTATTCCCACTTTTTCTTAAAAAATTTTGATTTGGAGGAATTTCTTAAAAATCGTATTTTTGAATAAAACTGGAATCGCCGCTGGTCACATGGATAAGGTAGACCGAACACAAAAAAAAACCAGAGATTCTCACTTTTAGGTTCAGGAGTCGGTTACGTGTGGGGAGGGGTTCGCACCCCCACCATGCCCAAACTTGGTATCAAATCGATTATAATTTTTATTAATATCAAAATTTATGAGTTAAAGTGACAAATCAATTAAAATTTGGTTATACATGCAAGCTCATTTTAAGGACCCTATTACTCGAGGAATAAACGAAAACCACAACAAACACTTTTGGATCTAGCCAAGTTTACCCTCTTGTAATGGAATACCGCATTAACAATTTATATTCCAGATGCAACATAATAACATGGCAAAAACATGTACATAAATAAGAGCATGAATATTAACTTTTACAACAAATGCACCATAAATAAAAAATATATACATACGTAATATGGAAAATACCTAAACGAACAGATGCGTGAGAAAGTAAATACAAACAAATAAAAACATAAAAGCATAAACTTGATCAATATATCAAACACATAAATGACAAATGAACATATAAACATGATAAAAAAGGACAAAAATTAAAATAATATAAAAGTGCTGAAAATTAAATATGCATGAAAACAGGACAAATTATTTAAAAAAAGTCTAAAAAAGGGAAAACCCTATTGGATTTGGACCAAATTAGAATTTTTTCAAACTTTAGGGGCTAAATTTAGGAAAAACAAGATTGTATTAAGAAATTAGGGCCAAATTAAAAAATTTTAAAAAATTAAAGGACTACGGAGAGGAATAATTTAGGGCGGAGGGACCTTGAGAGTAATAAAACCACTAAAAACCGGATTAAATTAAAGAAAGGGACGAAATTGCATGATTTTAAAAAATCACAGGAACCACAGGGATGATTTAAAAAGGTGAAAGGACCTCATGTGTGAAAAGTTTGAGGCAGAGGGATTTATGAGGCTATTAAACCATTTTATTTAAAAAAACCTATATTATACACATTCGGCCGAAACTAACCCCTTTTTCACCATTTTTAAACCTTTTCCAAATACCTTCATTTTCTCTGAAATAAACACCAAACCCACCTTATCACTCCCCCTTTTCATGTTAGAATGCTCCATTTTTTATGAAAACCTATGATGTTCATCGTGTTCATCACGAACACAACCTAGAAATCCATATCCGACACCCACCAAACCCAAAATATGGTAGGAGCTCCGCCGTGCTTTGCCACACCGACTTTCGTTAGTCAGTGTTAGAACCCTAAAAAAATTAAATCGAACCCTTTTTCATCTCCCAAATCCAAAATTGAACCGTGGTTTTAAAAAACCAAACAAAAGGCCCTCTTTTTAGAAGAAACAGATTCAAAGAAATCCCTTTTTAGAGAAAACCTTTTCAAAACTATCCGATTCACCATTTATGGCTTGGAAGGCTAAGAGGTTATCATCGGAGAGGGCTAGTCCATCATTAGAAAACCCTATGGCTACCGAAAATCAAGACGGCACTAAGGTAAAACCCTAATATGAATACAAAATATTGAGAGAGAACTACCTCGAAAATATTTTTTTTCTTGTATTGCTTTTTTGAATTCCATAATGATTACATAGTTTTAGGGTTTCTTGTTATATAACCAAAATGATACATTAAATAAAAAACTAAAAAACAAATATAAAAGTAGATATCGGTTGCTTTTTAAATGTTTTGGCCGGATTCATTCGGCATTCTGAGAATGTTGGAAATGCCTCGATGCTCTTGTTGTTTTTGGTTTTTTCATGTGACATGGTCGCTCGAGGAGGGGACCAGAGCGAGGAAACAGCCAACCTAGAGTAGTGGAGGTCCTTCTAGTCGATGTGGCACGAAGCTGAAGAGACACCAAGGGTGCGTAAGAAGCGTGCAAGAGCTGAAGAGCCTAGTGCGTAATCTCTACGTGCACGTTGGGAAGATGGATGGTCTCTTCTAATTCAATTTGGATTGTTGGATCATATTCGATCCAACGGTCCTCACTTGGCTGCGCAGAAGAAACAAAACATATTAAGGTTCTATTGTAAATAGGGTTAATTAAAATTGGTGTTAGCCTATAACGGGCCTTATGTAATATGTATATTTTTTTTAGTTTTAGATGTAAAATGGACTATGGATATTTTAATTTAATGTGGGCTGTTTATTTAATATTTAATTAAGTTTTTTTGTTTGTTTAATTTGTTTAATATAGTAATATATATTTGCATAGATAAAATAATAACAATAATAATAATATAATAAGGATAATAATAAGACAAAAAAACATAAGCCGAGTCAAAGTCCTAGATAATATTAGTGATTACACTAATTTGTCCACTTTGTTTGAATAAATCTATTAAAATGGTAGGAATTAAACTCACGAGACAGATTTATTAAGATTAATTCTTTTTTAAAAACGAGAACATGTAAACCCTTTGAATTAACATTAATTAAATCCTAAAACAAATTTATGTATAAGATCTTAGTCAAACAAATGAAGATTTCGTTGAATTTTTGTGTAGAAAAAGAGATCACGTAAACCCGTTTGAATGGCATGAATTAAATGCTAAAATAGATTTATTTACAAAATCCTAGTTTACAAATAGATCAAGATTTCACTTAGGCATCTTGTTCATCTCAAAATTTCTCAAAGGAAAATATTAGTACAAAAGAAACCTCATACTGTTTCTAAAATATATGTAGTAATAATTATTATGTACAATAATTATTAGAAATAAAGCCAAAAAATACCCCTAACGTTTGAATAAATAGTTATTTTGGCCTCTATTCTTTTTTGAGCCAATTAAACCCCCAACATTTTATTTTGGGTCAAAATAGACCCTCTACGGATGAAAACTATTAGTTAACTAACGATAAATGGCTTGAAATGGCGTGGCAAACCTATATGGAAGTGTGCGCTAACATGGCAGTGCAATATAGACAAAGGTGTTGACTTGAAAGATGTCACATTAGTCAAAAATTAACTTTAAAAAATTATATAAAATATAAAATTATTTTTCTACTAACGTTTCATTCTGTCAAGTTATTTCAAGCTATTTATCATTAGTTGACTAACAATTTTCATCCGCATACGGGCCATTTTGACTCAAAATGAATCATTGGGGGGCTAAATTTGTTTTTAAAAAAAGAATAGGGCTAAATGACTATTCAGTCAAATATTAGGGGCATTTTTAGTATTATGCCTAATTATTAAGGTCAAAATATTGAAATAGATATGAAATTCAATATGGGCGAAATCATACCAAAATTAACAATGTCAATTTGGTGGCCAAAATTCTTTGAGAATAAATAACAAGGCTAAACCTCGTCGTGGTATGAACAACTTCCTTGGGACGATAATCTATTTGCCTTGGATTAAAACCTAAATATGCCTTAATATTTAAAAAACAATAATCTTAAATATAAATGGTAAAATAAATACATATTTATTATTTAAGGAGCGACATAAAATAAAGCAAATAAATACAACATCAAAATCAAGAATAAATGTTGAAACAATTTACTTGTATCTAGACATAAATTTAGGCATAATTCCAAAAACTTCCCCTAACGTTTGACAGAATAATCACTTTGGCTCATATTCTTTTTTGAAGCAATTTAGCCCTCAACGTGTCATTTTGAGTCAAAATAACCCCTCTGTGAATGGAAATTGTTAGTCAACTGATGATAAATGACTTGAAATAACTTGATATAATGACATGTCAGAAGAAAAAACATTTTACATTTTATACAATTTTATAAAAAAACGACTATTGTGT
Source organism: Hibiscus mutabilis (assembly GCA_019671005.1). Taxonomy (NCBI): domain Eukaryota; kingdom Viridiplantae; phylum Streptophyta; class Magnoliopsida; order Malvales; family Malvaceae; genus Hibiscus; species Hibiscus mutabilis. Next base: position 30,593,176 of record CM033724.1, on the reverse strand, counting down.
CATCCTATAAAGTTAGCATATTTTCCTATATGACAATGCTATTGCGGCGTGCACTGCCATGTAGGTTTGCCATGTTATTTCAAGTCATTTACCATTAGTTGACTACAGTTTTCATCCACATAGGGGCCATTTTGACCCAAAATGAAACGTTGAGGGTTAAATTGCTTCAAAAAAAAAGAATAGGAGCCAAAATGATTATTCAGTCAAATGTTAGGGTCATTTTTTTTGGCATTATGCCATCAATTTAAATAAGTAGCTTTGTTGAGGCCTGTGTAACCACATTTTTAAGACAGATTCGTCCTCTCCATTGGTGCTTGAGAAATGTTGGATGTTTATCTCTCAAGATACAACAACAGAATGAGTACAGTAGCAGCACGTCTGATGTGATCAATAAATCATAATCTCGTCTTCTTCTATCACCAAAAATAGTTTCAAAAATATGTGTTAAACCTAATAGGTTTAAACAGTATTTATAGGGGTTTCATGTGGGAGTTTTGTTGGAAATAAAATTTGTGAATTATATAGTATTATCAAAATAATATCTTAATTAAAGATAATATATTATCTTATATTTATCCTTTTAGTTTAGAATATTAAAAAAGATAATACATGGATTAAAGGAGCCATCAATTCAATATCTTATCCTTTTAGCTCGGAATATTAAAAAATATATCTTATATTTAAGGAAATTATCTCGTAGTGGGCAAAATATCTTCAGTCCCCTAGAGGGCTCGACATTCGCACTGTCTACGATGTGTCGGTGTGCCCCCAACCTCGGTGGGGTTCGACGGACTTGGATTTGCACCCACCTACACCTACACTTTGACCCAAGTCATTCAATGACTACCAAGTGGGTTGGTGTATATAAACATTTCTCATATTTGATATTCCACCAATGTTTGATATGTGTTTCTTATGTTTCCTTACACAATTCACATTTAGCCTACTTTGAGCATTAATTTCTCATCCACCTTTACCCAAAAATATTTCTCAAAGTTTTCAAATTTCCATAATTTTCCAAAAACTTCAACTTAAAAATAATTTTATATTTTATATAATTTTATAAAATTATTTTTGACCGATGTGTCATTATGTCAAGTCAGCACCTTTGTCTATATGACACTGCTATCCCAGCTTGCAGTGCCATGTAGATTTGTCACGACATTTTAAACCATTTATCATTAGTGGATTAACAATTTCATCCACGGAGGGGCCATTTTTACCTAAGATGAAATGTTGAGGGTTAAAGTGCTTCAAGAAATAGGGTCCAAAGTGACTGTCTAGTCAAATGTTAGGGAAATTTTTGGGCATTATGCCTTCCATTTATATGGGTTTATTTTTACTTGGGGGAAAGAAGGCAAAATCTGATGCAAGATATCACCCTCATTTTCTCTTATCTCTTTTCTTCAAACCATAGAGGATAATCAATAAAAAATTAACTTTATAGTGTTAATATAATATCTAGTGTTAATGAAGGTGAGAATCATCACCCTCAGTCCATGAGCTTCAAGAAAAGCTCACAATCTTCTAAAAGGCAGTGCGAAGCTGCTTCAAGGCTATATGGAGAGTTTAGGGGTTACAAAAGTTTTTCTAGTTTATTTCTACCCTATTTTTGTGTTTTAATCTATAACTTTACTTCCCTCATCTTTTTTTCACGTGTGAATCATGTTCATATTTATTTGGTTAGTAAAAGAAGTTGATGAGCCCTAAAGAGTTATGGGAAGAAAAAGTTATGGAAAGCTAACAATAAGCTTCATTTATTGTTGTAGATTGGGGTCTAGCTCCAAAATGCTTCCTAAAATTTATAAATGTGATACCTTTCATGTTGAGTGGTAAGCCAATAAGCTTTAGAAATCACCTAGGGCTTCAAAATAAGTGTTTAAAAACAAGTTGGAATGATATTTCGAGCTTTTTTTTGAGAATTATAGGTTCCACTTCTGATACTCAAAGAACAAGCATTGATACCTTATGAATATCCATTAAAAATTTGGAGTTTTTTCAAAGGTGAATACCAATACTCACTATTTTGGTATCAATATTATATGATTTGTTAAAATTCCAGCGTGCTCTAGAGGTACCGATACCTATGTAGCAATATTGAAACTTAGATGAGAGTAACGATACTTATAAGATGGTATTGATACCCTTAATGGAATATTGATACCCATAATCTAGAATGCTTCATAATTTGACTAATCACATGTTAACGATTCAATAAGTTTAATTGTAACACTCGATACCCATTCCAGATGTTACAACCGGATCGTCGAGGTCACATCAACCACCAAAGTGACCCTCGAAGATAATTTAAAGTTTTGAAAAAATCACAAATTAATTACTAATTAAAATAATGTAAAATGTTAAAGTGATGCAAAACATTCTAAAGAAATGACGAAATCCATCTGATGCCATTGTTTGAAGATAAACAAAAGCGAAAATGGGGAGACAAAGAAAATGGTGGTGAGTTGGATTGCCCAGTGTGGTTTAAATAGTGTATTCATAAAACAAGACAATATAACAAGAAAATTTAGACAAAGCAACAGACTAGACATTAGCATATAAAAGTTTAATCCAACAATTAATCATCGATCATGTTAGGAGACGAATTTAAACAAAGATCATGTGAAAAATAATCATTATAGACTCGACGTAATGATATGTCATGTTGAAGATACGAGCTACTAAGTCCCTAATTTTTCAACTATCCACTAATCACCAAACAGAGCAGGTTCCCTATAACTGTTTATGATTCTATACACCAAATAGAGCATGAAATAATTTACTATATCAGTCGAACCGCCAATAGAATGTTAAATTATCCCCCGTAAAGGGAAAACAACCAAGACTTCTCAAGCAAACTCAAGTTCCAATGCAAACAGAAATGCATAATGTATGCATATCATGCTATAACATATATTTTATCCAAATTTTGAGTTCTAAAAGATTCAAAAGATGTAACGACCCAATTTCGGGTGAGTGAATAAGGTTTCAAACCTGGGTTATGGGCCTTTATTTTAGAAGCCCAAGATGAGATTGTTAAGTTGGGGGTTTGAAAATTAAATAGAGGTGAAAAGGAGATAAAGTGAAAAAAAAGAAAGGAAAAAGAAAAAAAAGGTGAAAAGTGGGTGGTGTGGGAGAGAGAAGAGGAAAAAAGAGAAAAAGATTAGGGGAGGTTTGAACTACGATCTACAAAGATCCAGTCATCCATTTTCGACACCTCCACCGCCATTGTGTTCATCACATCGTGACGAGTTTACCGGTACCAGCGACACCACCATTGGAGTTACCGTAGGAGGAGTGAGAGATAGAAAGTTTTAGGTTGTTGAGTTAAGGGGGTTAGAGTGTTCAAAACGAAAAACAGAGGCCACTATCAGAATCATCAGCATCGAGAGAGTTAGTCTGGGTGTTTGTCATCATTGACTGGCCACCGAAAGACGCTACATGAGCCACCACGTGTCGCCGCTGCGCGTGGGCTATGTCCGACCAAGCTGTTATATCACAGCTGGGCTGTGGATCAAGCCGTTGGGCCTAGCATTGGGCCGAGCCAAGCCAACCTAAGCCGTAGGTTGAGTCGGTCCACCAAACTGACCCTTTGAGACGAGTCGAGCCAGCCGCGCCTTAGCCGCCGCGGTTAACCGGCATTGATCGTTGACTTTTGGGGGGACCTTACCTAGGGGTTTCTCAACATTTTTATTATGCGGGCATAGTTTGTTTTTCCATATTCGAACATGGTAAGATATTTTTACTTGTTTTATCCCCTAAAGTAGTCTGATAATGTGAAATAGCTTATGTGGTCGTATTTGTTTTATCATAGGATTTGGTGGACTCAAATATTGGAATCAAAGAGATGTTTAAAGGAGCTTGGATGGTGATTTATCGCTCTGGCTTAAGGTTAGTACACCTCAAACTCCTATTGCTTCATGAGAATCATAAATGTGATTGCCTTGCTTGTTAGTGTTCGCAAAATAGGTTGATGATGAATAAACATGTTGTAAGACCGGTATCATGAGGCTTGATATGTCTATGAGATGCATGATGATGTTATGAATATGATGAGAATAGTGGAGGTTTTAGAGACCGTATAGGGTCGTTTGAGAAGTTTGTATAATTACTTGATGATTGTTTGATTGATTGCTAATTGTGATGCTTGGTATGCTTGTTCGAATAGATTGACTATTTTTGATAAGATTTATGCTTAAAGGATAAATTCTTGATTAAATGATTATAAAGCCGGTAAGTAATATTAATTGATTAGATGCATTAGTAAACAAACCCTAAAGACTTTCATAAGCTTTAGAGAGTAAGGCCTCGTGAATCTCAAATTATACTAATACGTTGAAGTTAGTGATTAGGATATCGACACAGGCTTTGGATTTTTCTGTATGCTATTCAACATTGTATCGGAACGGGTTGACCTGTACTGGTACTCGAGGAAATTGATATTTCCAATAAGCAGCTTTAGTATCGGTACGCGTGTAAGTATCGATACCCAAGGGTAACTTATCGATACTCATGTTCGAGTACCAGTACCTGATACGCTAAATAATCAATAAATGTAAATTAAGGGTGGAAATTGATGTGTATATTAATAATTGAATTGTGCCTTGATAAATTAGATAACAATGATTAATGGAGACAATAAATGAGATTGATTATATACTTCTCCATAATCTATTAAGAACTCTGCAATATAAAATAAATGATGTGATGATGATTAACAACAATATGGGGATCCTTGGGATCGTGTTGCTTGCATGCCTGGTAAGCATTTGATTAGTTGAGTTCTATTGATTAATGGGATCCGAATACCTAGAGAAAGAGTGTTGAAACACCGTGGTTAGAGATGCCGAATAGAGGTTACCGATGCTATGTGACTCGGGCCTCAGTTAAAAATACTCGATGGGGGATTCTGAGTATGGGTGTATGTTTCGATGCTATGTGACCTGGTCTCACCCAGAGTGTAGATGGTCGAGGGGGAATTCTGAGCAAGGATGTATGTTTCGATGCTATGTGATTCGGTCTCACTCAGAGTGTATGTTCCAATGCTACATGACCCAACCTCATTCTAGAGTTGTTGTTGTTGATTTGTGATTCCGCCTAGATGATCTGATAAGATCACGGGCTTGGTTGGGCCATGAGTGGCATGTATGATGATTTGCTATGATGAGAGCATGTGTTTAGGCGACTAGTGGTAGCACATCATGTTTATTTCTCTCTCCTTATTTCTCGCTCTAGCTTGCTTGCTTATGTTTATGATTAACATGAAGTATAGTAGAGTAGATGTGTACCACTGAGCTTTGTAAGCTTAGCACTCAGAATCGTTGTTTTCGTGCATAGGTTGAACGTTGGATCGTGGGATCGAGGAGCACTATTGGTATAGGATTCTAGCATATGGTGATCTCCAGAGTACGATACTTGTGTTTAGTGGGCTATGTATTCATAGGACCTTACGTGGTAGGGTCTGAAATTCTTATTTTTAAAATTGTATTAATCAAATTGAACGTTCAAATGTTTTAAATTTATATTGGAGCTCCTTTATACCATTTTGATTATTTAACTATATTTTCAATTGTTGGCTTTAAATGTTTCTGAGGAATACCTAGTTGGGCTAAATCCAGTTTGAGAAATTTTATGGTTTTGAGTTGGGCTTGAGGCCCAAATGTGACATCCGGTCGAGGGTGTTACAAACATGTTTAGAGTCAGAGTTTGATATGGACTTTGATATCACTTCTGTAACACTCTATACCCGATCTAAACGTTACGACTAGACCGTAGAGGTCATATTAGCTAACGAAGTGACCCTTGAAAATAATTTAGAGTGTAACAACGGTCCCGTCCCGCGGTGGTGCTTGACACGTTTTTACTAAAAATTGGTTTTGAATGGAGTCACCACCAATCTTTTAATTTAGGTAAAATTGGATCACCTGAAAACTCGGTTATTTTAATAAAACTTGTTTTTGTCATTTTATTAAAATGAGTTTTGGTTTGTGAAACCAAAAAAATAGGTTCGAAATTCAGTTATGTGTGGGGAAAGGTGAGCACCCCCACAACGCCCAAAACTGGTACCTGGTCGATTATTTGGTGTCTTAATGATGGAAATTAAGAATTTGAATTTAATTTAAAATTTGCGATCCCTTAAAATATTTAAAAGAATATTTATTTGTATAAAAGGAATTTACACCCCTACACCCGAGGCATAATTTCTGTTAGATTCCGAATGAAGGGAACCTGTTTTGAAAATTATAATTTAAAATTTAAAATGGTATTTTGCAATAAAGATTAACGGAAAGCGGCACCCCTTTACGTACGAGGTACGTTTTTCACGATAATCCCTAATAAAATGGGTCATTTTAATATAAAATTATATTAAAACATATATAGAATGTATACGAATATATATTAAACTATAAATAAGTGAGTAATATTAATAATAACAATAATAATAGAATTAATGATAAGTAATAATAATATAATACAAGTAATATGTAAATAAAATAGTTGTAATACAATAGTACAATAATATACTAACATAACAGTATAATATATAATAATAGAATATAGTATTAATAATAATATTAATTAGTGTTAATAATAATAACCATATTAATATATACAAAATAATATATACATAATAATATACCATATACTATATACATATACTATACATTAATATATAATACTATATAATATACATATATATAATATTAAGATAATAATAATTATTATTAAATATATAAGAATATAATAATAAAAATAAATATTTATAGTAATATTGGATATAATAATAATAACAATAATAATAATAAAGGCAGTGACTGAATTGAATAAAATGGGAAACAAGAATCAAAATTATAATAATAATAATAACAATACTAATGACTACACTGAATGAAAATCGAAACTAAAATGATAAATATGAAGGATACAGAAAATGAAGGACTGCGTGTGCAATTTCCCCATTGAACGAAAACACGCGGATCCTCCAGGCCGGGTCGGGTCTGTGCGCCGAGTTGAGGGTAAAACGACTTCGTTTTGGGCCTAAAGGGCCGACACCAAAACGGCGTCATTTTGATAAGCCCTTAAATAACCCTTTATCTCCAAAAAATTCATTTGTGCTAAGTGTTATAAAAAACGGGAAAACGCTCTGAAGAGCTGTTGGCCGACTGAGAGCCATCGAACCAGTCGCCGACGAGCGGCAAGTCTGACCGACTCAGTCTCTTCTCCCAATTTTAAATCCGAGGTTCGATTTCCCAAAATATCACCCTAGGTAAGTAGATCTACACAAACCGAAAGTTTATAATTTTTCACCTTTTTTGAATATATTTTGGTTGCTTTTTTATATTCGAATAATGATGAAGCCTTGAGATTTTTTTTTATTTTGAATCTGCCCAAAAAAGGCTCTCTTTTTTATTTTTGAAAATCCCTCTTTTATTCCGAACCTCCCTTATTTTACAAATATGTTCTAGGGTTTTTATAACCCATTTGATGCATATTTAATATGAAAAAAATTACAAGTTGTTTTGCCTTGATTTGATTCTGGCTTTTCTGTTTTGCAAGTATGAAGTTGCTCCTTGGGCGGTGGCCACGTGACTGGTGGCAGAGAAGGGCGGTGGAGGTCGGTGGTGTCGCGCGTGGCAGCCATGCGCGAGGGAAATTGGGTAAAGGGGCGGCGACGGCAAATGATAAGGGAAAGGGTGTTAGGGTTTTGGTAATTAGGCTTAGGGGCATTATGGTAATTTAGATGTAATGAGTATTTGGGTTTTTGGGTATGGTAAATGGGTCTGTTGGGTTTAATTTGTAAATGGGTCTGGTTTAATTTGTAATGGGTTTTTGGGTATGTAATGGGTATAGGGCTATGTTATTGTAATATTTGGATTTAAATTTTGGGTTGGTTGGTATGGGTCTGATGTGAATAATAAAAAGGTTGGACTTTTAATTTGGGTTTGGGCTCAAAGGCCCAGACAAAATGGGTTACTACAACTGCCCCTCTTTGCGCATTGCTGTGTAACAGGAATAGGGCAAAGACAAAAGAGTACCCATTTTTGTCCTGTCAGTTAGGGTTTCTTTCTTTGGCCACCGCTTCTTCTTTGGTCTTCACTTGATCTTCTCAGCCGCTCTTGTAAGCAAAATCTTCAAAATAGAGGATCCGTAGGGGAAGACAAAAATTAAAGGTGATCCGTTGGAATAGACAAAATGCGCTCGGCTTGCTACGACTCTAAAGACGAAGCAATGCCTGGAGAAAATTTAACCTAGCTACAACTCTGACGAAGAGGCAAGGTCTGCAAAACTTGATCCAACTGCAACAATGACAAAGACACAAGATCAAAAGATGAAAGTTTGTCCCAGCTACAATCCCACCGACGAGGCAGGACTAGAAGTCAGCAAGTTTTGTCCAGAGCTTAGCTCATAGATTTCTTTTTGCATTTTTCCCAAATGCACAGGGATTAACGGATTTGAGTTGCCTTTACCGGTAGTCGTTTGTTCTGGGCTAGCTATACCATTCCCCTGGGTACAATCAGTTTATACTAATCATGACATTTGATTTTTAAAAAGATTTCTTTTCCTTCGACCATTCATGAAAATGGATTTTCGATGGACATTTTAATTATCCATTATCTTAAACTTTACCGTGTTTAAGCATGTTGTGCCAACATTTTTGTTGGACTTGTCAAAATAGCTTTGATCCATCTACAATACTGACGACAGGATCGGAAGAGGAAAGTTTGATCTGCTATAACTCTGACGAAGTGGCAAGATTTGGAGAAGAAAGTTTGATCCGCTACAACTCTGAAGAAGAGGCATGATCTGGAGATGAAAGTTTGATCCGCTACAACTCTAACAAAGGGGCATGATCTGGAGAAGAAAGTTTGATCTGCTACAACTCTGACGAAGGGGCATGATCTGGAAAAGAAAGTTTGATCTGCTACAACTCTGACGAAGGGGCATGATCTGGAGAAGAAAGTTTGATCTGCTACAACTCTGACGAAGTGGCATGATCTGGAGAGGAAAGTTTGATCCGCTACAACTCTGATGAAGTGGCATGATCTAGAGAAGAAAGTTTGATCTGCTACAACTCTGAGGAAGTGGCATGATCTGGAGAAGAAAGTTTGATCCGCTACAACTCTGACGAAGTGGCATAATCTGGAGAAGAAAGTTTGATCCACTACAACTCTGACGAGGTGGCATGATCTGGAGAAGAAAGTTTGATCCGCTACAACTCTGACGAGGTGGCATGATCTGGAGAAGAAAGTTTGATCCGCTACAACTCTGACGAGGTGGCATGATATGGAGAAGACAGTTTGATCCACTACAACTCTGATGAGGTGGCATAATCCAGAGAAGAAATTTTAATCTGCTACAACTCTGACGAAGAGGCATGATTTGAAGAGAATTTGATCCGCTACAACTCTGACGAGGTGGCATGATCTGGAGAAGAAAGTTTGATCCGCTACAACTCTGACGAAGAGGCATGATCTGAATAGAGTTTGATCCGCTACAACTTTGACAAAGTGGCATGATCTGAAGAGAGCTTTGGTTTTTTTGGGATTTTTTGATTTTGTTTTTTATTTTGCTTTTTGTTTTTTTTTGGATAACCATATGTCCTGAGAGAAAATCTGAGAAAAATATCTGCTATAGCCGCACCATCAATGGAGCAACTAGACATGGACAAAAATCCGACCTGCTGCACCATCAACAGCAAAGCGAGATCTAAAAATGTGGGATCTCTATATCATGGTAGGGAATCATGACTTTTCTTGGTTTTACCTATCTTGTCTTCTCTTCTAAAAGAGCATAGAACTCTCTAATCATTCTGCTATTTTGCTTCTTTGGGGTAAATAAACTAGATGATTCGTTCTATTGCATCCTCAAGAAGACATGATCTATTTGTTGCGTTCGTTCTGCTGTAATTTTAGGGAGGCGAACATGTGGTCGGGCTCATTCCATTGCAAATTCAGTGAGATAAAATTGATGTATGTACTCATTCCGCTGCAAATTGATGTTTGTGCTCATTCTGCTACAAATTTAAGAAGATGAAATTGTTGTCGTGCTCATTTCGCTGCAAATTCAGGGAGATGAAATTACTGACTGTGCTCATTCTGTTGTAAATTTAGAGAGATGAAATTGTTGTCGTGCTCATTCTGCTGCAAAATCAGGGAGATGAAATTGATTTTGTGCACTGTAGTCTCTCTAAGTGAATGCTAGAAAAAGGGACAGAAGTTATGTATTGGAAAAGTATAAAACAGTGCCAAGATGAGTCTTTTGCATGCAAGTATACACGGTCTGCAAGTAATATAGCAGTAAGCTGAGTATCGATCCCACAGAGATTGACTTGGAATTCAATTGCCTTGATTGTTACTTGCCTTAAGAAAAAGTGATTTGATTTGAAGTTGGTTTTAAAAACAATTAAAAAGAAAATGAGTGAAAGTAAAGTAAAGATGTTGGCAAGGAAGGTGTTTTAATGAATGATGAGCGTTGGCAGGGAATGCCTGGTTCTCAGGCTATTCATACTGTGCCAACTTTTAATAACAACCTATCTTGGCATTGTTTGCCGAGCATATTCAAAATTAGCAAAGCCTCTCTCAATGGTCATTGCCCTAAATTGATCATGTAAAAACCCCTATATCTCTATAGTGTTTGTTTTTAGATAAACCAATTTGATTAAGATCCAATCTATACTCCTAAGGGGTAGATTTCACTCTCGAAGTGAGTTCATCCACTTGAACGACTTCTCTCGAAGCTTCTCTCCTCAGTATTCAACAACTTATTCGTTGCCATCCCAAGTCTGTTAAGATATTGAGGCACAATAGGCCAACAGTGCCAGCTCTCGCTTGGCATAGTATTTAGGAAATATTAAAGTATGCCGAATAGTGTAAACATTGCCAAGGCATATTTATTATTAAAAACTAAAACATAAAAATAGCGTTCAACGCAAACATCCCCCACCAACTATTAAATTAGTTTATGGTGAGGGATTTAACCAACAACCCACAAACATTTTCGAAATACATCATCATTAAAAACAAAGTAAATAACTTGAAAGAGAGAATGGGCTAGAAGGGGTCTCTCGATGTAGCCCTCCAAGATCCAGGCTTCTCGGCTAAGCTGGTCGGACCACCCTTCCTAGGTGCAGCCAGTTGTCAATCGTCACACACCAACTCCTCATGATCCAATCTTCTTTTCTCTCAAAGTCTAGCTTGGTTGGTGTTTAAATAGGCGTGCAAAGAAGGAATATGATTAGCTCTTCAAATTTTGAATTTCAACTGCACAAGGGATAAGAGATTATCTTCTTATCCAAATTTAAATGAGAGTTGATCAGGCTAGGGTTGACGTCATACTACCGTCGCTACCCTGGCATCCAAGCTTGGCATGAATCTACCAAAAAGTCTTGGCACCATCTTATCTACTATTTTTTTTGGAGATTGTTCCAATTGCTATCTTTTCAGAGCCTGATCATTTCCTATTTTTTCGGGGTCCAACAGCTTCTTGTAGTGGCATCAAGTTCACTTCTCTGCCATCTGGTGCTTGGCATTGTCTGGTCCATCTGTGCCAACAGCACTCGGCATTCTCTCTTGCATTCCTTCCTGTGGTGCTTTTCTGGGCCAAATCCTATGTCAAACCTGCAAAATTGCCATCAAAACAACCCTTCACACTGGCATAGACAAAACTCTAAACTCCTTATGCAAATGCATGATTATAACATCCTAATACAACTAAATGTACCTAAAAACAGTACTTTTGGAGAGGTAACATACCCCCAAACCTAACTCATTGCTTGTCCTCAAGTAATGCAATCAAAATAAAAACAAAAACTGTGAAAATGTTACCTCGACAAAATTTTGGTTGAATGCCAACACGTGCTGGCAAACAGAATTTGGTTCTATTTCAGTCCTCAGTATCTCAGTGCAATAATGCCAAGCAGGTAGTAATTCAAGTGCAGCAATATAACTCCATTCTAAGTTCATGAAGAGTGCATGATGTGTAGGCAATATGCATCAAGTATCCTGTCACTCCCTTAGCCAATTTTACTACCTAAACTCAGATTTTTATCTTTTTATCTTTTTTATTTTTTTTCTTTTGCCAAGGGTTTCTGTTGGCATTAACTTAAGCTTGCTTCGTGACACTATTTAGCGCGAGAGATAAGAGGGAGCATACCACGAATCCCCACCTTAATCTAGACATCACTAGGCTTTCTCTTCAACTTATACTCTAAGGTTTTGGACTTGATAACTAAGAGGGAGCAAACCACTAAGCCCCAAGTAACTTATTATCCCTAGGTAGAGGAGAGTTCATTTCATTTTTTTCTTGCCTTGGCAGAACATTGCTGCCTTATTTATTTCTTTTTAACCTGGCATCAATTTTTTTCTAAATCTGAGCATAGTTTCAAAAATTCTAAGTTTGCTAAGAAACTAGATACATACTACGTGTTAAGTGTAAGTTCAATTCCCTAAACTAGAGATCAATTGCCAAGCAAACCTGGCATACTACGCTGCTGGCATGGCATGACAACTAAAGATTAAAGTTTCCTCATTGGACAGAAACCTAGATCAAATTAAACTTGCCTAACAAATGCTAACATTTTCCAAGATTAAACCGAGGCAAAATTTTCTTTTTTTATTGGTTTGGTATGCATCTATCCTAAATGACCTAATTGGCATGGCAACAGAAAATTAAACATGAACTACATGGCATAAATGTGAAGAAATGCACACCCCCAAACCCCAGATGTGCATTGTCCCCAATGCATGAAACAACACATATATACAAGAAAAACAGAAAAACATTAAAAATGCATGATCATGTAAATGCAATAGAATGAAATGTAAAGGAGTTTAGGAAGAAGATGACTCCCCTTCGAAGACTATTTGCCGTACGACAATGGTTTTTCTTCTCACAAATGGCCCACGACCAGGGGCCATGTGCTTCTTTCTTTTCAAGCGGCAGTGGAGGCTCCAACTTCCTTCTTTTCCTTGGTAGGCTCCGATGCAGCAGGTGCATCGGTGGCATCAGATGGCATGTATAAAGTAGGTGTCACTGGCGACTTGGCTTTGGCAGACTTGGCTTTGGTTTCCTTTGATTCAGATGAAGAATCAGAACTGGCAGACTCGACTTGAACTGGAGACTATGCGACTGTGGCATCAGACGGGGTATGAACTGGACTAGCTGGCATGGCATCGTCGCTGGCAGAGAGCTCGGTAGGGAAGTCTGGAACTCTGGCACAAAATTAGTTGATAATTTTGTAAGAGCCTCTCTGATCACAACATCCCTGGCCTGGATGTAGTGTTGCATCTTGACATTGAGCTCTCCAGCCTTTTCCAGCTTTTGGAGAATAATCTTCTGGCGTTGGTGAATTTGGGACAGCATTACCATTGAACTGTCTGGCACAGTTTCTGGCATGGTTACTGGCGCGGCCTTTGACTCCTTGGGCTTTGGCATGGGTGCCCTTGCCTTTCCCTTCCCCTTGTCCTTAGGCTCGACAGCAACAAGATTCCTCCATATAGCAGCAGTAATTGTTGTTCCTTTGATCGTTTGCCCTTTATCCGTATCAAGCCTTGGCACATCATGGAGCATGCAAATGTTAGAAATCAACAAAGGGAAAAACAAGCTGCCAGTACCCTTAGCTGTGCACTTGTAAATTTCCTCAACAATAAGTTTGCCAACATTGATTTTGCGCCCCATAACAATGGAGTGCAGCAGGATCATCCTTTCTTCCGACACGGTCTCGTTATGGGATGTGGGCATCAGATTCGCCTTGAGAAAGTGATTCCATCCTCTCCATTGGGGCTTCAATGCCAGCCTCTTCACCGTATGGTGACCCTTGGATGACACTGTCCATGCCGTGCCAGGCTCGTACAGATCTGCCAGCAGCCTCTTTCTCTTGGCAGCATTCATTGATTTAACGTACTTGAAATACTTATCCTCTGCACCATCTAACTCAAACATCTTGTTAATATACCCTTCATCAAAGCGAACACATTTACCTCTAATCATCAAGAAGGGTGAATCCTTGGTCACAAGCTGCGCATAGAATTCTTGGACGATGGTGGCATAAATCTCCCATTTTTGCTGGCAGAACTGAGTCCATTTGTGCAAGTTAATCGTAGACATGACTTCCGGAGGGAAGCCATTGTTCGCCTCTATTTTGAGGTCGAAGTGCTTCTCATAGCAAAAATTCCTCGAGGCAAAATTGGATTCGAACTTTTTCTGAATCTCCTCGTTGAATAATCGCTTGAAAGAAGTCGAAGAGGAAGCCATTGGAAGATCTTGGACGCTGTTGAACAAAGATGAAGAAGAAGAGATAGCTTGGGTTTTGGTACTTGCTTTTCAAAATGGAAAGTAAAAAGTGAGAGAGAGTTTTGGTTATTTAACCGGTTAGGGTAAGAAAATGAAAAGTTGGGTCGGTTGAGTGTTTTAATGGGAGTAGTAATTAGGGATAATGATGGAAAAATAAAAAAGAATTAATTTAAAAGAGGTAACATGATAAGGATGAAGTGATAAGGTGATAGGATAAAGTAAGGATTGGATTGATAAGATAATTGATTTGAATTTAATCTTCAACCTAAATTTTTGGGCAGCTAGGGTTTAAGGTTAAAAGAAAAATACTCTCTCCTATTGAATGGGTCGGTCAAGCTAGGGTTTTCTCTTTCTTCAAAATTTAACGCCGCCGCATGCCAAGCAATTTTGGCACTATGTCTGGCAGTTTTCTCTATTGAAGCGTTGGATCTTGCTAGCAACCCTGACAGTGTTCTTGGTATAATTTCTAGCATAATGAATCTGCACAACTCAAAGGAAACCTTTCAACACAATAAAGAAATAAAAACTTGAAATTTAGAAAGAAAGAAAAACAATTAAAAATCTAAAAACAAAGAAAAACACTAACCTAATATTTACAAAAGTTCAAACCTGATGGTGTTTTCATGTTACCTCTGCCAAGAGGATCACCTCTTTGGCATTGTTCTGATCACCTTCCATGTAGTGCTTTAAACGTTGGCCATTCACCTTAAAGATTTCTCCGTCTTCAAGTTCTTAATGTCCACAGCTCCATGGGTATAGGGCTTCACAACTTCATAAGGGCCCGTCCATCTCGATCTGAGTTTCCCTGGAAACAACTTAAGCCGTGAGTTGAATAACAAAACACGTTGGCCTACCTCAAACTGTCTTGGCATTATCCTACTGTCATGCCAACGTTTTGCCTTTTCCTTGTAGATCATGGTGTTCTCATAGGCTTGTGTTCTGAATTCCTCTAACTCATTTAGGCCTAGTAACCTCTTTTCTCCAGCAGCTCTCCATGCCATGCCAAATGTTCTAATGGCCCAGTAGGCTTTAGGTTCAAGCTCCACTGGCAGATGGCATGGTTTTTCGAAAACAAGTCTAAACGGTGAAGTACTTGCTCGCACTTAATGCCGTGCCATGGTATGTTGACATTGTCAGCTACTTGGTAAGTAACATTCTGCCACCAGACTTGGCATACAATGCCAAGAAAAGGTTCTTGCGGGAAGTCAGACAATACTATTGGGACGAGCCAATATTGTTCAAATAGTGTGCCGACCAAGTGATCCGCCGGTGTGTGCCCGAGGATGAACAACATAACATATTGTATCTATGCCATGCTGCACTATATGGAGGTCACTTTGTTGGGTAAAGACTGCTGCCAAGGTACTGCAGTCAGGATTCTTTTGGCCCACACTATATAGGGATGCCCATGAGTATGCCAAGTCATGTGATCGATGCCAACGGACAGGAAATATCTTTGGCAGACACCAGCTGCCGCTCTAAAACATTATGCCTGTAGATTTATTTGATGTATGGGGGATAGACTTTATGGGTCCTTTTCCACCCTCATTTGGTAATGTGTACATTCTTGTGGCTGTTGACTATGTGTCTAAGTGGGTAGAAGTTGTTGCTCTGCCAACAAACGATGCCAAGTTTCTACATAAGCACATCTTTACTAGATTTGGTGCCCCTAGAGTGATCATTCATGATGAGGGTACTCATTTTAAATATAATCTAATTTCTAAAGCCTTGTGCATGTATGGTATATAGTAGAGAATTGCCACAACATATCATCCATAAACAAACGGGCCAGCCGAAAATTTCAAATAAGGAGATCAAAAACATTCTAGAGAAGACTGTTAATCTATCAAGGAAAGACTGGTCTTGAGACTAGATGAGTCCTTGTGGGCTTACAGGACTGCATTGGTGTGCTGACAAGTATTTGCTGGTTTTCACTACCCTTCTTGTCTCGGATCTCAAGGTCGAATTCTTGAAGTAGGAGCGTCCATCGAATTAATCTGGGTTTGGTATCCTTCTTTGCCAAGAGATACTTCAATGCCGAATTATCTGTAAAAACCGCAACTTTGTTACCAATTAAGTAAGATCTAAATTTGTCAAAAGCAAATACAACCGCAAGAAATTCTTTCTCGGTCGTAGAGTAGTTCAGTTGTGCTTCGTTCAAGGTTCGGCTAGCATAGTAGATGGCATGAAAAACCTTGCCATGCCTTTGTCCCAAGACTACTCCAACGGCATAGTCGCTGGCATCACACATGAGCTCGAAAGGCTCATTCCAGTCCGGTGCCACAACTATAGGGGCATTGATTAACTTCTCTTTAAGCTCTTGAAATGCTCTCAAACAAGAATCGTCAAATGTAAAAGTGGCATTAGGTTCTAACAACAAGCATAAAGGTTTAGGAATTTTTGAAAAGTCTTTAATAAAACGCTGATAAAAACTGACATGTCCTAAAAAACTCCTTATACCTTTAACACTCGTTGGAGGTGGTAGTTGCTTAATTACCTCAACTTTTGCTTGATCCACTTATAACCCTCTCTCAATTACCTTGTGCGCGAGAACAATGCCCTCCTTTACCATGAAGTGGCATTTTTCCCAGTTCAACACTAGGTTTGTCTCTATGCATCTCTTCAAGACTTGTTCCAAACTTTGAAGACATTCCTCAAATGTTTTGCCAAACACTGAGAATGCATCCATGAACACTTCCATGTTGTGCTCGATCATATCAGAAAAATGGACATCATGCAACGTTGAAACGTTGTTGGTGCATTACATAGGCTGAATGGAATCCTTCTAAACGCAAATGTCCATATGGGCATGTGAACGTGGTCTTCTCTTGATCATCAGGAGCGATGGCAATCTGATTATTACCTGAATAACCATCCAAAAAACAATAGTAAGCTTTACCTGCCAACCTGTCTAGCATCTGATCAATGAATGGCAATAGGAAGTGGTCCTTCCTCATGGCATTATTCAGCCTTCTATAGTCCATGCACACTCTTCATCCCGTGATAGTTCTGGAGGAGATTAACTCAGCTTCACTGTTTTGTACCACGGTCATGCCACCCTTCTTTGGCACACATTGCACCGAGCTAACCCAAGAGCTATCGAAAATGGGATATATAATCCTGGCATCAAGCCATTTTATGATCTCTTTTTTCACTACCTCTTTCATGCTTGGGTTTAGCCTTCTTTGGCCTTCAATGGTCTTGCCATGGTACTCCTCCAAGATAATCTTGTGCATGCAAATGGTTGGGCTAATACCTCTGATTTCTACCAAGGTCTACCCATATGCTTGCTTATAATCACGTAATATTGCCAATAATCTTTCCTCCTGATCATTAGTGAGACCAGTGGCAATGATCACAGGCAGAGTTGAGTGTTTACCTAAATAGGCATACTTCAAGTGATCTGGAAATGGTTTCAGTTCCAAAATTGGTGGCTCCTCAATTGATGGTCTAGGTGCCTTGATTTCTCTTCCAGCCAACTATAATGCCTCAAAATAACTCACCTCTTCAGCCTCCAAGACTGGTTCTTCTGGTTCCTCAAACAGATCAGCTATGCCATCTAAATTGTTGGCATCAAATTCTGTATCCTGGCATAATTGTGCCATGTCCAAAGTGTAAATGAACTCCATAATCTCCTCTGCTTGGCACTCATCAGGTTCATCTTCACATTTCAAAGCTTGAAACACATTAAATGTAACTTGTTGGTCATTCATACGCATTGTTAGTTCCCCTTTATGAAAATCAATCAAAGCCCTACCCGTGGCAAGAAAAGGTCTCCCCAAAATAATAGGGACATTAATATCAGCCTTATAATCCAAAATGCTAAATCAACTGGAAAAATAAATTTGTCTGCCTTTACCAACACATCCTCAATCTTACCCTTGGGATGTGCATAGGATCGGTCTGCCAGCTGAAGTGTCACCGTGGTAGGTCTTGCTTCTATGCCAAGCTTCCAGAAAACTGACATTGGCATCAAGTTGATGCTGGCTCCTAGGTCACACAGTGCCTTGCCCATGAATTTGTTGCCAATGGTGTAGGGAATAGTGAAACTTCCCAGATCTTTCAGCTTTGGTGGCAATCGGTTTAGGATCATGGCACTGCATCCTTCAGTTAGAGCAATAGTTTCAAAGTCTCCCAACTTTTTTCTTTTTGGACAGAATGTCCTTAATAAATTTGACATAGTTGAGCATTTGTTCAAGGGCTTCTACCAATGGAATGTTGATTTGCAATTGCTTAAGAACCTCTAAGAAGCGCTTGAATTGTTGATCTTGCTTATGCTTTTGAAGTCTTGCTGGAAATGGTGGTGGCGGATAAACATATGCCAGCGTTGCTGGCTTTGCCAAGGCAGTGCTGGCATCAGTCTGTTTGGCATCGGTGCTGGCATCATCTACTTTTGGTTGCTCTTTCTCTACCTCATTGGGATTATCTGTCGGCACTGGCTTCTCGATTTGGCAATTAACTGGTTGCTTGGCAGCCTTCTCCACCTCACACTGCTTAACGCTCTGAAGAGTTATGGCTTTACATTGCTCATTTTCTTTATGTCGGGCATCTTCGGTGTCAATTGGCAGTGCTCCTTGGGGTCGATTGTTGAGCGCATTAGCAATCTGCCCAATCTGAACTTCCAAGTTCCTCATTGATGCTGCCAAACTCTGGACTGTGGCATCATTCCTCTCCATGTACTTTGTGAGAGTGCCTCCTTCGTTGGGTCTCTGCCCTTGCTGAAAATTGTTTTAGGCTTTCTGTGGCATGGCATTCTGATAGAATGTTGGCATGGCATTCTTATTCTGTCTCTGAGTATTCTGGCGCTGGGCATTGTACTGGTTACCTCCTTGATTTCCCTATGCTAAGTTAGGGTGTTGTCTCCAACCTGCATTATAAGTATTGGAGTTAGGATTATAGTAACGATTAACATTGCCAACAAAATTTATCGATTCAGGGTTGGCAGGGCATTTATCCACATGATGATTCTCTCCACAAATTGTACAAGATGGGTCTAATGCTTTGACTTATTGGGCCTCGTTGTTCTTTTGCAACGTTCTCACCATGCTGATAAGATTGGAAATCTCGGCATGGATGGACGTTAGTTTATCAACCTAAAATTTCCCATTGGTTTTAGTTCCGGTCCTAAGTCTTGCAACAGGATATTCGAAATCATTGATTGCAATCCTCTCTAGAATATCAACAGCCTCGGTATATGTCTTGTCAAGCAGTGAACCAGCTATTGAAGCATCAACAACAGTCCTCGTTTGTGCATTCAATCCATTGTAAAAGGTTTGGATCTGGGTCCAATTCGAGAATCCATGCATAGGACACCTCCTCAATAGGTCCTTGAATCGTTCCCATGCATCATATAAGGTCTCATCCTCAGCATTCCTGAATGTAATGATCTCACCTCGCAGCTTGGCAGTGAGTGTTGGCGGCTAGAATCTTGTCAAGAACTTCTGGCATAGGTCTACCCATGAAGTAACTGAGCTAGGTGGCAAGGAGTTAAACCAAGCCTTTGCTCTATCTCTCAAAGAGAAAGTAAATAACTTTAGCTTCACAGTATCTTCGGGTACTCCATTTTGTTGGAATAGCTGGCAAATCTCCATGAACTGCTTCAGATGCTGCCTCGGATCTCCAATAAGTGCTCCATCAAACTGACCTACATTCAAAAGAGTTTGAATCATTATCGGCTTAAGTTTAAAATTGACAGGGTTTACCTCTGTGCCAACAAGTCCTGGCATCAAATTGTCAATTGTTGGTGCTGAATGTTCGCTAATAGGTCTCTCATTAACAACTGGGACAGAAGGTGGTGGTGGTATCTCATTATTAAGTGGATTTCCTCCATTGTTCACCACACATTCCCTCAATTACCTTAGTTTTACATCTCTCGAAATCTTTTTTTAACCTCCGCAAGGTTTTCTCAATTTTCGGATCGTATGGCCACTCGTCCACAACAGGACAACTTCTGGTCATACATTGACAAAAATAAAAGATAAAAACAAAAACAAAAATAAAAATAAAAGAAAGACAAGTATGAATTTAAAAACAATCAACTCCGTTGCAACCCCCGGCAACGGCGCCAAAAACTTGTAGAGTCTCTAAGTGAATGCTAGAAAAAGGGACAGAAGTTATGTATTGGAAAAGTATAAAATAGTGCCAAGATGAGTCTTTTGCATGCAAGTATACACGGTCTGCAAGTAATACATCAGTAAGCTAAGTATCGAACCCACAAAGATTGATTTGGAATTCAATTGCCTTGATTGTTACTTGCCTTAAGAAAAAGTGATTTGATTTGAAGTTGGTTTTAAAAAAAATTAAAAAGAAAAGGAGTGAAAGTAAAGTAAAGTCGTTGGCAAGGAAGGTGTTTTAATGAATGATGAGCGTTGGCAGGGAATGCCTGGTTCCCACGCTATTCATGTTGTGCCAGCTTTTAATAACAACTTGTCTTGGCATTGTTTGCCGAGCAGATTCAAAATTAGCAAAGCCTCTCTCGATGGTCATTGCCCTAAATTGATCATGTAAAACCCCTATATCTCTATTGCGTTTGTTTTTAGATAAACCAATTTGATTAAGATCCAATCTATACTCCTAAGGGGTAGATTTCACTCCCGAAGTGAGTTCATCCATTTGAACGACTTCTCTCCTCAGTATTCAACAATAGGCCAACAGTGCCAACTCTCGCTTGGCATAGTATTTAGGAAATATTAAAGTATGCCGAATAGTGAAAACATTTCCAAGACAGATTTATTATTAAAAACTAAAACATAAAAATAGCGTTCAACGCAAACATCCCCCACCAACTATTAAATTAGTTCATGGTGAGGGATTTAACCAACAACCCACAAACATTTTTGAAATACATCATCATTAAAAACAAAGTAAATAACTTGAAAGAGAGAATGGGCTAGAAGGGTCACTCGATGCAGCCCTTCAAGATCCAGGCTTCTCGGCCAAGCTGGTCGGACCACCCTTCCTAGGTGTAGCTGGTTGTCAACCGTCACACACCAACTCCTCATGATCCAATCTTCTTTTCTCTCAAATTCTAGCTTGGTTGGTGTTTAAATGGGCATACGAGGAAGGGATAGGATTAGCTCTTCAAATTTTGAATTTCAACTGCCCAAGGGATAATGGATTATCTTCTCATCCAAATTTGAATGAGAGTTGATCAGGCTAGGGCTGACGTCATACTGTCGTTGCTGCCTTAGTGTCCAAGCTTGGCATGAATCTGCCAACAAGTCTTAGCACCATCTTATCCGCTATTTTTTCGGAGATTGTTCCAATTACTATCTTTTTGGAGCGTGATCATTTCCTATATTTTCAGGGTCCAACAGCTTCTTGGAGTGGCATCAAGTTCACTTTTCTGCCATTCGGTGCTTGGCATTGTCTGGTACATCTGTGCCAACAGCACTCGGCATTCTCTCTGGCATTCCTTCCTGTGGTGCTTTTCTAGGCCAAATCCTATGCCAAACCTGCAAAATTGCCAGCAAAACAACCCCTCACACTGGCATAGACAAAACTCTAAACTTCTTATGCAAATGCATGATTCTAACATCCTAATGCAACTAAATGTACCTAAAAACAAGTAAAAGTGTTGTAAGATTGGCGTTAAAAACAGTACTGTTGGAGAGCTAACATGCTCATTCCGCTACAAATTCAGAGAGATGAGACAATTGAGATGTCCATTCCGCTGTAACTTCAGAGAGATGAGACGGTTGAGATGTCCATTCCATTACTAATTTAGGGAGATGAATTTGTTGTTGTGTTTGATCTATTCCACCATTTTTTCGAGAGACAGGATCTGTAAAAGATTAGTTGATCTGCTACACCATGTTACGGGTGAGATAGGACCCTACTTCTTGTGTCAAAGATGTTGGAATTTGTTGACGACGATGATTTGGTCCTTCGTGTTTGAGGATGTCAGTCATGTTTTAAGGAAAACGTCCTTATGAAGGGATAGAATTAAGAAATTCCTGTTTGAGAAAAAGTGTCCTTGAGAAAGGACGAAATTAAGAAATTCTAATTTTTGAGAAAAAAAAGGGTCCTGATGAAAGGATGGAATTAAGAACTTCTTTTGAGAAAAAGTATCTTTATGAAATAATGGAATTAAGAAACTCCTTTTGAGAAAAAATGTCCTTAAGAAAGGATGGAATTAAGAAATTCTCGTTTTGAGAAAGAAAAAAAACGTCCTTAAAAAGGATGGAATTAAGAAATTCTCATTTTGAGAAAAATGTCCTTAAAGAAAGACCGAATTAAAAAATTCCCGCTTTGAGAAAAACGTCCTTAAGAAAGGATGGAATTAAGAAATTCCCATTTTGAGAAAAATGTCCTTAAGAAAGGATGGAATTACGAAATTCTCATTTTGAGAAAAACGTCCTTAAGAAAGGATAGAATTAAGGAATTCCCATTTTGAGAAAAATTTCCTTAAGAAAGGATGGAATTAAGAAATTCCCGTTTTGAGAAAAATGTCCTTAAGAAATGATGAAATTAAGGAATTCCCTTAAGAGGTTAGTTTCCAGTAATGAACTTATGCAAATGACATGCACATACATATTTTTGTGATGATGCAGAGATGAATGAAATTCTTGTCGGAACCCTTAAGTTATGTATGCCTTATGACAAACTGGATGCCATGATGTGTGAACATGTTTGGTGATACAATGATGCATATGTTTTCATGATGGAATAATTGCAGAAATCTTCTCCTTCTAGCTTAGCTTCTCTTCAAATTCAATTCTTGTTCAAAGTTCGCTCCGACAAACGTTTGCCCCCCAAATTTCGTTGTTCTCATTCTTTTCTGAATTTGAACTTTTGAGCTAAATAACCCTGATGTCATCTCCTATCTTCTTCTCAAGGGAAATTGACTTGCGAATCTGTCATTTGAGATGCAGATTCTGGATTAAACTGGCCTATCACCACTGACGAAGGTGAGATCGGGAAAAAGTTGATTATGCTACTTCATGGTGGGAAGTCATGACCTGAAAACAAAATGAAACATTAGTTAGTAATATGCTAAAAAAAATTATCGTTGTTATCCGGATGTTTGAGCTTTTTGCATATTTGGCTTCCTTCAGGGCTAAAGGTTGGTCATCATGTTGTTACCCCCATGGTTGAGGTCTTTTTGTCTCCTTTCCTGGACCTGTTTATATGTGCGAGCAAAAATAAATGTATTTAGTATGGATGCATCTTTATGCCTAAATGTACGTGTTTAGTTTAAATGCATGATAAACTTTAGATGTACGTATGATGCACGTGCTTAATACGACATGATAAATGTGACATTATTTTCCTCGACCCTCAAAGGGATGCCCTGACTCTCTACTAGTCAAATATTTGCTTCTGATTAAGTAGTGTTCAGTGCCTTGTATGTGAGGATGCCCCAACCTTTGTTGGGTTCTATCATTTTTTGGGTTACTTCCTCGGGTGAATGCCCTAACATTTCATCTGAGACTACTCTCGGAGCTTGAAGTATGTTCACGCCTTTTCTTGATGGGCTTTCATTGTTTTCAAGAACGCGTTATGTTGCCACCTGGTCGAGTCTATAAATTTGCTGTTGGTTCATGGCAACCCATTACTTTTGAATTAGGCAAAGTACTAAGGACGATAATTAATGTAGTCGTCTAGGGTGTAGAAACCTGACTCGACATCGTAGGCTAGCTTCCTAAACACATCGGGGAATGCCCTCCAATTGGGGTCTTGTGGAGGCACGGTGTATGTATGAATGCAAAGGTTATTCTGGAAAATACCCCTAAACTGGGCTCTCGCATATGTTTAGGATGGTGCTAGATCGGCCGACTTTGCTTTATCCAGTATTTGCTGACATGGGGCATTCCCAGGGGTTGGTTTCAAAATTTTAAAATGTATGCAGGTAAATGCAAAGTGCATGTCATGGATGCAAAGGTACTGATTCAAAAATGGTTCTCGTGGCTTACCATCTGAATTCATGGGATTTATTCGCTACTTTGGATATTGCATTGATATCTAAGGTACTAGATTTTCTCCTGATGATAATTCTTCTTCAAATTGGGAACCAGACATGAATCAATACTTCATGCTGGTGAAATGCAAAAAATAATGATGTCATGCAATTAATGTGAAATGAATGATTTAATGCAGTGTAATCACCAAAAAAAGAAAATAGGTTAGTTCAAATTAAAAGAATTGAATAAATAAATCAAATGATGAATAAGGCTAAAATTAAAATAGTAAAGAATGGAAAATAAAGGCATCGAAACCTAAACAGGGTGACTCTCTAAACGAGCAGAGGTTCAGTATGGCTCTAGACAAGGTAGGCTGCTATGGTTCACTACATGTGGTTTAGGTTCTAAAGTAACGGTACACGAACTGTCGCTAGGACATCGATTCGGGAGGATACATTTCCCTAGGTCTTTGCGGAGATGAAGATCTCACGGAGACAAAGGTACAGATGTATCCTGAGAGTGATCCACTATCCTTCACAGAGGCGATACCTCACGAAGTCATAGCTTCTCACTCCCACTTAAAAGGGACGGAGCTCGGGTGCAGAGCTCATGATATGCAAAACTAGAAAAATAGATTTAAAAAATTTTTGTAAAAATTTTAGAAATAAAGAGAAGGGATCACAAAATAAATCAAATCGAATTTACAGTTTCCACTTAATTATGACAAAAGGTAATCGACCAGTGGCTCAACTCTAAAAAAAAGGTAGTCTTCAGTAGAGTCATCAAGCTGTAACAACGGTCCCGCCCCGCGGTGGTGCTTGACTCGTTTTTACTAAAAATTGGTTTTGAATGGAGTCACCACCAATCTTTTAATTCAGGTGAGATTGGATCACCTGAAAACTGGTTATTTTAATAAAATCTATTTTTGTCATTTTATTAAAGCAACGAGTTTTGGTCTGCGAAACCAGAAAAATATGTCCGGGAGTCAGTTAAGTGTGGGGAAGGGTGAGGACCCCCCACAATGCCCAAAATTGGTACCTGGTCGATTATTTGGTGTTTTAATGATGGAAATTAAGAATTCAAATTTAATTTAAAATTTATGATCCCTTAAAATATTTAAAAGAATATTTCTTTGTATAAAAGGAATTTACACCCCTACACCGGGGGCATAATTTCCATTAGATTTCGAAAGAAAGGAACATGTTTTGAAAATTATAATTTAGAATTTAAAATGGTATTTTGCGATAAAGATTAACGAAAAGCGACACCCTTTACATACGAGGTACGTTTTTTAGGATAATTCCTAATAAAATGGGCCATTTTAATGTAAAATTCGATTAAAACATATATAGAATGTATACGAATATATATATTAAACTATAAATAAGTGAGTAATATTAATAATAACAATTAATGATAATATTAATGATAAGTAATGATAATATAATACAAGTAATATGTAAATAAAATAGTAGTAATATAATAGTACAATAATATACTAACATAACAGTATAATATATAATGATAGAATATAATATTAATAATAATATTAATTAGTGTTAATAATAATAACCATATTAATATATACAAAATAATATATACATAATAATAATATACTATATACATATACTATACATTAATATATAATACTATATAATATACATATATATAATATTAAGATAATAATAATAATATATAAGAATATAAGAATAAAAATAAATATTTATAGTAATATTGGATATAATAATAATAAAGGCAGTGACTGAATTGAATAAAGCAGGAGTCAAAATTATAATAATAATAATAATAATAATACTAATGACTACACTGAATGAAAATCGAAACTAAAGTGACAAATATGAAGGATACGGAAAAGGAAGGACTGCGCGAGCAATTTCCCCATTGAACGAAAACACGTGGATCCTCCAGGCTGGGTCGGGTCAGGTCTATACGTCGGGTTGAGGGTGAAACGACATCGTTTTGGGCCTTAAAGGCCGGCACCAAAACGATGTCATTTTGATGAGCCCTTTATCCTCAAAAAATTCATTTGTGCTGAGCGTCGTAAAAAAAAGAGAAAACGCTCTGAAGAGCTGTTGGTCGGTCGAGAGCCGTCCACCCTAAACCGCCGTACGTCGCCGCTCGTCGACAACTGGAAATCACCACGCACGGCGGCCGAAATGCATACAACAAGTTCGAATGACTCAGTCTCATCTCCCAATCATGAATCCGAGGTTAGATTTCCCGAAATATCACCCTAGGTAAGTAGATCTACACAAACCAAAAGTTTATTATTTTTTTTACCTTTTTTTGAATATATTTTGGTTGCATTTTTATATTCAAATAATGATGAAGCCTTGAGGTTTTTTTTATTTCGAATCTGCCCAAAAAAGGCTCTTTTTTATTTCTGAAAATCCCTCTTTTTTCGGAACCTCCATTCTTTTACAAATCTGTTCTATGGTTTTTATAACCCATTTGATGCATATTTAATATGAAAAAAATTACAAGTTGTTTTGCCTTGATTTGATTCTAGCTTTTCTATTTTGCTGGTTTGAAGCGGCTTATTGGGCGGTGGCCACGTGACTGGTGACAGAGAAGGGTGGTGGAGGTCAGTAGTGCCGCGTGTGGCCGCCACGCGCGAGGGAGATTCGGTAAAGGGGCGGCGGCGGCAAAGGATAAGGGAAAGGGTGTTAGGGTTTTAGTAATTACGCTTAGGGGCTTAGGGCAATTTAGATTTAATGGGTATTTGGGTTTTTGGTTATGGTAAATGGGTCTGTTGGGTTTAATTTGTAAATGGGTCTGGTTTAATATGTATTAGGTTTTTGGGTATGTAATGGGTATAGGGCTATGTTATTGTAATATTTGGATTTAAACTTTGGGTTGGTTGGTATGAGTCTGATTTGAATAATAAAAAGGTTGGACTTTTAATTTGGGTTTGGGCTCAAAGGCCCGGACAAATGGGTTACTACATAGAGTTTTGAAAAAAAAATAATTACTAATTCAAACCATGAAAAATGTTAAAGTGATGCAAAACAATCTAAAAGAAACAATAAAATCCATTCCATGCCATATTTCAATGATAAACAAAAGCGAAAGCGAAAATTTACCTTAAAATTACAGAAAAAAGAAAATGATTCTCTGAAGTTGAACTTATCTTAACCTCATAAACAATCTAAAAAAGACATAGAAATGAGGGTGAGCTAGAGAGCTCAATGTGGTCTAAATAATACATCTGTAAAATAATCAAAATACAACAAGATAAATTAGACAAATCAAACAATCAAGACATTAGCATATAGAAGTTTGTTGAGCTATTATTTTGATATAATAAATTATGTGAACATTTTTTGGACTTGTTTAAAGATTTCAAAAAAATTCAAAAGTCCTTAAAACTTGAAAAATATGTTTTAAATGTTTTCTAAGTGTTTTGACTCTTCCTACTTGTTTATATACCTTTAAGAGTTAAAATATAGCCAAATTTCATGTTTTTAAAAAAGGTTTTGATACCTCTATTGAGTGGTCTTGAAACCTTTCAGGCATAATGGTTTTGGAATCGAAACCTAGCAATGGTTTCCATATCATTGCAATGGTTTTGAAACCATGCTCAAGGTTTTAAAACCATACCTAAAGGTTTCAATACCTTCGCATGTGTAACAACTAGTTTTATGAAAACTGTTTTGAAGGTCTGGAAACCATTTGGAAGGTCTCGAAACCATTGTGCAGGTGATCATTAAATTCTCTATTTTATGACTTCCCAACGGCTCCAAATTATCTCCAACTACCATAAACGGCTAGTATATCATTCCACACTACAAAAGCAAGCTTAGGACACTCGAAGTTGGTTAGACAACACATTCAAGCTTAAAGATCAAGAGAAAAGTTTTTCAATCTTCATTCTTTTATTTTTCTCTTATACATAATGTATAGAGTATTTGATTGTTTATCTTTTGTAATCTTTGTTTGTGAGCTTAAATCTTTGTAAACATTCATCTAGAGAGGTACTTTTGTTTACTCAAATCAAACCTTGTAAAAGGGAGAGGTTCTAGTTTAGCCTTAGAAAAACTAGAGTGGTTTTATTTTAGCCATTGAAAAGATAGGGGTTGTAAGGTTACGCCTTATCCTTAAAGGCAAGAATTTATAGTAGTGAATTAGGAAATCCTTAGTTGTGGTAAGCTAAGTTTTGGGTGTAGACTTTGGTTGAGAAAGTCAAACCACTATAAATCGATCATGCACAAAATTGTCCATCTTTTATTTCGGTTTCCACCAATTCCTCAAAAAGCCATTTTAACCCTCTTTTGGCAGTTTTCGGTTGATCAATTCGAGCCCAACAAAATTTAATTCAACAACTAATTAGAGATTATGTTAGGGGAAGAATTTAACCAGAGAATATCTGAAAGGATAATTATTACAAACTCGACAAAATGATATGTCAAGTTGCGGATCGGGTTAGTAAGCCCCTAACTACCCAACCATCCACTAATCACCAAACATAGCGGGTTCCCCACAACCATGTATCATCCTATATACCAAATGGAGCACAAAAATTATATATTGTATCAGTAGAGTTGCCAGTAAAGCATGGAATTATCAAATGTAAAGGTAGAACCACCAATAGAGCGTGGAATTATCCCGTAAAGTGAAAACTACCAAGACTTCCTCCTACAAATCTGTTTACCAATGAAAACAAAAATGTATAATGTTTGCATGTAATGACAGAACAAATATTTTATCTATATTCAAAGTTTTAACATATTAAAAATTTTCAAATTCCAATTTTTTTTTCAAATCCTAATTCTAATCCTAACCCTACTTAGAGAAGAGAGTAAAGGGGCTCTAGGGGAAGGAAGGGGTGCTCCTGGTGGGTCTAGAAACTATAACCTAAGGGAATATTAGAGAAAAAGTTGAATAGCTTGGCCAACTAGCCAAATTTTCTTGCTCAAAATCAAAAGTTAATTATTGTTTATCATGATATGATTAATAGATTTCAAAGGGAGTGCATACAATAGATAACAAGAGAACAAGCTTATTTTGTCAATCATATTAAATTGCATTCATGCACTCAGATGATCCAAAACACTAATATCTAGTAAATACAAAAACAAGTAGAGTGGTACCTTACGTCCAGAATATGTGAAACACTACAAATCAAGCATTCAAACAAGTAACACACACAGGAAAATACACACACATATAGCATAATACTAAAAATACCTCTAACGTTTGACTGAATAGTCACTTTGGCTCTTATTCTTTGTTTGAAGCACTTTAACACTCAACATTTGATTTTAGGTCAAAATGGTTCCTCCATGGATGAAAATTGTTAGTCAAATAACAGTAAATAACATGAAATGATGCTACAAACTTACATGGCAGTGCACGCTGAAATATCAATGTCATATAGACAAAGGTTCTAACTTGACAAAATAAAAAATCAATCAAAAATAATTTTATAAAATTACATAAAATATAAAATTATTTTTTCTACCAACGTGCCATTCTTCCAAGTCATTTCAAGGTGTTTATCGTTAGTTGACTAACAATTTTCATCCACGGAGGGACTCTTTTAACCTAAAATGAAACGTTGAGGGTTAAAATGCTTCAAAAAAGAATATGGCTAAAGTGACTATCCGGTCAAAATGTTAGAGGCATTTTTTTGACATTATGCCTATATATAAAACAACCATTATTCATACGAAAGTACAGATTTTGCATTGGATAAAACACACACCTATTTGATACGATGGAATTCACGAACTATGAAATAGAAGTCCTTCCCTAATATTATAAGTACTGAGTTCGACACCTACATCGAAAGAGTATAAAGACTATTTAATACAATTACTAGATAATAAATTAAAAATCATCAATAGGATTGAGGGTCACTAGAAGACTTATCTTATTCAAATAGTCGATCTTTTGTAACACCCTTAACGTATACTCGTAAACCGAATATAAATTAAAGATTTTACATAGTCATTGAAAGAAATATTGACTTGCAATTTTTTTTATATACCAAAATTCATCTTGCAGTTTAACCCTTTCTCGGTTTTGAATTAAAAACTATGTCAGTCTATTGCAGCTAGTTTTGACCCTGAATTGATTTATAAAATACATAATTGAGTTGTTGAAATAAAAATATAATTCATGATGAAAACTATGTACACTGCCTAGACCCTTTCTTGATTTTCAAATTTTTACGCAATCGGGGTTAAACAACATTTAACTACGTCAAAATTCATAGTTATTAATAGTAAACCAATTCTCTAAGTCCATACTTCCATGACAATATATAAATATGTTATAAACTTAGACTTACAAAATAGTTTACCCACTTAAATTATTACATGCCCACTAGTCTATCAAATTACGTTAAAGATGTATGTACTGTACTTACAGATAGTAACTTGATATTCACAATTAACAGCTCCTCATTGCTAGTCTATTTTCAGAGAACCTACTTGTGAAATAAAACACACGCTAAGTACGAACTTAGTGAGGCAATAATCTTATTTATCAAAACATAAAATAAAGCAATACATGTTATACATTAACCTAACATGGTTTCTGTCTAAGGTAGTATCGTACTAACAAGGTTTTCATAGTTAGTCAATATTCATGTGCAAGTCATAATTTTTCTAACTTAGTCTAGTTTCCAATACTCCATCATTACCAATGTAAATCATATACATGCTATAGTTCACATACATGGCATATTTCATACACATGGCATAATTCACATGCATGACATGGTTTATATATATGACATAATTCATATACATGGCATACTTCATATACATGGCATATATCATATATATGGCATGACTTATATGCATGGCAGAATCCATATGCGTGTTATAATTCATATATGTGGCATGGTTCATATATGTGACCTCATTCATATTCATGACTTAATTCATATACATAACATGATACATGTGCATGGCATAATTCATATGCGTAACATAATTTGTATACATGTCATGATTCATATACGTGACATGATTCATATACCTAACTTGATTCATTTACATGACATGATTCTTTTACCTGACATGATTCATATACGTGATTTAATTCATATACATGGCATGTTTCGTATTCATGGCATGGTTCATATACATGACATATTTCATATACATGGCATGGTTCATATTTATGACATGATTCATATACGTAACATGATTTGTTTACATGACATGATTCATTTACGTGACATGATTCTTTTATCATTGCCAAAAGTACGCTATATGAGATCGAGATACGCGAGTCATCTTGAAATGGCACCATAGTGTCCAACGTGAACGTGAAAATGAGTACGTACTCAGGGACGCTCTTTGCTCCCTATAAACATGAAGCACCTCGACAGTGCACTCGGGCATAGTGGGCGTGGATCCCCATGGTGCATGTGACACAATTATTTTGTCACAATATCTTTATGATAACATAAACATGAGGGTACAACTGCTAAAGACTCTATGGCATGCCAACTATACCACGGACTCTCAAACACAATACTTGGGCATTTCTTTTATCATCAATTCAACATCATAATCAATCATACATATAGACATTTGATATTTCATGCTTCATTATAAATATTCATGGTAAACATAGATCATCATTTATGCAAATAATAATTCGTACCTGATATTCCATCAAGCTTGCCATGTCGAGCAATGTATCATATCATATATTATAGAGAAATGCAACGCCATTTTAAATGTAATGCAAACATTTAAAAATGTACTCACCTTGGCCATTTATTAATATTCCTCACTAAGCTCTATTGATCATTTCTTTTATAATACCCTCGACCTTCTTTTGATTCGGATCCAACTTCATTTATCACATGAATATAAATAAACATTTGTTAGATTCACTTCTAACAATATTTCACTTAAGCTATTTAATCATTCAACATAAAAATTTTCCATAAATTTCTTTCCTTCCTTATACTGTTCACAAACTCATTTTTGGTCCCTAATGACCATTTTGATCTTCAAATAATTCCTCCAAGGTTGCTAACCAACATTAGACACAAATTGTCTCAATTTCCATTTTCTGTCAACTTGCACTACCATCAAAGATTTACTTCTATAGGGCAGAATACATACTGAATCTTAATCTCCTTTATACCGTAGAAACTAAATTTGATAATGGTTCTATAGGTATAAGCTACATAATTTAATAAAATCTACAAAAAATTATTAAAATTCATCAAACTCCCATTTACAGGGTTGTCCTGACAGAAACTGTTCTGAAATTTTTCTGACCTTCATTCGATTAAAAATTAATATCTTTTAACTCGGAACTCGAAATCAGTTTTCGTTTGTTGGAAATGAAACTAGATTCGATAAGCTTTTCAACCATAGAAACTAAAAACCCAGATTCAATTTTTACAATTTATGGTAAATTTTCAAAGTTGAATTTCAGTATTGAATTTCGGAACAGACTGTTATTATGTTTCCTGAACTTTCATCACTTAAAAATTCATATCTTTTGATATATGAATCTAAATCAATCACCGTTTGTTTTAAACGAAACTAGACGAATAAATCTTTACATCGATATAAAATTCACCATCTATCCATTTTTTGTAGAATTTATGGTGAATTTTCAAACTTACTGTCAAATCAAGTTTTCCTACACAACTTCCATAAATAACTTCAAACTTTATACTAATTTCTCCTTACTTTGCTATTTGTTAATTTGGTACCCTTACTTGATTCATTCCACTAATGTATCACTTTCTTCATCAAATAATTATTCAAAATAATTCCCTCTAATTTTTCGTTCTTTCCGAAATAGTCACTAAAAACGCAAAGATAAGGATTCAAGCTTCTTAACTTTGCAAATTAGTCCTCAAATCAACATTACTACTTGAATTCTATTATTTCAACTAAAATCAGATTTAGTCATTCTCTAAAACCTCATTTCCAAATTGGTCACTTAACTTTGACAATTTGTCAAAATGGTCACTAACTCGATTTAACATCAGTTTTGCATTCTAACTTCAATTTCACACCTCCAACATCAATAATAACATAAATACACTTCAAAATCATAAAAATTCAGATTATTCCCTTAACTTTAAGAATTGCTGAAATGGTCCTTATACCTTTAATTTAGGGTTTTGCTTCCAAATAACAAATTTAAGCTTACTAGATCATTTATCTAACATCACAAACCCTAAATCAATCTTGAATCCATAAACCCTAATCATATTCATACAAACTAAAATGTGTAGGGTTTAAATCTCAACTCAATAACATGGTTTTAACATTGTACTATCTTGATTTCAACTTGAATTTCATTATGAATCATAAAATTCCAAAAGCCCCAAACTTTTTCCATAAACTCTAATTTCTTCTCATGCAAAATTATCATCAAACAAGCATGTATTCCATGAATTATTGACATCAAAAGATAGAGCTTGAAGAGTAGAACAACTTTGTAGTTCGAAAGATTGCCTGAAAATCGAGTTTCGGGGCCTGAATCGAGCTTGGAAATTTTCTCCCCTTTTTCCCCAATATTTTCGAAATTGAAAGATGAAGAAGACTTCATCTTTTTGGCCTTTTATTTTTAATCTCTACAATTATGCCACTTGTAAATATAAATGAATTTTAAATTCATTTAAATAGTGAAATTACTAAAATGCCCTTTTAATCCAATGGTTGAGATTGATCTTATCATCAATCAAGGGCCAAGATTAAATCTTCCATTTCCTTCTTCCAAAAATGCCCTTGTAACTTTTTAAATATTTCAAAAATGCCACTGGGGCTAAATGACCAATTTGCCCTCTAACTAATTTTTATTTACTAGTTTACTTCAAAAATGTCATTCCATTACAATCCAACTAAAATAGTTCATTCCCAACTGGTCACTATTCCTTAAATATTATTTTATAACTTTTCCATGGCTTATGGAACAGCCTTAAAAATTTCGGTTCGATCTGATCTCCCGATATTCGTAAAATACTTCTACTGCAATTTTACCTTTTCTGAACTATCGGATTTATTCCAAAAATTTCATATTTCCATATTCAGAAAATAAACTCTATTATCTCATAAAAACTTCTTTTCCCAGAACTTACACTGAATTTTCCTAACTCAGTCTACTATTCCGATAATTATCGAAAATTTTCATAGAATAAAATTTATCTTATAAATCTTTATTGATAATTCATTCGAATATTCTTTACTCTTACTGAGTCCAAAATATCGATCAGAAACACTTTTATGGGGACCTTCCCGAAGGTCACCCATCCTTGTATTTCTCTGGCCTAAACACGTTTAAAAATTTCATTCGATCCAAATTCGGTACCTTTTTCTACATCTTAATTCTTAAAACCGATATCAAGGTACCTCTTTCGATCGATTCACTCTTATACTGAATAAAATTACTTGTTGGGAAATGTACACTTTAGACCCAAACTTTTCCAAAGTTTATACTTTAACCCCCTAAACTTTCAAATTTTACATTTTAGTCACTAACCAAAATTTGGGATATTACAATTCCTCCCCCTTAAGAAAATTCATCCTCGAATTTTCAATGCGTACCTGTTCCAAATATTTATGGATATTACTTCCTTATTTTCTTCTCAGCCTCCCAAGTGGCTTCTTCGACCTTGTGATTTTTCCTCAAAACTCCAGTTAATGAAATTTCTTATTCCTTAATTCTTTAATTCCATAAACTAATATTTCTACTAACTCTTGTTCATGTATCAAATCTAATTGCATCTCAATTTATTCAGGAGTGTTGACATGTTAATAATTTGGTCAATGCCCCCAAAACATAAGTACATATACTATAGACTTTTGCTCACTTCTGGAGATAAGACCTATTAATATACTCTTGGTCCAACTCTTTCACGATTCCTTGAAGTATAACAGTTCTGAAACTAAGTTTTCCTTTTTTGACCTATACAAATCATCCTTCATTTTCAAATAAACAGTCATAACTTCTCTTTTGCTCTGACATTTAAGGCTCTCAACAACTTAAACATTTAAACAGCCCATGCTTTATTATATTCAGTTGCTGAAGGTTACAACCTCTTAGGTACTTCTTGTTCTTGTATTTTAGCCCCCTACTGCATCAGTAGCTCAATCTAGGTAAAAATCAGAAAAAGTTCATACTTGATTTCATTGTTATTGCTACGGGTATCTTTATAACCCTTGTGATCCGAGATTCTTGTTCTTGTCTAAAAACATTTCTATGGAAATTTCAATTAGCCGGAACAATCTTCAACTAAACACTCTTCCTTTGACTTCATTAAAGAACTAATTCCTTTTTTAAAAATTTAAACGTTTCTTCTTATAATCACTATGACCTGGTGCACAGATAACCAACTTATCTCAATTACACTTCAGATTCCCGAAATAGTATCTTCATAATATCTTCTAATACTTGATCGCTTAAACCATTAGGAAACCTTTTCTATCAATTCACATCATTTTAATGCTTGTCATACTCATCCTATTATATTATTACTGATTGTCTTTATCAAAACATTTCTGAAAATATATCTTAGCTAATCCATTACACTTCAGCCCTATCTTTATAAGGCTCTACTATCAACTATTCAGGTAGAATTAACCTCTTAGTTGACTTCTTTGAATACTCTTTATCGGTATTAGACTTCCAATCTCGTTCAGTATGTACACAAATATCACTTTCATCATACTTTTATTCCAAATTTCTTGTCTTCCTGATCTTTTAAAGCTTATAGTTAACATCTAGTAACACTGATGTCTCCTTAAAGAAATAATCTTTCTTGTACAATTTACCTTTATAGTTGGGATGCCTTCAATTTTCTTGGGTGATATTTGTATACCTACCATGTAAATTAAACATACCTCACATCCATTTCATTACAATCTTTAAGCTGTTATTAAAGAAATCACTGACTCTAAACAGTCAGTTCTTTCTTCCATAATGATTACTTCAGAACCATCGGGTCCTTGAAGTACCAACCTTTTTCTTTTTACATTTCACCTCTGCATCATATGCATACAACCAGTTCATTCCAAAAATAATCTAAAGTTTGCGAAATAAAAGCTCCAATAAGCTTGCCAGGAACTCAATTCCTTAAATCACTAACAGACATTTCTTACATATTCTAATCACCCATGCACTATGTCCAAGTGGGTTACTAGGAATCACATTACTAAAAATAGAGTTCCTTAAAAATCTTTCTTTGTACTACTATCTTAGTACCAATATACGAGTGAGCCAAACCCCAATCAATTAAAGTAATTACAGACTTTCTCCATAGCCTTTGCTCTCATTATAGCATCCTAGTAAATCGACAAACTCATACCTGAGAATTACTCTTAGACTTCAGGTTAAGCCCCTCGATAAACCATTCTCATAGGGACTTCTCAGTTGGTATCAAATCAGCTGTATACCGACTTAATCCATTAAAATCCAACTCATACTCGTAGACATTACGAGTACTTTGTTTCAGACTTTGAAACTACTGTAACATCTCTTTCTTAAACTGGTCGCCAACATACTTGACTCTAAACACTTTTTAGAATGTCCAAGTCACTTTCTCAACAGGTATAATTCAGTGGCTTCGGACCATCAATTACAAGCATCTTCCCTTAATAAGGATGCAACTTTTCTAACTTTTCAGCATTTGTACAATTTAATTCCTCCAACGTGACTTTAACAACGTGGAGCCATAAATTGGAAGCCATCGAACAACCTTCTCCATGAGATTCAGGAGCTCCTAACTTCTTAAGCTCCTTAACAGTCGATGCATTTACTGGTGTAGGTGCCAGATTGATACAGGCATTAGGGTTTGAAATTTTTTTAACCATAGCTTTTTAGGGCTTGTACTAAGGTTCCATATTCTTATGCTGGAGCTCCCTACTGCATAGGTGGCTCAGCTGGGGTATGAGCTAGAGGTGAAACATTCTATATCTCTTTACTTCCATTTTAAACCTTCTCTTGATCCCCATAATTAAACATTTAATGCAGTCCATCAGTACTTAACATCATCTATTTCCACTAAAACATATTCATGTAAATGAGGAGCATAATCAAGTTACACAGATAGTACGTCAGTAACATGACATCCTAGGGGCATGTACTTAACATCAAATCATATTTAACTCGGTTTAACCTCCAGAATCGGCTAAACCTGTAGCTCTGATACCAATAAATATAACACCCTTAACGTATACTAGTAAGCCAAATATACATTAAAGATGTTACGGAGTCATTAAAAGAAATCTTGACTTGTAAATTTTTTTTATATACCAAAATTCATCTTGTAGTTTAACCCTTTCTCGATTTTGAATTAAAAACTATGTTAGTCTATTGCAACTAGTTTTGACCTTGAATTGATTTATAAAATTCATAATTGAGTTGTTGAAGTAAAAATATAATTCAGGATGAAAACTATGTACACTGCTTAGACCCTTTCTTGATTTTCAAATTTTTACGTGATCGGGGTTAAACAACATTTAACTACGTCAAAATTCATAGTTATTAATAGTAAACAATTTCTCTAAGTCCATACTTCCATGAAAATATATAAATACATTATAAACTTAGACTTACAAAACAGTTTACCTACTTAAATTATTACATGCCCACTAGTCTATTAAATTACGTTAAAGATGTACGTATTGTACTTACAGATAGTAACTTGATCTTCCCAATTAACAGCTCCTCCTTTCTAGTCTATTTTTGGAGAACCTACGTGTGAAATAAAACACACGCTAAGTACAAACTTAGTGAGGCAATAATCTTATTTATCAAAACATAAAATAAAGCAATGCATGTTATACATTAACCTAGCATGGTTTCTGTCTAAGGTAGTATCTCAGTCAATATTCATGTGCA
Source organism: Hibiscus mutabilis (assembly GCA_019671005.1). Taxonomy (NCBI): domain Eukaryota; kingdom Viridiplantae; phylum Streptophyta; class Magnoliopsida; order Malvales; family Malvaceae; genus Hibiscus; species Hibiscus mutabilis. The sequence continues at coordinate 30,555,131 of CM033724.1, read as the reverse complement.
AGTCATAATTTTCTAACTTATTCTAGTTTTTAATACTCCATCATTACCAATGTAAATCATATACATGGCATAGTTCACATACATGGCATATTTCATACACATGGCATAATTCACATGCATGACATGGTTTATATATATATGACATAATTCATATACATGGCATGCTTCATATACATGGCATAATTCATATATATGGCATGAATTATATACATGGCAGAATCCATATACGTGTCATAATTCATATATGTGGCATGGTTCATATACGTGACATCATTCATATACATGACTTAATTCATATACATAACATGATACATGTACATGGCATAATTCATATGCGTAACATAATTTGTATACATGTCATGATTCATATACCTAACTTGATTCATTTACATGACATGATTCTTTTACCTGACATGATTCATATACGCGATTTAATTCATATGCATGATATGTTCCGTATTCATGGCATGGTTCATATACATGACATATTTCATATACATGGCATGGTTCATATTCATGACATGATTCATATACGTAACATGATTCGTTTACATGACATGATTCATTTACGTGACATTATTCTTTTATCATTGCCCAAAGTACGCTATATGAGATCGAGGTATGCGAGTCATCTTGAAATGACACCGTAGTGTCTAACGTGAAATTGAAGATGAGTACGTACTCGGGGACGCTCTTTGCTCCCCATAAACATGAAGCACCTCGACAGTGCACTAGGGCACAGTGGGCGTGGATCCCCAGGGTGCATGTGACACAATCATTTTGCCACAATATCGTTCTGATAACATGAACATGAGGGTGCAGCTGTTAAAGACTCTATGGCATGCCAACTATAACATGGACTCTCATACACAATACTTGGGCATTTCTTTTATCATCAATTCAATGTCATAGTCAATCATACATATAGACATTTCATATTTTATGCTTCATTATAAATATTCATGGTAAACATAGATCATCGTTTATGCAAATAATAATTCGTACCTGATATTCCATCAAGCTTGCCATGTTGAGCAATGTATCATATCATGTATTATACAGAAATGCAATGCCATTTTCAATGTAATGCAAACATTTAAAAATGCACTCACCTTGGCCATTTATTAATATTCCTCACTAAGCTCTATTGATCCTTTCCTTTATACTACCTCAAACCTTCTTTTGATTCGGATCCAACTTCATTTATCACATGAATACAAATAAACATTTGTTAGATTCACTTCTAACAATATTCCACTTAAGCTATTTAATCATTCAACATAAAAATTTTCCCTAAATTTCTTTCCTTCCTTATACTGTTCACAAACTCATTTTTGGTCACTAATGACCATTTTGATCTTCAAATAATTCCTCCAAGCTTGCTAACCAACATTAGACACAAATTGTCTCAATTTCCATTTTCTGTCAACTTGCACTACCATCAAAGATTTACTTCTACAGGGCAGAATACATACTGAATCTTAATCTCCTTTATACCGTTGAAACTAGATTTGATAATGGTTCTAATGGTATAAGCCACATAATTAATAAAATCTACAAAAATTATGAAAATTCATCAAACTCCCGTTTACAGGGCTGTCCTGACAGAAACTGTTCTGAAATTTTTCTGACCTTCATTTTATTGAAAATTAATACCTTTTAACTCGGAACCCAAAATCAGTTTTCGTTTGTTAGAAACAAAACTAGATTCGATAAGATTTTCAACCATATAAACTAATAACCCAGATTCAATTTGTACGATTTATGACAAATTTTCAAAGTCGAATTCCAATATTGAATTTCGAAACAGACTGCTAATCTCTTTTCTGACCTTTCATCACTTAAAAATTCATATCTTTTTATATATGAATTAAAATCAATCACCGTTTGTTTTAAACGAAACTAGACGAATAAATCTTTACATCGATATAAAATTCACCATCTAACCATTTTTGTAGAATTTATGGTGAATTTTTAAACTTACTATCAAATCTAGTTTTCCTACACAACTTCCATAAATAACTACAAACTTTATACTAATTTCTCCTTACTTTGCTATTTGTCAATTTGGTCCCCTTACTTGATTCATACCACTAATGTATCACTTTCTTCATCAAATAATTATTCAAAATAATTCCCTCTAATTTTTCATTCTTTTCGAAATAGTCACTAAAAACGCAAAGATAAGGATTCAAGCTTCTTAACTTTGTAAATTAGTCCTCAAATCAACATTACTACTTGAATTCTATTATTTCAACTAAAATCAGATTTAGTCCTTCTCTAAAACCTCATTTCCGAATTGGTCACTTAACCTTGACAATTTGTCAAAATGGTCACTAACTTGATTTAACATCGGCTTTGCATTCTAACTTCAATTTCACATCTCCAACATCAATAATAACATAAATACACTTCAAAATCATAAAAAATCAGATTAGTCCCTTAACTTTCATAATTGCCGAAAATGGCCCATATACCTTTAATTTAGGGTTTTGCTTCCAAATAACAAATTTAAGCTTACTAGATCATTTATCCAACATCACAAACCCTAAATCAAACTTGAATCCATAAACCCTAATCATCTTCATACAAACTAAAATATGTAGAGTTTAAATCTCAACTCAATAACATAGTTTTAACATTGTACTAGCTTGATTTCAACTTGAATTTCATTATGAAATCATAAAATTCCAAAAGCCCCAAACTTTTTCCATAAACCCTAATTTCTTCTCATGCAAAATTCTCATCAATCAAGCATGTATTCCATGAATTATTGACATCAAAAGATAGAGCTTGAGGAGTAGAACAACTTTGTAGTTCGAAAGATTACCTGAAAATCGAGTTTCAGGGCTTGAATCGAGCTTGGAAATTCTCCCCTTTTTCCCCAATATTTTTGAAATTGAAAGATGAAGAAGACTTCATCTTTTTGGTCCTTTTATTTTTAATCTCTACAATTATGCCACTTGTAAATATAAATGAATTTTAAATTCATTTAAATAGTGAAATTAATAAAATGCCCTTTTAATCCAATGGTTGAGATTGATCTTATCATCAATCAAGTGCCAAGATTAAATCTTCCATTTCCTTTTTCCAAAAATGCCCTTGTAACTTTTTAAATATTTCAAAAATGCCATTGGGGCTAAATGACCAATTTGCCCTCTAACTAATTTTTATTTACTAGTTTACTTCAAAAATGCCATTCCATTACAATCCAACTAAAATAGTTCATTCCCAACTGGTCACTATTCCTTAAATATTATTTTATAACATTTCAATGGCTTATGGAACAGCCTCTGAAATTTCGATTCGATCTAACCTCCCAATATTCGTAAAATACTTCTACTGCGATTTTACCTTTTCTGAACTATCAGATTTATTCCAAAAATTCCATATTTTCATATTCAGGAAATAAACTCTATTATCTCATAAAAATTTCCTTTCCTAGAACTTAGACTGAATTTTCCTAACTCAGTCTACTATTCCGATAATTATCGAAAATCTTCATAGAATAAAATTTATCTTAGAAATCCTTTATCGATAATTCATTCAAATATTCTTTACTCTTACTGAGTCCAAAATATCAATCAGAAACACTTTTATGGGGACCTTCCCGAAGGTCACCCATCCTTGTATTTCTCTGGCCTAAACATGCTTAACAATTTCATTCGATCCAAATTCGGTACCTTTTTCTGCTTCTTAATTCTTAAAACCGATATCAAGGTACTTATTTCGATCTGATTCACTCTTATGCTAAATAAAATTACTTGTTGGGAAATTTACAATTTAGTCCCCAAACTTTTCCAAAGTTTATACTTTAACCCCCTAAACTTTCAAAATTTACATTTTAGTCATTAGCCAAAATTTGGGATATTACATCTTTAGGTTTTACGAACAGGTTGGTGTTGAACGATATATTCTCTAGATTTTACTAAGCATAGGTCAAGGTTAATGGTTAATGGTTTCAGTTAAATATAGGTCGGTCAAACGGCTAGATTTGGTTCGATCGATTTAGACGAGTCGAGTATAGGTCAAATAGGTTAAAATTTGAGTCAACAAATTAGATTGTGGTTTGGATCAGATGGGTTAGAACTCGGATCAACGGATCAAGTTAATTTCAAGTAACACAACTATACAATAATCAATTCATTTATTATTTAAAAATAACCTTAACGATAATATACATATAATAATCACACCATACACGTATATAATATATGAGTTAGTATCCACTTACACCATATAAAACTCAATTGATTTTACATTAATCCATGGCCATGGAATGTGTGAAATGGATGGATAAGATTATATACTCCTCTGTTTTTTTCTTACAAATTTCTTCATTTTTCAACTTTAAATCTTATCCATCCATTCCGCACATCCAATGGCCATGGATTAATGTAAAATCAATTGAGTTTTACACAGTGTAAGTGGATCTTAACCCATAATATATATATATATATATATATCAATTTCTAGAGCATGTGGTTAAAAGCTATCAGTTGACACTCTTCTCTAGGTTGTGAGTGCAATACCCATCAGGAGCAAATTTCCCCTTCCGTCCTTAGGTAGTAATTGTTCAAAAAGTAATAATGTAAATGATTGCAATATATACAAACAACAACAAATAGTAAAACTATTCTATAAAATTCTATTTCTTTCAAAAGTTTCAAGGAACAACTCTCTTTAGTATGTAATTTTTTTCGAAAATAGAAGGATTATTCATGGCTCATTCATTAAATTTTCATATTAGGTATGTTTTGAACTTTTTTCTTAAATATATTGATTGTGGTTGATAGCTCTTTAAAGAGAATGTATTTACCCAAGATTTATAGATTTAATTTCCCCACATCAGTGTTTATTGCATTTATTTCTGCATTTTCATGTCTATTTCTTGCATTTTATCTAACTTAGTATCAGTTGCACATATTTCACATATTTATGTATATTTTGCCTTGTTGTCACTGTATTTCTAATGTCCTTGCAGAGGAAGTCTCACCACTGCAGCCAGCTCGACATTGTAACTGCCAGTTGTCCAGTTTGCTAAAAGATAAGGACGGCCTTGCAAGTTGTATTATTTTTTATAACAAACTCTGTATGGCCTTGGGTCACGCAAAACACTTGAAGGACATGTGTACTTTCTTGGGAAGCCTATAAAAGGACGAATCTGAGAAGAGAGAAAGAGTCACGCGAATTCTATTTTCATATCATCTTCAACCTCAAACTTTCTTGGGAAGCCTATAAAAGGTCGTTTTACATATCTACGTCAATAGTTGAAGATTGGATAAAAGTTAGTAAGCGAGCTTACTCGTCACTTGCCAATTAAGTCATTCGTACTCCCTTGAGTGTACTTGATTTTCTTCCATGCTAAACCGAGGATGTCCAGGCTTTATTTCAATATCTCTTCTCTTTTATATTTGTTGTTTGCTACCACAATTGATCTAGCACTATTCACTTTAATCCTTTATTGCAAGCATTATTACACTCACAATTTTCCCTTTAACATAATTACTTGTGGCCACATAATTCTTAAGCTAAATACATCATCCTCGAGGGATCGATATTCAATTAGGATTCTTCTAATTCTATTCTTGCACTGACAGTGTTGCTTGCACTTAAAGTGTGACGTTTTCACGTCGATCAAATTTTGGCACCATTTTCGGGGATGGTGTTATTTGGTTTTTATGTTTCTTCTTTCAATTCCATTTTCTTTATTTAGTTTATAGTTGTTTCAAATAGCTTTTTTGTTATTTTCTTTTCTTTTTATTACGTTTTGTAGGTGTTGTATGACCAGAAGTGCTACTACACCACTCTTTGTACTAGATCAAGAAATTGAAAGAACTTTTAGACAAAGAATTCATGAACATAATGGGATGGCAAGACAAATTAACAACAACAAGGGTATCCCTCAAGATCTTAAAATCCCACCACTGCACCCACCAGCCCAGAATAGACCATCCACGAGTTTGTTGTTCCTGAATTAGACTATTTGCAACAAGAAGTTGTTAGACCACCAATTCAGACTGGGAATTTTAAGTTGAAGCCAGTCATTTTTCAAATGCTCAACTCAAATGGGCAGTATGCAGGGTTACCGCACGAAGACACTAGAGAGCATCTTCAATATTTCCTTTTTAATTTGTGCTTCATATAGCCAGCAAGGCGTTCCTGATGATGCCTTACGGATGCAATTGTTTCCATATTCTTTATAGGGTAGAGCTTGCACTTGGTTTCAATGAATCCTTACCGGCTCTATTACATCATGGAATGATCTTGCAATGCAATTTGTTTTACACTTTAATCTACCGACATAAACTCGCTCATGAGGAATGATATTACAGCCTACTATCAATTAAATGATAAGACTTTCCACGCTACATGGGAAAGATATAAGTCTTTGTTACAATAATGTCCCAACCACGACATTTAGAGGTAACTCGGATTAAAATTTTCTATAATGGGTTAAATGCAGCCACAAGATATCTTGTTGATGGGTCATCTGGTGGACTATTACTTGATTGTACTTACACCGGTGTTGTTGGTGTGTTAGAGCAATTTGCTCTGAATGATTCTCAATATTCTATTTCAAGGGCTGCTTCATGTAAAGGTACATCAGGAGTGTTCGAGCTTGATGATCTTTCTTCTCTAAAGGCTCAGATTTCTTCTTTGGAGAACAAAATCAATAATATAGAGGGAACAAGTGAAGTTGCTCATATCCATATAGCTCAACAAACTGCTACTCCTATATTTTCTTGTGAGATTTGTGGCAAGAACCATAGTTATGAGGATTGCCCACAACATGCATAGAATGCTAGTTATGTCAAGTACATGTGAGGTAATAACTATGGTACATCTTACAACACTGCTAATCGACAGTCTTGGGTAACTCTAATTATGTGCTGCATTTAGGAGCATTTCGCTCTAGGAACAATTCCTTTCAAGGGAATTCTAGTGTGCACTAAGGAAACTTCAGTTATCCGCTGTGACAGTTTACACCACAAGCTCAATTGCAGCCACAACAAAATAGGATGCAACCCAACATCCTGTTTCATAATCTCAGCAATCACAATATGGTGCGTAGTCACAATATGAGGCCCCATCTCAGACATAATCTCATATTATTCATTATGCTCCATCAACTATCTATGATCTATTTGTTCTTTTTGAGGAAATAATGTGCGACCAAACCTCTATGCATATTGTTGGAGCAAAGTAGAATTTTTTTTGATGATGCATTTCTAGATGCATTCAATAAAATTAAAACACAGCTTGTGAACGCATCGATCGTTGTTGCACCCAATTGGGAGTAACCGTTTGAACTAATATGTGATGCCAGTGATTTCGCTATGGGAGCAGTCTTAGGGAAACGAAGAGACAAGGTATTTTATGCGATCTACTATGCTAGTAACACTCTAATTAAAGCTCAAATCAATCACACTACTACTGAGAAAGAGTTATTAGCGATAATTTTTGCTTTTGATAAGTTTTGCTCTTGTCTTGTGGGTGCAAAAATCATAGTTATACTAATCATTCTGCTTTGAGATACCTTTTTATGAAAAAAGATGCAAAGCCTAGGTTGATTTGATGGATTTTATTACTGCAAGAGTTTGATATTGAGATAAAAGACGGCAAAGGGTTAGAAAATCAAGTTGTTGATCATCTTTTGAGATTGGAAGTAGGCAACAAAGACAAAAATAAGCTGTAAATTGTTGACGCATTCCCTGATGAAAAAATTTTCGTTGTGGATGCAACACCATAGTATGCTGATTTTGTGAATTATTTAGTTTGTGGAAAGACTTCTGCGTGTGTAATTGGGCACACAAAAGCAAGATTTCTCAGAGATGCAATGAAATATCATTAGAATGAACCTTATCTGTTCAAGGTTTGCAATGATAATATAATTCGACGCTGCATCCCTGAGGAAGAAATGACATCAATATTACAGCATTGTCACAATGCTCCCTATATATGGAATTTTGGTGGCATAAGAATAGCTGCAAAAGTCCTTCAATCTGGATTCTATTGGCTAATACTATTCAAAGATGCTCATGAGTTTTCCCAATGTTGTGACCTTTGTTAGTGTATCGGGTTAATATCCAGGAGAAATAAGATGTCACGGCAGCATATAATGGAAATTGAGCTATTTGATGTTTGGGGATTGGATTTCATGGGTCATTTTCCTAATTCTTTTGACAATCTATATATTTTGTGTAACACCCTTAACGTATACTCATAAACCGAATATACATTAAAGATGTTACGGAGTCGTTTAAAGAAATCTTAACTTATGAAATCTTTCTCGTAATTTTTTATGATTTATCATTGAAACCGATTAATGAAACTATCATTTAATTTAATTTCATGCATCATATTTTACTAGCAAATAAATAGTTACAAGCCCACTAGAGATTATCATAAGCTAGAATATCTTACTGATGTTTTGCAGATTGAAGCTTGATCAGCATGATCAACTCCTCTTCAAATATTGCTCCAACTTAACCTACGTGTGAATCAAACACACGCTAAGTACGAACTTAGTGAGGCAGTTAAACTTATTTATTTTAAAACATGAAATAATGTAATACAATATGTCATATATATATAAGTGCATTTCGTTTTCTCTATAACATGGCAAGTATAGCACAATGTATATATGTCATGTATCATAACTATCATATAAATCATGTTATTACTGCATAATATATTCTCTATCATGGACTTGCTTTCATCATGAAATCATTTACATATCATATACTCTATCATGGTCATGCTTTCATTATGCAATCATTTGCACATCATGTGCTCTATCATGGTCATGCTTTCTTTATGCCATCATTTGCATAACATGTATTCTATCATGGTCATGTTTTCATTATGCCATCATTTGCATAACATTTATTCTATCATGGTTATGCTTTCATTATGCTATCATTTGCATATCATGTCTTTCTTGTAATCGTCTTGTGATCATATTGGCTGAAAAGTCCTTTAAGACTCCGTAGCCTTTTGTACTGGCTGAAAAGTCCTTTAAGACTCCATAGCCTTAATACTTCTGGCTGAAAAGTCCTTTAAGACTCCATAGCTTTAATACTTCTGGCTGAAAAGTCCTTTAAGACTCTATAGCCTTAATACTTCTGGCTAAAAAGTCCTTTAAGACTCTATAGCCTTAATACTTCTGGCTAAAAAGTCCTTTAAGACTCCATAGCCTTAATACTTGAGTACGTACTCGAGGATGCTCTTTGCTCCTCAAAAAGGACGCTCTTTTCTCCTTATATTCGCACCTTTTTAGTGCTCTTGGCACCATGGGTTTGGATCCCCAGGTGCAACACCAAGGGCATGGGTCCCCAAGGTGGTTACTTGTTTCATTTTAATCATATCACTATTCATGTATCATATTGTCATATGAATCATGTATCATCACTATCATGTAATTCAAGTAAGCATAATGCATCATTATTTATGCAAACAATAGTTCGTACCTTGTACTCCATCAAGCTTGCCATGTCAAGCAATGTATCATATCATGTATTATAGAGAAATGCCATGCCATTTTCAATGTTATGCAAACATTTAAAAAAATTGCACTCACTTGGCCATTTATTAACTTGCCTCACTAAGCTCTATTCGATCTTTTCCTTTATAGTGCCTCAAACCTTCTTTTGATTCGGATCCAACTTCATTTATCACATGAATATAAATAAACATTTGTTAGATTCACTTCTAACAATATTTCAATTAAGCTATTCAATCATTCAACATAAAAATTTTCCATAAATTTCTTTCCTTCCTTATATTGTTCACAAACTCATTTTTGGTCCCCTAATGACCATTTTAATCTTCAAATAATTCCTTCAAGCTTGCTAATTAACATTAGATATAAAATGTCTCAAATTCCATTTTCTGATAGCTTGCACTATCTTTGAAGATTTATTTCTATAAAATGATCTAAAAATCGGAATTCGATTTCGTTTGTTTTGAAAGAAACTAGATTCAATAAGCTTTTCAGCCATATAAATTAATAGCCCAAATTCAACTTGTACGATTTATGACAAATTTTCAAAGTCAAATTTCAGTGCTGATTTCAGAACAAACTGCTATACTATTTTCTAACCTATTACCCCTTAAAAATTCATATCTTTTTACTCAGAACTCGAAATTAGTTTATGTTTATTGAAGGCGAAACTAGACGAATAAGTCTTTACATCAATATAAAATTCATCATCTAACCATTTTTGTAGAATTTATGGTGAATTTTCAAACTTACTGCCAAATCCAGTTTTCTACACAATTTCCATAAATAACTTCAAACTTTATATTAACTTCTCCTCACTTCTCTACTTTTCAATTTAGTCCAATTACTTGCTTAAAACCACCAACTTATCACCTTCTTCATCAGATAATTATTCACAATAATTTCCTCAAATTTTCCTTCTTCCCGAAATAGTCACTAAAATGCAAAGATAAGGATTCAAACTTCTTAACTTTGCAATTTAGTCCTCAAATCAACATTACTACTTGAATTCTATTATTTCAACTAAAATTTAGATTTAGTCCCCTTCTAACACCTCATTGCCGATTTAATCACTTAATTTTGACAAATTGTCAAAATGGTCACTAATTCGATTCAACCTGGGTTTAGCATTCTAACTTCATTTTCATGTCTCTAACATCATTAATAACATAAATTCACATCAATTTCATGAAATTCAGATCTGGTCCCTCAACATTAAAACTTGTCAAAATGGTCCTTATATCTTTAATTAGGGTTTTGCTTCCAAATAACAGATTCAAGCTTACTAGATCATTTATCCAACATCACAACCTTAATTCAAAATTGAATCTATAAACTCTAATCATCTTCATACAAACTAAAATATGTAGGGTTTAAATCTCAACTCAATAACATGATTTTAGCATTATACTAGCTTGATTTCAACTTGAATTTCATCACGAAATAATAAAATTCCAAAAGCCCCAAACTTTTTCCATAAACCCTAATTTCTTCTCATGCAAAATTCTAATCAATCAAGCATGTTTTCCATGAATTATTTGCACCAATAGATAGAGCTTGAAGAGTAGAAAACTTTGCAGTTGAAAATATTACCTGAAAATCGAGTTTCGGGGCTTGAATTGAACTTGGAAAATTTTCTCTCTTCTCCCTTCTCATTTTCGAAATTCCATGGATGAAGAATGGTTTTCATCTTTTGTTTTTAATCCAATTTGGCCACTTGTCTTGTATAAATGAATTTTAAATTCATTTAGATAGTGAAATTACTAAAATGCCCTTTTAATCCAATGGTTGAGATTGATCTTATCATCAATCAAGGGCAAAGATCTCATCCAAGTGTATTTTGACCTTTAAAAATTATCCTCAAAGTTTCAAAATATTTCAAAAATGCCATCCATGTCAAAGGACCAATTTGCCCTCCAACTAGTCTTTAATTACAACAAGACTTAAAAATTGCCACACCATTAAAATTGAACCAAATTGGTTCCAGTCTAACCGCCCTCCTTCCAAAATATCTCAGATACTTATTTATGATATTTATTCGATCCAAATATTCAAATTTCACTCAATACGATTTCCAAATTTTCTTTCTTTGAACTTTAAAACTTTATAGCCACTAATATAAGCCTCGTACAAAAAATCCGAGTAACACAAAAATGTCATTCTTATGGGTGAACTATTCATTTACGGGGTTAAAATACATAACTTTTAAAAATTACACTTTGGTCCCTGAACTTTTCCAAAGTTTATACTTTGGCCATAAAATTTTCAAAATTTTCATTTTGGTCACTGAACTTCAATTCCCATTTCAATTTTCCTCAGATTTTACCAAACTTTGAAAGTACCCAATTCAACTCACTATCTATCACATGATACTTTTAAACCTTAAAATTTTCCTTTTATAAAAACTTAGACTGAATTTTCTTAACACAGTCTATTATTCCGATAATTATTGAAAATCTTCATAGCATAAGGTTTCTCATAGAAATCCTTTATTTGAAATCCATACGAATATTTTCTACTTTTACTAAGTCCAAAATTTCGACCAGAAACATTTTTATGAGACCTTTCCAAAGGTCACTCATCCTAATATTTCTTTGGCCTGAACACGCTTAACAATTTCATTCGATCCAAATTTGATACCTTCTACTGTATCTTAATTCTCAAAACTAATATCAAGGTTCTTATTTTAATCAAATTCACCCTTATACTGAATAAAATCACTTGATGGGGAAATTTACACTTTAGTCCCCAAACTTTCAAAAATTTACATTTTGGTCACAGGCCAAAATTTGGGATAGTACATTTTGGCTATTGTGGACTATGTTTAAAAGTGGATAGAAGCTGTGACAGTGCCTAAAGATGATGCAAAAATGGTTTTGAAGTTTTTTCACAAGCATATACTCACTCGGTTTGGAACATCAAGAGTATTGATCAGTGACTAGAGAAAGCATTTCCACTACAGCTTGTTGACTGCAGAGTTGAAACGTTAAGGAGTAAATAATAGACTGGCCATAACGTATCATCCCAGTCCAATGGACAAGCAAAAATTTCTAATCGGGCTATAAAAAATCTTAGAAAATATGGTCAATACCACTAGGAAAGATCGGTCCTCTCACCTAGATGATGTATTATGGGCTATACGTACTGCATACAAGACTCCATTGGAATGTCGTTGTATCAACTTATTTTTGGAAAATCCTTTCATTTGCATGTGGAGCTCGAACACAAGGCCTTGTGAGCTCTAAAGCAAGTCAATCTTGATTATCAAGTAGTAGGGAAGAAGCGATTGCTGGACATTACTAAATTAGAAGAAATTCACCGCAACACATATGAAAATGCCTCTATTTATAAGGACAAAAGCAAGCATTGGCATGATAAGAGTATTTTGTAGCGATAATTTAAAGTCGGATTGTTGGTGTTGCTATTCAATTCGAGACTAAAATTGCATCCAGGTAAATTACGGTCACGCACGGTGCAGTCACAATTAAAGATACTAAAGGGGGAATTTTGTTCAAAGTCAATGGCCAACGACTCAAACTCTATTTTGGTGACTTTGATTCCAGGAACATTAAGACCATTAAATTGGTCGATTTTTTTTTAATTTCTTTTTAAATACTTTATTAGATTTAGATTTAGATTTCCTTGTTTTTCTTTTAATTTTCTTTATTTCTATTTTTGCAGAATAATTTCTCTTTGATTTATTATGGAATCTTCTTCTCTAACAACTTGTACAGCAAGGAGGCTTCACAAGAAATGGATGATATTTGGGGGCAATTATAGTAATTCAATTACACCGATTAATCCCCAAATAACAACCTTTCATCATGAAGCACGGGAAATACAGTGAATGGGTGTGATTATTGTGCCAAGATCAGACCTTCAATTCTCATTGCATCAGAAGATACAAATCGTGCCTGTTCATTACCCTATTTTCTTCTTCTTTATTTAACAATTTTGAACTTCACATATTCACTTAGTTTTTTGACCTTTCTGATTTTTGAAGCTTCAAAGTTTGAATTTTTTCTACAATTTTTTTCTTTTCATCTTCTTTCTTAATCGACCATGGCTAGGACCAGAGCAGCTAACAAAATTTCAATTGAACCCCCAGTGAAAAACGCTCAAAGCTTTTCCTTAAACCCTCCATTTAAAGAACCTATTACTTAGAAACAAAACACGAACTATGAAGTATTTCAAATAGAGATTGCGATTGAGCGATACAAGGAGCATATCCTTAAGCGAATTATCCACCCAGAACAGGGGATTGAGCTTTCCCTCGAGGAGGAGCCTGGAAAATCCATCCACAAAACGATAGCACTTCACAAATAAAGCAGTTTTTACACTCATCCTAGTAATTACAGTGCTGCCTTGGTAAGGGAGTTTTATGCTAATCTTTACGAGCCCACCTTAAAACTGGTTTTTATGGGGGAAAGCTCTATTCCTTGGAGTGTTGTTGTTATTAACAAGTTATTAAAGACTTTTTTGAGTGTGGATGAGCATGCGTTGTTTGTGGCTGAGATTAATAAAGATAATCTGGATCTGTTAGTTAATGATTTACGCATTGTAGGTGCATTTTGGTCGGGTACCAATGTTGGGAATTTTACTATGCTTAGGAAATTTCTGAATCTGCCTGCAAAGATCTGGTTTTAGTTTATTAATTACAGGTTGATGCCTTCAACTCATAGCACTACTGTTTCGCTTGATAAAATATATCTGATACATTCTATCATGAAGGAAAGAAACATTAATATGGGTACAATCATTCACAAAGAGATAACGAGCTTTGCTGAGAGAAAGAATGGTATCCTAGCATTTCCCTCGTTGATTATGCAGCTATATGAATTAAAGGGAGTAAAATCCCTACAAAACGATGAGAGGATAGCCAACAAAGTGTCAATCAACAAGGTTGCCATTGAGAGAATGGCATGAGCTACAAAGGTTCATACACTGAAAGTTGGAGGAAAAAGGAAAAGCAAAGGTGAACATTGCAACTAAGAATGTCCCCACAAGTGATAAAGTCTAGAAAAAGGTTCTAGCCATAGAGGACAAACTCGATATTGTAACGAGCACCCAGAGAAGAGTTGTAGCCACAATGCAAACATTAGATTTGGAACATAACCTATTCTATGCCTATGTAAAGATATGGCATAAGCCTGTTCTTGTTGCTGTGAGAAGGATTACCTAGTTGCTTTGCCAAAATTTCTAGAGTTTCCTCCTATCATCCGTAGCTATAATTTTTCCTCTGATGCAACCACAAAAGAAGTACCAATCAAGTCTGTAAACTCTCCTAACAATGTAAGTGAGGTTGGTGATACATCAAAAGATGAAGCATCGAACAAAATCATTAAAGGTTGTCTCTTTGACTTGAATATCCCTACGGATGTCGATGCAATACCCACCGCTGCTGACAATGATTAAATCCTTGTTGAGGACATTAATGAAGATAAGGAAGAAAGTTCCCAAGTTGAGAAGACCACTGTTGCTGAGAATATTTTTTAAGAAAAGTCCGGTTGCATCCAAGATTGTAGATACAAACCCTAAAAGGTTAGAGATAAAGCTAGTTGCAGTGAGACCGACAAAAGTTGTGCATACGATCGATAAATAAGAGGCCAACCCTCTTACAATAGTGCTATACAAGGCACTGTCACTATTTATCCTTACTACAGACGTGACCGATGATGTCGATAAAGAAGGGAAGCCCGAGAAAGAAGAAGAAGTTGAACAATCTGAGAAGGCCTCCCTTCCAAAGAAAGAGAAGAAGAGAAGCCGTTTAAAATCAAAGGAGAAAAACAAGAAGAAGTGTAAAAAAAAGAAGAAGAGAAAAAAGAAGAAGTGACGCTCCTCCTCCTCCTAAGAGCCTGAAAATTGAGTTAGTTTATTTTAGTTTTAGTAGGCATGCATTTCATATAGTGCAATTTTATTTTGTTTTCTGTATTGTCAAGACATTTGCATTTTTACTGTAATAGCATTTAGTTGTAATATCATTGCAATCATCATTGTAACCACATGTCATTACATTCTATCATTACATTCTATCATTACATTCTGTCATTTCATTTTCTTTTCTTTTGCATTAGGGACAATGCAATCTTTAAGTTTTGGGGTATACTCCTAGGAGTTGAAATGCACCCCCTTTCAATTTTTTTAAGCAAATGCAAGGTTCTTTTGTGTTGAAAAATCTTTTGCTAGCATTTGATGTGTAAGCCTTGAATCATTCTTATTATTGATAAATTGGTTGGATATACATGATTGATGATTGCATTTTTAACTCTACATTAATGTATTTGCTTGTTTGAGTAAAGAATCTCTAGCATCATTTCTTTGATTTTGGATGATTTCTGCTTATATCAGCTTGTGTTATATATGTTAGAATAACTTACTAAGTATAAATAAAAGGCATTCCAATGTGAGTGTAGTATAATAAGGAAGCTTTAAGGGGGAACACTCCTCTACATGTGTTAGAAAAATGAATCTGGCCAAAGGCTATCGCTGCATGAGTGTGTCATTACAATAAAGTACATCATGGGGTTCGTTGCACAATATCTTACTTCTCAGGGTCTAGGGTGCATTCATTGTTCGATATCCCTCTCTACATAAAAAAGGAGAAAAAGAAAAAAAACATAAAAAGTATATATTTGATATTTATATCTTGTTATATGTGGTACTAATAAATGCTGATAGGTGGAAAGAATTTGAGGTGATAAGTACGATGTTATGTATTCTTGAAATGTTTGCTTATATATTGTTGTTGAAATTGTTTATGCAATCTTTTGTTTTATCGATGCAATGAATTTATTGTTTGATTGGAATGATTCAAGTATCTAGAATGCCTCTAAACTATTTCTAGAATTTGCTGCTTTAAATTTTACTTGATGACAAGTAAAAACTCAAGTTTGAGGGTGTGATAGCTGTTGTGCGTATTGAGTGCTACACAGACGGTGCAAGTATACACGTCATAAGTAATAAAGTGTTATGAGTATCGAGTATCATCTCCACATGGATTGGTTTAGGCCACTTTGCTTAAGTTACTGCGTTGGAAAAGAAAAACACAAGTAGGTGATTGTAGGAATTATAACTAATGAGTAAACTAAAAGCAATAAACTAAAAGAATAGATGGAATCAAAAGAGAGGGAATAGGCCAGGTTATCGTAAGTTGAGAAGTGATAGCCAATTGGATCATCTTGGTAAAAGAGTGCAATGGCAACTCAGTTGTCGTGGCAACTTGCGCAGCGGAGTTGCCTTGGCAACTAATTGATGGTTGCCTGGGAAACTGGCTAGGCAACTGCTTGGGCGACTGGGCAGCAACTTCAAGGTTCAGCAGAGCGTTCTTCAATGGTTTCTTCTTATCCCTAAGTCGAAACTCTAGCTAGTTGTGCATGCCTTGACAATACATCCTTGCGTGAATCAAGGGTGAACAACAACCAATCTTGCGCTCCTCTTAGCCGTTGAAATCCTTAACTTATTCCTAAGCCGGATTAATCTTCACCATTGATAGATTGAATAAAGACCATACTCATTCGTTTCTTGAATCTAACTCTCCCGATATTAGATAAATAGATAGAGTTACGAGATCATCTCCCAATTCACTCGCAAACAAGAATAAAAACCAAGAATGAGTAAACCTTGAATTGTAAGTGCAAACTCTTATTACCTAAACAAAATCCAATTGTTTCTCACAACAACAAAACACAATAACCCCAACCAATCAAGTTAGTTCATGGTTAGGTTCAAAAGATACACAAAGAATAATCCCCAAACCATGAATCTAATGGAAGCAAAAAAGAAGAAGAAGAAATCGATCAGCCCTCTTTGGAAAATCTCTCAATCGAACTCTCCCTCCAAGCTTTCTCCCTTGTCGAAATCTTTCCCTTCTTGCTCTCTTTGGAGTTGACGGCTTGGTCTCCTTTAAATAGGAGATGGCTAGGTCAAAATCCTTCTTGAGGAGGAAGTTAAGTTGGAATTAAATACTTTAAAAGAATATAATTCTTTATTATATTTAAAATCCTTCTAGATCTTCTCCTATCTTTTTGGGATTTAATTTCTCTTTGACCTTTTCATGGAAATCAAACTCCTTTGGGATTTAACTTTGCTCCACGTCATCTTGGGCTTATCTAGTCATCAATTTTGACTACCATACCATCTTATCCCTTATCAAAAATTGCCTTGGCAACTAGCTCGGCATCTCCTTCATGCATTACCCTGGCAACTGCGTTGGCATCTCCTTCATGTACTGCCCTGGCAACTGGTTCTAGCCCTATTTAGGCAAGTGATTCTGCACACACACAAAAACACACCAAAGCAGCATCTTTTTCCACAAAAATCACCAAGTTATGTAATCAAGCTCAACGGTGGAAAGAAACATGAATTACTGCATGAATGACTAATTATGCAACTAATATGAGCCTAAGTCTAACAATAATATGAGTAAAAAGGGTAATAAAATAGTACTTTTGAACACTTATCACACTCCCAAACTCGAACTATTACTTGTCATCAAGCAATGCAAACTAACAATTACCTGCCAAGACTTTAATCATCAAAGACATGCTTCAAACTTGAATTCAAACCTCAGAACCGTGGCACAAAGTATGATCACCTTTTAATTTTTTCGAATAGCACAAAATTACCCGGAATCGAACTATAATGCTCGTGACAAGTGTGTGCATAGTTGTGTACAAATTGATTTTCAAGATTCTATGTGAACAATAGGCTTTTATCAATTTAATTACCAGAGCATTTATTTTATTTTCACTAGAGCCAATTTCGGGCACCTCTAGCAAAGTAAGCAATTTCTCATTTATTTTAGTCGACTAGAGCCAATTTCGGGCACCTCACGATTCTTTAATGTGCATTAACTACTAGAGCCAGTTTCGGGCACCTCTAGCAAGAAATTAACTTTTAATTTTCAATTTTAAATTTACCCAAATTTTAAGCAACCTAAGTTCACTAAGTTTCTTTCAATCAACAAGCCACAACCGTGTAAAAAAATTCAGCATCATAGTAAAATTGTAAGTTCTTTTCATGCAATCCTAAAATTAAAGGTTCTTTCAATTAAGTGCAGTGACAAAAATTCATCATTGGATATTCAACAAGTCTTAAGCAATTAAATCCAATTAAAGGCATGGCAAGTAACATATGCAACCTATATGTGATTGCTAAAGATGAATGCAACTAAACATGAAACTAACTAGAAACCAACACCCCCAAACTCGAGAGAAGCATTATCCTTAATGCATGTAAAAGTGAAACAAAATTTAAAAGAAACTAAATAAAATGAGTTAGTCGGAGAGGTCGTCACCTCGAGTGATAAATTTTCTTCGTGCCGTTTGCTTGATTCATATTCCGGTCGGTGGTTGAATGCTTGTGGCTGGTACCGCGTGAATAGCATTGCTTTGATTTGATCCATATTTGCCGAGGCAGGTTCACTTGCCTGGGCATCAGTAGTTGTTGAAGCCATTTTTGTTGCCTGGGCATCACCAGTTTATGTTGCCGTGGCAACTGCTGAGGTAGTCGTCGGGGCATCCTCTGTTGCGGTTGTCGTGGCAAGTAGTCGGCAATGAATTTCCTTAGCATGGTGGTTGTGAGTCTTGTTGTGGAAAAGAAAAAAACAAAGAAAATCTGGAAACTAAAGATAATGAAGAAAAATAAAATAAAATATCTCCTAAAAATTCCATAATTAAATAAATAAAAAATGAAAATAAAATAAAGTTCCAAAAGATTAAAAACAAAAATTAAAGATTCTTAGAAAGAGCATTTTTCATGCATCTTCTAATGTTACTGCATATATGAGAAAACTTGAGGAGGGTCGTTTCCGATACTTATTATAGTCCATTCGCACCCTCCATCGAGTGATAGTATTGCCCAAAAAGAGTTGGGCCAATAGGCTCGCAGCTACTCCCCTTTGCATTACCATGGTGGATGTATCTTTCTTTCGTGTTCCCTTGTAGTCCATGCACTTCTTCAACCTTGCTATTGTTCCTGAAGGCATGAATTT
Source organism: Hibiscus mutabilis (assembly GCA_019671005.1). Taxonomy (NCBI): domain Eukaryota; kingdom Viridiplantae; phylum Streptophyta; class Magnoliopsida; order Malvales; family Malvaceae; genus Hibiscus; species Hibiscus mutabilis. The sequence goes on along the minus strand of CM033724.1, from coordinate 30,535,635 downwards.
ATTATTAGGAAAAGTTATATCAACATCCAACCATTTAATTACCTCATTCTCGTCGGGCTCCATCATGGTTGGATGTAGCCTTCGTTATCGTAGCAATTGCTGCCCTAGCCAATTGCCGTGGCAATCAGTTGCCAAAATTTGCTGTAAGTCAAGGGAAGAACCAATTTTCTAAAAAGCTTTATGAATCCAAACACCTTTTTCTTTTGACCTCTCAAACATCTCCATAAGTAGAGATTTCGATGGCTTCAAATCTACCAACATCAGTTTCTCAAGACATACCTGCAATGGACGAGGTGAGTTTTTAAAGAATTTGAAAGGTTCAACCATTACCTGCTCATATTCCATTGGCAAAGTATTATCATCTTGTTGATCTTGCATGCGGTCGTGTAATTGTCGTGGCAACTGTAGATCAGAGCAATCTACAAATTCCTGCTTCAACATCAACGTTGTAACCTTCTGGGCATCAGGTTCCTCAGAATTTGTTGTAGTATTATTGTTCTCAGCTTCATTGAGTGTTGTCGCGGCATTGCTCTATTCAGGCTCCTCAATCATTGCCGAGGCAATTTGTTGCTTAGGCTCATCATGTGCTGGACAGTCTCTCACATTGGCATCCTCTTGACTTGGAGGTTCTAGCTGTTCCCCACACATCATGGACCTCTTGCATTTCTCCTTATCCTCTTTCCTTGGGACGTCAGTATCCCCAGGAATGGATTGTTGGTGTATGTTATCCAAGGCATATATGGATCTCCTCAATTGATCTTCTGAATCCCCTAAGGTTGCATCCCACTGAGCTATCCTCGTATCCATGGACTTTGATAGCTCTCGAATCTCTTCAATTGATCCATCAAGTCAAGCCAAAGAAGCTAGCAACGTTTCCTCCAAGGAATTTAAATGCTCTTGAAAATGACTATATTGCCATGGCATATCTGTTGCTACGGCAAAATTATCATGGTAAAAAAGTGAGCTTTTTGATCATACCATGAAGGATTTTGCTGTTGGTTCCATCTATGGTCCTCCATGTAGCCATATGCACTGAAAATGTGAGGACAAATTTCAAACACATGATGTTCTCCACACATAGCACAAGAGTTTTCCACGGGATAGGCTCTTTGGGCTTTTCTCGGTTGGTATAGGTAATCATCGAAGGGTTTAAGAAATTCTTGAGTGGATTGATTCCTATCTTCCATCATCAACTCTCGAATAGATCGGCTTTTATTTCCCGACATGTTGATGTCCCTTAACTTGTAGCGCACCTGAATTTTTTTTTTGATAAAACAAACAAAAAGAAAAGTTAGTAAAACTAAGAAAAAAATGCAACAACAAAAACAACTAACACCAATTGCCAATCCCCGGCAACGGCGCCAAAAACTTGTTGCGCGTATTGAGCGCTACGCAAACGGTGCAAGTATACACGTCGCAAGTAATAAAGTGATACGGGTATCGAGTATCATCTCCACAGGGATTGGTTTAGGCCACTTTGCTTAAGTTACTACGTTGGAAAAGAAAAACACAAGTAGGTGATTGTAGGAATTATAACTAATGAGTAAACTAAGAGCAATAAACTAAAAGAATAGATGAAATCAAAAGAGAGGGAATAGTCCAGGTTATCGTGAGTTGAGAAGTGATAGCCGATTGGATCGTCTTGGTAAAAGAGTGCAATGGCAACTCAGTTGTCGTGGCAACTTGCGCAGCGGGGTTGCCTTGGCAACTAATCGACGGTTGCCTGGGCAACTGCTTGGGCGACTGGGCAGCAACTTCAAGGTTCGGTAGAGCGTTCTTCAATGGTTTCTTCTTATCCCTAAGTCGAAACTCTAGCTAGTTGTGCATGCCTTGACAATACATCCCTGCGTGAATCAAGGGAACAACAACCAATCTTGCGCTCCTCTTAGCCGTTGAAATCCTTAACTTATTCCTAAGCCGGATTAATCTTCACCATTGATAGATTGAATAAAGACCATACTCATTCGTTTCTTGAATCTAACTCTCCCGATATTAGATAAATAGATAGAATTACGAGATCCTCTCCCAATTCACTCGCAAACAAGAATAAAAACCCAGAATGAGTAAACCTTGAATTGAAAGTGCAAACTCTTATTACCTAAACAAAATCCAATTGTTTCTCACAACAAAACACAATAACCCCAACCAATCAAGTTAGTTCATGGTTGGGTTCAAAAGATATACAAAGAATAATCCTGAAACCATGAATCTAATGGAAGCAAAGAAGAAGAAGAAGAAGAAATTGATTAGCCCTCTTTGGAAAATCTCTCAATCGAACTCTCCCTCCAAGCTTTCTCCCTTGTCGAAATCTCTCCTTTTTTGCTCTCTTTAGAGTTGACGGCTTGGTCTCCTTTAAATAGGAGATGACTAGGTCAAAATCCTTCTTGAGGAGGAAGTTAAGTTGGAATTAAATACTTTAAAAGAATATAATTCTTTATTATATTTAAATTCCTTCTAGATCTTCTCCTATCTTTTTGGGATTTAATTTCTCTTTGACCTTTTCATGGAAATCAAACTCCTTTGGGATTTAACTTTGCTCCACGTCATCTTGGGCTTATCTAGTCATCAATTTCGACTACCATATCATCTTATCCCTTATCGAAAATTGCCTTGGCAACTAGCTCGGCATCTCCATTATGCATTGCCTTGGCAATTGCATCGGTATCTCCTTCATGTACTGCCCTGGCAACTGGTTCTAGCCTTATTTAGGAAAGTGATTCTGCACACACACAAAAACACACCAAAGCAGCATATTTTTCCACAAAAATCACCAAGTTATATAATCAAGCTCAACGGTGGAAAGAAACATGAATTAATGCATGAATGACTAATTATGCAACTAATATAAGCCTAAGTCTAACAATAATATGAGTAAAAAAGGTAATAAAAATAGTACTTTTGAACACTTATCAATAGCTTTTTGAAGTGCATGCATTTTTCCAAGATTTATAGATTTAATTGTCCCCACGTTAATGTTTATTGCATTCATTTATGCATTTTCATGTCTATTTCCTGCATTTTATCTAACTTAGTATCAATTGTTCATATTTTACATATTTTTGCCTATTTTGCCTTGTTGTTGCTGTATTTTTAATGTCCCTGCAGAGGAAGTCTCACTACTGCAGTCAGCTTGACACTATAACTGTCAGCTGTCCAGTTTGCTAAAAGATAAGGACGACCTTGCCAGCCATATTATTTGTTATAACAAACTTTGTACGACCTTAGGTTAATAAAAGAACACTTGAAGGACAGGTGTCCTTTCTTGGGCAGCCTATAAAAGGATGAATCCGGGAAGAGAGAGAGAGTCATACAAATTCTATTTTCATATCATCTTCAACCTCAAGCTTTTTCCTCTCATCCATGGTGGTTTAAGCTCCATTTCTGGAGATCTGAGGTGAAACTGGGCAGAATTTATCAAGGAGAAGAGAATTCCAGTAAAAGATCAAGGAGAATATTTTGTTATCTTCTTAAACTCTTCTTTTAGTAGATGTTTGTTGGAGATTTCTATTATATTTCATTTTTTAATGACGATGGTTTAAACTTTTAAGCTCTGTATGAACTTTGTTGAATCTTATCTTTCAGTTCAATACATGTTTATTAGCTTTTTCTCATACTTTGATTGTTGGACCTGATTATGGTTTGCATGGGAATGTTAAACTTAGTTACTGACATCGACGGATGCAGTGACAAGTCAGGTTAACAAGTCATTACAATGAGAGTTAAATGAGAATGTAACGAGAGTTGATCCGCTTGTTCTAAGGATTGTAGTTTTTGACTTATAACGAGAGTTAAGGCTGTTTTACAAATCCGCGTCAACAGTTGAAGATTGAATGGAAGTTAGTAAGCGAGCTTACTCTTCACTTGCCAATTAAGTCATCATACTCCCTTGAGTGTACTAGATTTTCTGCCATGCTAAACCGAGGAGATCCGGGCTTAATTTCATTATCCCTTGACTCTTTTATATTTGTTGTTTGATACCACAATTGATCTAGGACTATTCACTTTAATCCTTTATTGCAATCACTATTACACTCACAATTTTTCCTTTAACATAATTGCTTGTGGCTACATAATTCTTAAGCTAAATACATCATCCTTGAGGGATTGATATTCAATTAGAATTCTCCGATTCTATTATTGCATCGACAGTGTTGCTTGCACTTGGCGTTTTCACACGGATCAGTGGTTCTATAATTATTTATAATGATATTTATTTTGTTGATTTATTTAATTTATTTTTGTGTCAATTTATTTGCTATCAAACTTTTTTAATTGTGTTATTTTGTTTTACTGTCTTTGACTCAGATGATTTAGGAAGGTACAATTTTAATTAATTATTTGTGTTTTATTGTCGTTTGATTTACTGTCACTTGAATTAATTATTTATGTTTTGTTACGCAGTGCTTGGATTTTCAGAGCGATTAAAGAAGGTACGATTTTGTTTTGAAAATGTAATTTAGTTGTGTTGTAGTGAGAATTTTAGATTAGTTTATTTAATTTTAGTTTAATTTCTTCATATTTTAAGGCTCTACAATGGGATGATAGAATTATTAGAAAAAGGAGGGTATGAAGATAGTGTAGATGTTTAGAGCATGGTGGTGATCAGTATACATTTATACTATTGGCTCAATCTTTTCCGATTGTTAGATTATTAGTGTTCTCATTGTTTTACATTAAATACGTATTGAACCAAAATATTCGATTATGCTCCTTTTTAGTCTGTTTTTGTTAGTTATTTTTGTGCCAGATTGCGTTCGATGCAGGGTTTATATATTCAAATTTGAGGGGAACATGCACTGTGTCTATATATGCAGGGCATTAGCCTTTCATTTTAAAAAAAGGATGTTTTGTTGAGAAAAGAAAAATCATGTAATGAGGAACTTGGGCATTCGAAAAATGATTTGAAGAGGAATTTTGATGGATACAGTTCTTTTTTCGGAGTTAATAGATAGAAATAACAAGTTCTGTTTGACAACATACACCACTTAAGTAATTTTGTATACTAATGAACTTATTCTTTCTTTTATTGTCTATTTTGTAGGAAGATAATTAAAAGTGAACTTTGGTTTGGTGTACTTGGCTTGAAATTCTACTTAGATATCTTTTATATCTTAAGATTAAAACTATGCATAATGAATTATTTGGTTTATTGGAGGTTTTTTTAGATCTTATTTTTTGTTTTAATATTGATTATATTTTAGTTGATTTATTTACTTTTAAATACATTAATCGTCAATTTGCGTTGAAAAACTGATGAGATGGTTGCTTTTTTTTTTACAATAACATTTTGTAATTAAAAATGCACTTTCTGGAAACTGGTATAGTTATTCAAGAGTTATATTTTTAATAATTTAAAACTTTTAGACATAAAAAAACATTGATTGATTAGTGAAGAGATGAATCTAAATAATTCTTGCATAATTAGTGACGGGATATTTGTCTTTGTTAAATAACAAATGTGTCAACTTTTTTATAATTATTAAAAATTCATTTGAGATGATATACTCATCACAAAAATAAATATCATCATAATTTTTTTTATAAAAAAATAATTTTTATTATCAAACAAATTGGTCATAATTAAAAGAGTTATTGTGAGTTTGTTTAGATTCATCACAATTGCTAATAATTATATTATCCAACATGTGGTCACAAAAAAAGTTATTGCGACTTCATTTCTTTGTCACATTGTATTTTCTGTGACAAAAATTATTATCATAATTGTTATTGGTTTCAGTGTCAAACATTTGGTCACAACAAAATATTTGATGTGACAACGTTATTGGTCATAGAATATATTATTAGTGTCAAATAAATTTATCACAATATATAAAATTACTGTAACCATTTATTTTGTCACATATACTAAAGATAATAGTGTTAAATATTTGGTCACAACAAAATACTTGTTGTGACAACGTTGTTGGTCGTAAAATATATTTTTAGTGCCAAATAAATTCATCACAATATATAAAGTTATTGTGACCATTTATTTTATCACATATACTAAAGGTAATAGTGTCAAAAATATGGTCACAAAAAAATAATTGTAACAATTTTATGAACGATTGTCATAAATAGAATAGTAACAGAGTTATTAGTGACGACAAGTGATGACCTGAAAGTTTGTCACTATGTATTTTAGTGTCAAAATTTAATGTTTTTAGAGACAATTTGCATTGCCACTAAAAGTGTTTTTTCTTGCCGTGGCTTTTGAGTTATGAATTTTCAGGTGGGTAGGTACGACCCAACAATCAGGACACAACTGCTAGTTAACGGTATAAACGAGCTCCAGAGGTAAGGCATGACACTTTAGTTTGGGAGCACATTGGTACTAGAAGCAGCATGCACACGACAATGAGCAGGGGTATGCCAGATATGCAACCATTGTAGGTTATGAGGCAGGGTGATTAGACCTCGACCAAGATGTTTGGACAAGTAATCTAGCTAGGTAGAAATGCACGACACAATTTACAGCCTCAACCGGAGAGGAATAGTAGCTTTGAGGCGTTCGACAATCGAGCACTGGAAGGCTCAAATTTTCGGCAAAGATGAGCTTGTAGTCAAAGCGTAAACATGAAAAGGGACACACAAAAAAAGATTAAGGGTTCACTGATGCTGATCGAAGCTACGTTTTTGTCCGTAACTGTCAATTTCGGATTTTGTTAGTTAAATGGTTATTTTTTTAGTTTAAATGTAAAATAAGTTCAAGGGACACATTGAGTTGTTTTTTTTTTTGAGGGCCTAAAGATAACATTAAGCCAACTTTTATTTTGTGAAAGTTGAATTACTTCTCGTACCCTGAAGCAATAATTATACCCCCTATTAGATCATTCTGATCCCGTCGAATCATATTGCGATCAAACTCTGAATCCATTTTCTCAAATTCCCACCAAACACATTCATTCCTTCAGACTACAACGGGTAACCTCATTTCCAGTTGCGTTTCTTCAAAGCGGAAACGCGCCATGGCTGCCGCCGCTAATCCCCGCCCGTTGAACTCGGGTTCCAACCCTACTCAGCCCAACCGCTTTGTCTTCTCAGCCAATTATCCTCCCAAAATCTCACTCACTCCCGATCAATTCAACTACTGTTCTGAGGCTCTCAAATTCTTCTCCGAAAAGCTCCAGACGCCCTTCGAAATCAACCGCGAATTCTCTCAGTTGCAGGTGCTATTTATCTCTTCTTTTTTCATTTTAAAATTCTTTTTCCGAAATGGGTTATTAACTTTTGTTTTACTATTTGTAGGCAAATAGGGTTACACCTTCGGAGATGATGAGGAGATGCACAGTGGGTTTTAACGGTGTCAATTTGGACAAAAATAGATACTCTGATGTCGTACCATGTACTTAAAAAAGTTTATTTTCTTTCCAAAGTAAATTGCCTTGGTCGTTTGAATGATTAGTCCGTAGTAAATGATTAAGAGTGTTTCTTTCTCTCTTTTTGGTTAATGTGAATTTTTCTGAGTACTTGCTTTCAATTGGTTCAGTTGACGCTAATAGGGTAGTTCTTAATTCCTCTAAAGATTACAGATCAGCTGCAATGGGTTATATCAATGCTAGCTTTGTAACGGTAGATTCCTATGTTCTTTGTGTTTTATTTGAAAGGAGTTTACATAGGGTATTTGGAATTTTGTTCCTCGAATTGACCTATTTGGATTGCGTTATTCTTGAATGTAGACTTCTTCTTCGGAAAGCATCTCTCAGTTTATAGCCACACAAGGCCCCTTACCTCACACCTATGAGGATTTCTGGGAGATGGTTATCCAATGCCATTGCCCTGTCATTGTGATGCTTACTCGTTTGTTTGACAATTATAAGGTACTTAGTTATCCAATGCCATTGCCCTTGAAAGTGGTTGAGTTTGACGACATACTGTTTCTATGTCCAAAATATGCATGGTTTCCATTTGGGCATGTTTCATTAAACCAGAAAAGCTTCACCAGTCCATCTAAGTAATTGGTTTTAGATGTGTGTGCATGATAAAATTAAGTATAAACTTTTTTCCCTAAAATTTGACCTAGGTGATGATTATTTGTTGCATTTCCATCATTATAGTTAGGGCTTAGCTCTTGCTTGTGTTTTTGATAATCATTGAGAACATGTATGCTCATACCCTTTTCTCTCTTTCAAAAAGAAAAGTGTTATTGATTGATATAATATGAAGTGACCATATTGGTTTCTATGGGGATAATAGTCTCTGGTTGTAGTGTAATTTCAATAGGAGAGACAAAAATTAGTAGGAAACTTTGTTTATTTAGGCTTTATGCTTGTTTTTGTTTAGTAATTGTTGCACATACTTTTCAACAAACCATATGCATTTGACTTGTGAAGTTATCATCTGAACTAGTTGATTTTGATGTTGGTATTTTTCATTGATGATAGAGAGTTTTGCATAATATATTTATGTTAGTTAGTATGCATAACCGTGTGTTGTAGGAGTTTTAGATAGAGTAGGAGTTGTATGTTATCTTTACTTTATCTTAACTAGTAGTTTGAATTTAAATTTGATCTTTGTAAAGGATAAGAGTCTTATCCTATAGGTTAACTACTTGGTGTTAAACACCTCTGTAAAAGTCTATATAATAGACACCTTTTTCACTAATGTAAAAGTCTGTAAAAGTCTATATAATAGTCTATATAATAGACTCCTTTTTCTCACATGGTATCAGTTTAGGAGCCGATCCTATTTCTCTCGGTTTCTCCTTTGCTTAATTTCCATGGCTTTTTTTGAAACCACCACATCTGAAATTAGTTCCCAAAATAACCCTCGTGCATCTGAATTTCAGATCTCAGATGCCTCTCTTTCTCCAATCACATCCTATAAACTAAATGGGAACAATTACCTTTAACAGTTTTTTGGCCATCTCACCTCCAAATCTTCCACAACTGCCTTATCAGCTAGTGAAGGTAGAATTTCCTATTTGGCCACTTCTAATCCTCTATCCTGTATTATAGATTTTGGTGCCTCTGACCATATGACAGGCAACCTTCAGCTATTTCGCACCTTTAACCATTGCAACTCTAAAACCTCCATCAAGGTTGCAGATGGGTCTCTGTCCCAAGTAAAAGGAAGTGGCACTATTCAAGTGGGTGATAAACTGGTTTTGCCGATAAACTGGTTTTGTCGAATGTGCTATATGTTCCTAATCTTGCCTGCAACTTGTTATCAGTTAGTAAGCTAGTTCAAGATAATAAATGTGATTCTCACTTTGGAATTAATGGGTGTGTATTTCAGGAACAGGGCTCAAAGAAGGTGATTGGCTGTGCTAGGCTATCCAATGGTCTCTATATCCTTGATGAATTACCACCTCCGATTTCTTCAGTTTCACGTTGTTTTAAGACTTCATCTTCTTCTTTAAGTAACCCTGATGATATTATGTTGTGGCATCTTAGGCTAGGACATCCAAATTTTGTGTATCTTTCAAAATTGTTTCCCAAGTTATTTAGCAATAAAAAGCCTCATTCTTTCAATTGTGAAGTATGTCAAATTGCTAAACATACCAGGCAAGCATATGCTCCTTCCTCATTTACACCCACATCTCCTTTTTCTATAATCCACAGTGATATTTGGGGTCCATCTAAGGTCAGAAGCTTATCTGGGTCTAGGTGGTTTATTACCTTTATTGATGACTATTCTAGGACTACTTGAACTTTTTTAATGAGGGAAAAGGCGGAAGTTGAGTAAATTTTCAAAACTTTCTATCAAATGATTGAAAATCAGTTTGGCAAACGTATTAAGGTTGTGAGGAGTGATAATGGGAATGAATACCTTAGTCAATCTCGGGTGTTATTTTCGAGAAAAAAGCATTGTCCATCTTACTTCATGTGTCAACACTCCACAACAAAATGGAGTTGCCGAAAGAAAAAACAGACATCTACTAGAGGTTACGAGGTCTCTCCTTTTTTCAGCCAAAACACCTAAATATCTTTGGGGGAAGCCTTACTTACTGCCACCTATCTTATTAACAGAATGCCCAGCAAAACCTTGGGTTTTGCAGTACCAACAGAAGCCTTATTCAAACATTTTCCTCACTTTAAACCATTGTCATCTGTTCTTCCTCTTAGGTATTTGCTTGCACAACTTTTGTTCATGTGCATGATAAAAATAGAAGTTGGACCCTAAATCAATCAGGTGTGTGTTTATAGGATATTCCTCTAGTCAAAAGTGTTACAAATGCTATTCTCCTATTTCTAAAAAGACCTATGTCTTTTTTGATGTCACTTTCTTTGAGAATAAACCATATTTTGCAGGGACTGAACTTCAGGGAGAGAAAAATGAGGAATTTCAGCCCTTTGTTTTTCCACCTTCCATCATTTCTCCTCTACCAGACATTCCTCTCATACCCTATCCTGAAACCACCAGAACAGAAAACACTATGCCGACAGAAATGCACTCTCCTCAGACCAACAAATCACCAAGTCCTTGTACAACACCTCTTCCAGCACCTAGGGCTGTAGCACAAATTTCCCCTACTTCTGTACATTCGCAGCCGGCAGACAGTCAATTTAAGGTGTATACCAGGAGAAGAAGAGCCCCTAATGAAGTAAATAACCAGCCTAGCACTTGTCAAGAACCAGACTCAAGTCCTGTTGCTGCTGAACTGGGCTTAAATCCTACTACTGCTGAGATTGAAGGTAACATTGCTCCTCAAGATTCTAGTGACCTTGGTGACTTTCATATGGCTATTAGAAAGGGAGTAAGAAAATGTATTATGCACCCAATTAACAAATTTGTTGCCTATGGTAAACTTCAACCCACTTTTAAGGCATTTATAGCCAGCCTAAACAGTGTGCAAATTCCTAAAACAATGGAGGAGGCCTTGAAGAATCCCCAAATGGATGAAAGCTGTCGAGGAAGAAGGGCACTTGAGAAAAATGAGACATGGTGTTTGACAGATCTACCAGAGGGAAAGAGGGCTGTTGGAAGCAAGTGGGTTTTCACTATCAAGTACAACTCAGATGGGAGCATTGAGAGGTATAAGGCAAGGCTGGTGGCTAAAGGTTTTACACTATCCTATGGGGTGGATTATCAAGAAACCTTTGCACCAGTGGCTAAATTGAATACTATTAGAGTCTTACTGTCCATAGCTGTAAATAAGGACTGGAAATTACACCAACTAGACATCAAAAATGCCTTTCTCAATGGGAGGCTCGAGGAGGAAGTATATATGCAAATACCACCTGGTCTAGAAGGTAAAACAACTAGAAATACAGTGTGCAAACTCAACAAATCACTATATGGACTTAAGCAATCTCCAAGGGCCTGGTTTGAGAGGTTTGCAAAGGTATGGTAAAGAATTGATTCAAACAAAGTCAGGCTGATCACACCCTGTTCAGAAAGGTTGCAGCAACTGGTAAAATAACCTTATTAATTGTGTATGTTGATGACATAATTATTACAGGGATGATAGTAGAGAAATTGAGAATTTGAAGACTGTTCTTGCCCGAGAATTTGAAACAAAGGACTTGGGGAGTCTAAGGTATTTTCTGGGTATGGAAGTAGGAAGGTCAAGAGAAGGTTTAATCATCAATCAAAGGAAGTACATCCTAGATCTTCTTAAAGAAATTGGGATGCTTGGATGCAAGCCAGCCGAGACACCCATGGACCCAGGGTTGAAGTTCAACAAAGAAGAAGCTGGTAATCCAGTTGACAAAGAACCCTATCAAAGGTTAGTTGGAAAACTGATTTATCTTTCTCTAACAAGGCCAGACATTGCATACTCAGTGAGTGTTATAAGCCAGCACATGAGTGATCCTCGAGAAGAACATTTGGAGGCAGTTAACAGAATTCTGAGGTACCTAAAATTCACACATGGTGCTGGGCTAATTTTCAAGAAAAATCCAGAAAGAACAGTGAAGGTATACACGGATTCAAGCTGGGCAGGAGAGCTCACTGATAGAAGGTCGGTTAGTGGATATTGTGCTTATGTTTGGGGCAACTTGGTTACTTGGAGAAGCAAAAAGCAGGTTGTGGTGTCAAGGAGTAGTGCTGAGGCAGAATTTAGAGCATTAGCTCTTGGAATATGTGAAGGAATGTGGATAAAGAGGCTTCTCAAAGAGCTGGAGTTGGATGAAAAGACTGAGTTCGAGATCTATAGTGACAACCAGTCAACAATGAGTATTGCTAAGAATCCAGTGCAACATGACAGAACAAAAACATTGAAATAGATAGACACTTTATCTATGAGAAAGTGAATGGTGGTATTGCACAGCTAAACTATATTCATACCAGAAGCCAGATAGCTGACATCTTTACTAAGGCACTTCCAAGAGTTATTTTTGATGAGTTCACATCCAAACTGGGTATATACAACATATACACAGTTTGAGGGGGAGTGTTAGTATGCATGACCGTGTGTTGTAGGAGTTTTAGATAGAGTAGGAGTTGTATGTTATCTTTACGTTATCTTAACTAGTAGTTTGAATTTAAATTTGATCTTTGTAAAGGATAAGAGTATTATCCTATAGGTTAACTACTTGGTGTTAAACACCTCTGTAAAAGTCTATATAATAGACTCCTCTTTCACTAATGAAAGATAACAAATAGAGTACAGTAAAACTCTGTTTCTCACAATTTACCTTTTCACTTTTTGATTGAGCATGCACAATTTCATGTTTTTGGTATTCATTTGGATTTTTGGTTTCATTCTTATTTAGAATTTATGTGCAGACGGTAAAATGTGGAGATTATTTTCAAGCAGAAGATGGTCCTAGACAATTTGGCAATATCTGTATTGATACTAAATGGATACGAACGACAAAAACGTCATTATTGCTACGCAGCTTGGAAGTAAAGTATAAGGAGGTATGATTTTTGTTATTCTTTAAAATGGAGCTTGCTAAAGAGCTGCTAAATATGCTTTTTTACCAATTTTATACTACATTGGTGTGGTTTAGGAAGAAAATAGCTGCAATCAAAAGAAATAAGACTGAAAAACGAATAAGATAGAAGCTGATACACTAGAAAAATAAAGGGTTATAAAACCCCATAGATTTTGAAGTCTATTAATTCCAACAAATAACAAGGTTCATTGTAAAGTTATTTTACAACATGTACTATGGTTACAAGTAAAATTTTAATCCTGGCCCTTGATTTAAACCTTGAATAACTAATCATCCTAGCCATCTATTTTCATCTTGTTTATTTCTTTGTTTCAATGGAGCATCAGAGCCAAAAACATATATTTAAGGGTCTCAGTTTCTCTTTTTCTTCAATTTTTTTTTTAGAACTCTAAAAACAAAATTTTGGTGCGTACTCGTTAGCTCATTTTTCTTCTCTCACACCCTCATAAGAGTCAGAGCACCACACCGGCCAACCTGTAAAGTCTGGTGGTCATCTAGTCTACACATGAGCCTCATGTGCCATCAATGTATTGTACATTCTTTGCATGACGCTCACTCTGCCAGAATCTTGAGTTTCGCTAGCTGTTATCAATGTTGTATTTCTTGCGTCTTGTTGCTCCCTTGGCTCCGAGTGGTGTTGGTTCAAAATTCAATTTTTTTGGGTTTGATTTTAAACTTTTTACTAAAATGGTGGAAACAAGAAAATTGTTGCAATTAGTTTTGCCCTATTTGCAAATATCTCATAAAGCTTGCATGGTCGCAATCATGTTTGTTCATCAAGGTTAGAGGCTTACAGGGATATGTTACTTGCAATACAAGAAAACCATCATCCAACAACCCTACTTTTAATCATTGGGTCTCAGAATGTTCCTTTGTTATGGCGTGGCTTATCAACCTGTGCAACCTTAAATTTCTAGAACATATCTATAGCTTGACAGTGCGACAAAGTTATTGAAGGCGACATCTCAATCCATAGCACTAAATAGGGTGAGATGACAATTTCTCAGTATTTTTCTAAACTAAATCGCGACATTCTAGAGATGTAGTTAGATTCTAGAAGCTCGTAGAAAAAGAGTGGCTTATGATTTTTTAACTAGATTAAATAATGGCTATGATGAGATAAGGGTTCAAGTGCTTGGTAAATTATATTTTCTCTCTTATGGAAACATATTCTTATGTTGAACAAGAAGAGAGCGTAGAAGTGCTATGCTCTACACAACACTCATTAAAAAGGCAAGATTGTTCACTAGTGGCTTTTGAGAAAAACGGGAAGCAGTAATGTTAAGGTGCACGCCTAGGCGTAGTCAAAAAAACAAAAAACACTCTGCAACATGCTAGGCGAGGCTATTTTAAATAGGCATTGGCTTTATTGTGCTTCACTCCATTCCATGCGCATAGAAAGCCATTTTCATCGACCCTACTGTTTCTATCCTTTTCTTGGCCAAAATACCATAATTCTTATTATCATATTAATTATAATCCCACCATCTTAATCTTTTGTTTCTTCTTTTTTTTTAAAGTTAAATTACCCCGAATGTTATTTATTTTATCGATTAGAATCTCTCCCACCAACTATTTAAGTTAAATTTTCAATCCAATTTAAAAAATTTAACTCACCTTCATCATCTTTTTAAACCACCTTGCTCTGTCGCCTTCACTTTTTTTTTTGCTTTAGTTTAATCTCTATCTATTCTACTTTTTTATTGCATTTTACTCCATTCCATGCGCAGCTTGATTATCACACCAAAGCTTTGCAGGTACTGAAACTTCAATTCCTACCTCATCAAGGAGTTGATATACCCATATAATTTCACATACGAACTTGGCCATTACTCTATGTTCGGCTTTTGCACTAGATCGTGAGATCACATTCTGTTTCTTACTTTTCCATGAAACCAAGTTTCCTCTAACGAACACAATATCTTGAGGTGGATCTTCTATCTTCCTTGCATCCTGCCCAATCCGAGTCTGAAAAAATTCAATTGTAGTATGGCCATGATTGCCATGTAAAGTAACACGCCCAAGAGCACTTTTTAAATAATGCAAAATTTGTTCTATTGCTTTCCAATGATCAACAGTTGGTGATGACATATATTGGCTCAGAACACTCGCCGGATAAGAAATATCAGGATGTGTTATCGTAAAATAATTCGATTTTCCAATAAGTCTTTTGTACCTTCCATGATCATCAAATAATTCACCTTCTTTGGATAATTGTAGATTAGGGACCATTGGGCTACTACAAGGTTTGGCGCCTAATTTTCCTGATTCCAATAATAGATCAAGCTTGTACTTCCTTTGGGATAGGAAGATTCCTCTTTTACTTCTGTTCACCTCAACTCCTAAAAAGTGTTTCAGCATCCCCAAATCTTTGGTGTGGAACTGAGTATGAAGAAAAGACTTCAGTGAGGAAATTTCTTTAGTGTCACTCCCGGTGAGTACAATGTCATCCATATATACGACTAATAGGATAATGCCCCATTCGACTTTTTGAAGAAAACAAAATGGTCTGACTCGCTTTTCTGCATCTCGAACTTCTCAATAGCCTGACTAAGCTTTCCAAACCAAGACCGAGGACTTTGTTTAGGCCGTTATAGAGATTTCTTTAGACGACATACTTTCTCATACTTTCCCATACTCCCCCTGAGCAATTTCAAGGAGATGTCTATTTTTGCGTTAAGCAACACTGTTTTGAGAAGGGGTGTTAACACATGAGGTTTGATGGAGAATTCCGTGCTCAAGCACGTATCTTTGAAAAGGACCTGTAACATACTCTTTTGCATTATCACTTCTCAAGTTTTGTACAAGTGTGCCAAACTGGGTTCGAATTTCAGCATAAAAGGAAGAGAAATGAGTAAACAATTCAAAACGAGATTTCATCAAAGAAAGCATGTCATTCGAGAATAATCATCAACAAAAGTAACAAAATAACGGAAACCAGGTTTAGAGGTAACAGGACTAGGACCCCAAACATCAGAGTGGACTAAAAGGGAGCAGAGGCTCGTTTATTGACTATAGGACTGGAACTAAGGTAGTGATGCTTAGCAAATTGACAAGACTCACAATCTAAAGATTTTAAGTTGGAAAATTGAGGACAGTTTCTTCAAAGAAGGAAGGGAAGGATGACCCAATCGACAATGTTCTTCAAAAGGAGTGATAATCCCAGTGCAAGCAACATGTTCTGGTTCATGGGTGTCAAGGATGTAAAGACCATCAGACGCATGTCCCTTACCAATAATCTTCTTCGTCAAGAGATCCTAAAACAAATAATAACTAGGAAAAACTGAGACAACAATTAAGGGAACGTGTAAGCTTACTAACAGACATCAGATTAAAGTATAATTGTGGTAAACTCAAAACAGAAGACAAAGTAAGAGATGGAGTAGGATTCGAGGTGCCAGTGCCAATTATAGTAGATGTGGAACCATCGGCTAAAGTAACATGAGTGATAGAAGAATGTGTTTTAAAGTGAGAAAGAAGATTGCAGTTACCTGTCATGTGGTCTGTAGCACCAAAATCAATGACCCATTTTGATGAGGTGGAAACAAGACATGTATTGGGTTTACCTGACTCAACAAGGGCACAAACAGGATCGAAAGGTTGTTTCACTGTTTCTTAAAGGTGAAGGAACTTGGCATACTGCCATACTCATCTGCAGATATTGTAACAGCCGGTAAAGAAGTGTCTACACTAGAAGCAACATGAGCAAATGGTGTTTTCTTAGACTGCAGCTTCTGGCATCACGCTTGATATGTCTCGGTTTATGACAGTAATGATAGACAACTTCTCTGTGCTCCAGTCCACGAACTCCAAATTGTTGATCAGATCTGTTGGAATATGGCTTTCTAGAGTCAGAAATGGGAACATGACTGAGCAAAACACTGACATGTTGAGGAAACGGGTCAGGCAAAGCATATTCAGTACGGCGAACTCTTCGAAAAACATCATATAGACTGGAAATTTCAAAATTAAAGAGGATTTGAGATTTGGCAGTCTCAAATTCTGGCAGAAGACCGGCGAGAAAGCTCATAACTGCCATTTTCTCTCGCTGGCTTTATTGGACCTCTATATCAGCACTAAAAGGAAGCAACATATTAAGCTCTTTTTACGTCGTTTTGAAGTTCGTAAAATAACTGGTTAGAGTCTGGTCCTATCAGCCTTGTAAATCTCTGACAAGCATCATAGATACGAGAGAAATTCCCTTTACCAGAATATAAGAATTGCAAATAGTTTATCAACTGTTTCATCGTCTTGCAATGATTAACCAGACCCACTACCTCACTATCAATAAAGTTACAAATCTGGATGTACAGGTGAGCATCTTCTCTCATCCAAGGAAGGCGAGAATCATTAGTAGGAGGATCATTAGTCAAATGACTGTCCATAGAAAGACTTAGCAAATATAATTCAATTGTATGGTTCTAATTGAGAAAATTAAAACCATTCAACTTATGATCAATAATTTTAGAGGTAACTAAAACTATATCAAACATAAATTCAACCTTCTTTTTAGCCATTAGTGCAAAGAAGAAAATAACTACAAAAGAAGTGAAAATCGAAAAACCAAATGGTACCAAAAAAGAAGACACCTAACCCAAAAAAAATCCTAGAGCAATGGCCGGCGACAGGGTGGTCAGAATCAGACAGTGATGTCGGATGGATAAATCAGCGGCGAAAATCGCAACCACTCACACTCACGCGCCGGCGTGTGAAGAAATGGAGAAATCTTGTGGCGGCCGTGGCTCACGTGCTGGGAATCTGGTGTCTCGACTTTCGAGATCGGTGGTGGTACTCTTGTTGCTGGTGGTGTCAGTAGAAAAGCTTCCAAAGAGTGACGATGAAAATCGACCAAAAAATCCTTTTTCAGTTGATACCCAACAGCCCAGAAAAAAGGGAAAAAATTTTAACCCTCGAATAAACCTAGAACATCTGATACCATGTAGAATCAGTAGAGATGAGAACATGTATCTCTTATATTTTATTCACAAAACATATACGGGTATATATACAATTCTAATTTGTCTAAACTAGGTAACATAATATATCACATTAAGTACAATATATTTTAGCCTAAGATTAAGCCTAAGAATTAGCCTTCGAATCTGTAACAATCCTCTAGTGGTTGGGGAGGAAAAGAAGTTAATTTAACTCATTGTCAAACCAATTTGTTTGAACCCCAAAGCCATTCAAAGAGAGCCTCCCACATTGAATTTTTGTCCAATGCAACATTTAATTTAGTGAATTCAAGTAATGCCTATAACGCTCGCATTAATACTAAGTCAATCATTGATTTTGGAGTAAATAAACATGACAGGATCCTCTAAAACCAAACTTAACAACCTCCATGTCAAACAAAAGTGTCCAAATAGTCGATTTGTTCACCGTGCTCTTAATATCACATTCACATTATCCTCTATAATTCATGTTTCTAATTTTTCTGTCAATCTCTTCTCTTTTAGTATTACCGCCGCAGCTCCAAACTATAAAATTTTCTATGTGAACATTGTGCTTTTAAGGACTTAAAACATGAAAGAGGATTGACAAAGATAAATTGCATGATAGCTTATACATGTTGGAGGGGAGACAAGATTCTGCTGTGTCAAGTTTTGGAGGAAATAAAGATGTCAATCAGGAAGCAATATAGTGGCATAGGCAATTATGAAATCCCAGATTTTATCTTTTAGAAAAATTCTATCCTGGTATGTTGTTAAGGAATCGGTTTTGATTCATTGATATGCAATGCTTGTGAGTATGCTAAACATACTATCTTTGTCCGCGTTTGCCGAACTCATTTTTTTGCTTACCACTCTGTCAACCACTGTTATGCCATTGTGGAGGCTTGTTGATTCTGATGCCAAATTGCTATGTCTGTGAATTTGGATTTTGTCACAGGCGATGCATGGGAAAATCACTCAAGCTCATTAAAGGGAGCTTTAACCCATTAGGAACCGTTAGAGAGAGACCAAGATCTTTGTCTACGGTTTTGCTAAAACTTTGTCTTGCCTTTGTTTTATTCATTGTCCCTTTAAATAGAGATTTCAATAATTAAAGAAAGTATATCAAAGTAAATAATGTCCTATCAACCACAACTTCTATGCATCCACAACACCTACATTTAAACTCTAAGGGTAACTAACAATCCTACCATCTAAATGATAATGATAATTATAATGGTAGCTTCAGGCCTGTCAGATTTGTGCTTCTTTCAACAGTTGGGGAGAGATGGTTAATGCGGTTCTGATCCATAGTAAAGGGAAGTCATTAAGTGCTACCATTATTCGATTAGCTTGGTGTGGCTTCCTTTATCATGTTTGGCAAGAGAGAAATGGCAAGCTCCATGGAAGATGTTTAAGGTAGGTGCTTGATATTGTCTTGATGACTCGGCAAGATGTTTGAGTGTGTTTATTGGGTTGCAGGAAACTTGTTCATTCTTCTGTTTTGCTTACTGAGTGGGATTTGGTATAGTTACAATCTAGGAAGCACGAGAACTACAACTTCATGCCGTTTCAAGTATTCGAAACGTCCCCAACACGAGTACGGGATGAGTACGACTGGGGTACGTACCGGGTACGGCTGAATGTGATGGGGGACGGTAGGGATGTTCCCGGGGACGTTTCGAAGACGGCATGTGACTTTCACATGCTTCCCCAAGGTTATTATTGTCTTTTAATTTAGAAAAAACAACCTAGATAAAAACCTAAGGTGCTCGATATTTTCCCCTTTGAAATGGTGAAAGACTTTCTTACTTGGTGATTGAGCAATTGGGGACACTAGCCAAAGAGGCCGTCGACGGCGTGTCATGGCCCTCGGGGAGAAGAAATTGGAAAAAATCTACAGATTAGGGATTTGCAAAGCATCTGAGAAAGGGAAAGTGTTTTCTTCAATTGCTGAAGAAGATAAGTGGAACAAAAACTTTTTGTGTTTTGGTTTGGAGTGTGGTTAAGTGAAATTAGTTTTAAGTTGTGTGGTTTGGTCTTCTTTCATTTTTTTTGCATAAGAAATTGGTTTTAATATAAATTTATGGTGTCAAAGGAAGCATACTTTTGGAGTACGAGTCTAGTTTAGTTGATGGAGAAGTAAACATATTTTTAATTTACTATACTAAGACGTGGGATGTTGGAGGAAATGCATTTGATTCTTTAGGGATGTACGATATTTAGAGTTTACCTTGCTTGATAAGCCGGATTTGAAGAGCGAGTTGATCTCAAAAGATATTAACAATGTTTATTTGTATTGTTTAATATTGTTCGACTTAATTTATTGTTTGAGTCTTGAGATTTGACACTTTAATATTATAGTTTGTTTATGAATTTTTGTTATTTTCTATGAAGTATGAACTTTAATGAATATTTATTAAATTGTTTACATCTATTAGAATTTTAAAATTATTTTATATGGCGTACCCTTGTCGTACCCATACCTTATAATTTTAAAATTTGTCGTTTCTCGTCCCCGTCCCAGAACCCGTATCAGTGCAACATAGGTTACAATTAGTTGTTTGGTGTTTTTATAGGTTTATTTTGTTGGTTGTCTAGGGCTGATGATTATTTGTAATATTGTTTTTGTGGAGGTTCATTTTGGATGAATTAAAACACCATTTATCCAAAAAAAATGATAATGATAAAAACTCTTGTTTCTCGCAATATAATGAATGATGGTCTCTCCATCTAATAACAACATATGCATATTATTATATTGAAGTTTATTTCAGGTAGATTAATATGCATATTGGTCACTTTAGGAGTTAGTTGGATTGGTATTTCTTTCCTTTTGAGGTATTAATTACCTAAATTACTTGGAGTTTAAGCCCATATGAATAACTTGTTATTAGTACCCTTTTCTCTAGTAACCTTGCAACAGATTCTGAAATGACTTGTAAGTAGGATATATTATTAATTTCTTGTTCTTGTTTAGACTGGGTTAGAACTGTAAATTTTCAGTAGTTTGTTGTTTATTTGGTCATCCTTTTTTGAAACAGTTTTGAAAAAAAGATTGGTCAAGATTTTACAGCCTCTGCTCCCATGCTAGGAAAAAATGGAAAAAGATTGGTGTATAGTACATGTATACATTGTGGGAACTGTAAATCTACAGTATACTGATGGTTATTGGGCATCCTTTTCTAAAATTGTTCTGAAAATGAATCATGGGGAAGATTTTAAAATATTCTCTCCCATTGGAAAAAGGGAAAAAATTCAACTGTTGTATTGCATGTTTAATGCAAAACGTTTATTTATAAAAGAATTGAAAAGTCTTTACTATTGTCCTGATTCCTTTGGGTATGATTTTGCAGTCAGAAGACCCACCGCTATCTGTTTTACACATTCAGTATCCTGAGTGGCCTGACCATGGAGTTCCCACTGACACTCTTGCTGTCCGTGAAATATTGAAAAGAATATTACAAGTACCAGTAAATATTGGCCCAATACTGGTGCATTGCAGGTTAAAACTCATTTGTTTTAGAATATGATTCAAGGGTTCTGAGTCTGTTATTTATCTTCCTGAGACAATTTCTCTCTGGCTCAGTGCAGGTATCGGGAGAACTGGAACATACTGTGCAATTCATAACACTGTTCAGAGAATCCTCATTGGGGACATGTCTGCACTAGACCTTGCTAATACCGTATCTATGTTCAGGTCCCAGCGCATTGGAATGGTTCAAACCATGGTATTACTTCCATGTCTAGAAATTCAGTTTTTAATTTGAGAGCATCTGATTTCCATACACTATTTCAAGCTGCTAAGCTACGAGGATACTCTAAGTTCCTTAAAAGTGTCAATAGCCATATGTAAATCAAGGGCAGCCCTAATGCTAAGGATGCATGAATTTTATAAGGGAATTTTCTGCAATCAGACGAAAAGAGAGAAATAAGCAACAAATTACACTATTCATTTTATGCATTGCCGTACAATGTAGTAGTTGGCTAATTTGTTAGAAACATTTGAAGCATTTATTAAAGATATCTTTGCATTTAAAGTATAATTGCTTCAAAAGTGTTCCACTGAGAACTGTAATATATCCCCACTGTCTTCTGTTATGTTACTTGTAGAATTTAATGAAAGAATTCATCTTTGGCAAGTAAAGATCCTAGCCACCAAGAACTTGGAGCTTAAATAGTTCCCCCACCTCTCTTATGTGGATTCCAGCAAGGGCTGGTTTTAATCCTGAGTTCCTATATACGGAAAAAATTGTAGAGATATTAAACACCAAGATTGTTTCATTACTCAATGTTTTATTGTTCATTATGTTTAAGCTTACATTGTAAAGGATGGGAATAGGATAGCTCTTTTGTCCTATCTTGAATAGACTTTAGTATTACACAAGGAATAAATCTAACACTTCTTCTTTAGACCTATTTGTTAGAAGCAACACAGGGAGAAATAGTTTCAGATTTTGTCATGACGAGAGTTTTTGAACAAGCTCATATACTTTTTTTTTTTCTTTCACATTCTTGTTTTTGAACTTTCGAAGTTTTGACCGACTTTCTCTACCAACCATTTAATAGGATCAATATTTTTTCTGCTACAAAGCTATTGTTGATGAATTGAAGGACCTCATCTCAGACTTCAGCCGTGAACACAGTTCAAAATGGTATGTACATCAAGTCTGTTGAATTTCAATGAGTTTTTACTGATTTTTATTACATTACCTACTATTCTAGGTTTTTTGGTTCAAAAGTTGGCCCCTTTTGTTGAAACCTGATGCATTAAGTCTATAAAAAATATATTTGCTAATTTTTATTTTATTTTTTGGGTTAAATTGGCAGCTAGATGTCCCAACCAAAGCTGATTCCGGATAAGGCTACTAGAATTTAGCTATTTGCTTATCTCTCAACAGTTGGAGAAACTGCGTATCTTTGCTTCTAAACTTTCTTGGGTTGACATGGCATACTGGAAATAAATAGCACTGCTAATCAGTTGACTTTATTTTCAATGTTGTTCAAGTTGGTTGAAAATTAGCAATATGAACAAAACTAAACTATTTTATTCAGGCATGACTGCATTCCTCACCAAGATTGCTCTTGGTGGTGAACCACCGAAAAGAATAAGATATATTTCAAAACTGGTCTTTCAACTGTAGACTATTTGTTGATTAAGTATTTCTATGTTAACAATACTTGTATATTTCTCTATTTCAATCCAGTTGTTTGTAAAACCATTATATTTTCTTTTGCACAAGCACAGAATTCTGTTCATGTGATTTGCGGACTGCTAGAATTTCAGCAGCTGTCAACAATGTTAGAAAAACCGCAAGTAGTCTTGTTTTCTTTTCGATATAATGAGAATTGTTGAATATTCGAGGTTTGGTTCCGGTAGCAGTGGATTATAAATCAGGGAATCCATTTGGTTAGAACCGCCGATAGAAACTGTTTAGTCTAGCTTGATCACATTATCCATGAACACATGGAATCTGTTCTATTTCACCAAGGCACTCAGACTTTGTCCATTAATACGATTGTGAAGTGTCTGTACTGATAACTTTGCCAGACAGCTAATGAGGTCAATCTTTAGAGTTTAGACATTTATGAACTCAACGGCTTGATCAAATATGTCAACACGATGCCAACCATTTTGCCATATATATGGGTGGGTATTTGATTGAGTCGAGTCAAAAAATTTTGAGTTAGTCGAGGTGAAGAGTCATATTTTATAATTAAATTTTATTTAAATTTTTTTCGAGTCGAGTTCGAGTTTTTGTTCAAATTTAATTGTAAATATTTATAATATTACGATACTAATTAGTTCGATTTAAATGCTTTTCTATAATCATATATAGTAAACTTTAGTTTACACAAGTATTTTAATGTTACGGTTTAAAAGTTTAGGTTGATGTTTAGGTTGTAGGGTTTAAAATTTAGGTTGTTAGGGTTAGTGATTATGTTTTAAATTTTATATTTTAAATATTAAGGGTTGTGTAATTTTTTTTACACTTTGTATTTATCTATCTATCTATAGATATATACATACAGGGGTAAGATCCAGTTAAACAGTGTAAGTTTTTAACTTTTACATGTTTTTTAGATCTTTGGATAACTGAGATTAACAATGGGTTGTGAAGATTATCACTTGGAAAAAAAGTAGAGAGTTAATATCAACCATCCAACGATCCAAAGAACGTGTAACGCTATGAGTTTAACATTTTGTGTAAGTGGATCTTATCTCATATGTATAGGGTTAGGATCCAGTTATACTATGTAAAACTCAACTACTTTTATACTAATTCATGTCCATTAGATGGTTAAAATGGACGGATAAGATAAACTCTTTACTTTTCTTTAAGTAATAATCTTCACATATCCTACTTCTAATCTCATCCATTCATTTCACTCATCTAATGGTTATGGATTAGTGTAAAACTAGTTGAGTTTTACATAGTGTAATTGGATCTCATCCCATATATATAGGGATAGGATCCAGTTACACAGTGTAAGAGTAACACTTCTATTTTTTCTCTCCTTAAAAATCTCCTTATTTTTAACTTTTCATCTCATCCATCTGTTATATATATCTAATGGC
Source organism: Hibiscus mutabilis (assembly GCA_019671005.1). Lineage (NCBI taxonomy): Eukaryota > Viridiplantae > Streptophyta > Magnoliopsida > Malvales > Malvaceae > Hibiscus > Hibiscus mutabilis. The sequence continues at coordinate 30,511,276 of CM033724.1, read as the reverse complement.
CATGGGTTGCTGTAAAATTAAATGAGTTTTGCTCCATGTAACTTGATCCTAACCTATATATATGGGTTAGGATCTACTAACACAATATAAAATTCAATTAGCTTTACACATTTTCTGGACCGTTGGATGATGGTAATAAATGACTAAGATTATTTTTTTATTTTTTTGAAGTGATAATCTTCACATTTTCTATTGTTAATCTGATCTATTCATTTAACTTCATCCAACGGTCCAAAACAGGTGTAAAACTTTTAAGTTTACATAGTGTAAAAGGATCTTATCTATTAGTCTATCTATCTAATTTTACACTAATTTATGGCCATTGGATGATATATATATATATATATATATATATATATATATATATATGAGTTAGGATTCACTTACACTATGTAAAACTTAATTATTTTTACACATTTTCATTTATTTACCTTAATCCAAAGGTCTAAAAAATATGTAAAACTCTCAAGTTTTACACAGTGTAAGAGGATCTTATCTATCTCTCTCTATATATGATCCATTTACATGGTGTAAAACTCATTTAGTTTTACACTAATCCATGGCCATTGGATGAGTAGAATGGATGGATGAGATTAAACACTCTTATTATATATATATATATATATATGATTCATTTACACAATGTAAAACTTATTAATTGAGTTTTACACTAATTTATGACAATTGGTTGAGTGAAATGAATGAATAAGATTAAGCACTCATTTTTTTGCCTTAAAAACTTCTTAATTTTCAATTTTAAATCCTCTATGTTCATTTCACACATCCAATGATCATGGACTAGTGTAAAACCAATTGAGTTTTGCATAGTATAAGTGAATCTTAACCCTAATATGCATGGATCTACTTACATTATATAAAATTTAATTACTTTTACACTTTTTTAAAATCGTTGGATGAGGATAAATAATTGGCTAAGATTATTTATTTATCTTTTTTCATGTGATAATATTTTTCATTTCTACAATTAATTTTAATCATACATTTACTTTCATCTAACAGTCCAAAAAAATGTGTAAAACTTTCAAGGTTTACATGTTGTAAGAGGATCTTTTTTTTTTTTTGAAAAATCCTAAATCTAGACTTAATCCTACCTAGTGTGGAGGGGATATACAAAGTAATGCGCTCAGCATAAAACTTAAAGCAAGCATTTTACTAAATGAATTGAAGTTTTATGTGCATTTTTTCCCTTTATGAAACGGATTAGGAACAAATGTAGTTTTCATCCCCCCTCTCTTAAAATTGAGAATTGAAATTCATTTTTTTATCTGAAGTTCTATTATACTATAAGCTAGTACTGGAATAACATTAGAATCAATAGATTCTATCATTACAATTATTAATTGAATTCAAGTTGATAATAATTCACCAACATAATTTTAGATTAAATCTACGCATGGTAGGATTTGATTTGAACGAGAGTTGAACTTGTAATTTCAAAGTTCTTGAAATTTCATGGCCATGAACTCTACCGCATTGGTCATTCAAGGTAGATTATGAGTATAATTGGGTTAAAATCCAAAGATGGCCCTTGTACTAGTCAGTTTGTGCATATTTTGCTCCCCTATTTTTATTTGTTCAAAATTGAACCCTCTACCTTTTTAAATTGTTCATTTTTCATATATTTGGATAATCTTTCATTTTAAAATTATTTGTTGATGTGATATAAACAAAATAATGTCAAAGTCAGTTATAAAATATTCTTAGGCCGCCACTTGGGTTCCCATGTCGGTTATAAAATATACGTAGGCCACCGCTTGGAAAAATTATTAGATGAGCATAGACCACCACATCATCCATGGTTCCATTTAAAGAATTTTTTCCATCTCATTTTTTTCAAGGTGAATCTTCACCTCCTTACATCTAACTAAAGAGTGAGTAGTTACTAGGACGTTAAGATGAGTGAATGTTATTGGATAGACCTTGAATAACGTAGTGAGCTAAGTCCATCTAATAATTTCTCCACCCTTTGGTTTCCATGTCACCACTTGGGTTTCCATGTCAGTATTTATTGTAATTTCTAATGATACCATTAAATTGTGAAATTTGTTAATTTTGAAAAAAATAGAAATGGATTTCCATGTTTTATTTATTAAAATAAAAATTTATATTTAATTTTAAATTTAATGAGAAAAATTTAATTAATTAAATTATTATTTTCTTCATTAAATATAATATTGAAATTGTATTTAATGAAGAAAATAATAATTTTAATGAATATAATTTTCATTTTCATTAAATAAAGTTTACTCATTAAATTTAAGATTAAATATAATTTTTATTTTCATTAAATAAAATTTACTCATTAAATTTAAAATTAAATATAATTTTTATTTTAATATTTTCATTTTCTTTTTTAAATAAAAAATCTTGTATAAACTATAGTTTAACTTAAATATAATATTGTCAACTCATTTTTATATCTTTAATTTTCTTAAGTGCCCTATACCTTAAATAAAATTTGGCCAATTATATAGCAAAAGTAAGCTTTGGTGGCTTAGTGGTTGAGCGTCCAATCTTTCTGTAGCTAGTTATAGGTTTAAACCTTCTCTCCACCATTCTACTATGTATTTTCTTTTACCATGTCATCATATTATTTGGTTGTTAATTAATTGAATTATTAAATTATTTCTAATTAAAACGAGATCAATTTGATAGGATTTTGAATATTGAAGGTTAAATTGGTTATTGAAGCTTTTTCGAATTAGGACCAAATTGATAAAATGTATATGCTTTGAGGACTAACCTATTATTTTACCTTGTCATATCAACATTTTTGTTAAGTCAACGGTCAAAATTAACAAGTGACCAAAATAGAAAAGAAAGGTAATGTTAGTGACACTTTTGACAAAAAAATAGTTTGATGACCAAAATAGAAAAACGACAGTAGTTTAGTAACCAATGGTGTTGTTTATCCAAAAGATATAGATTTATTTAAGCAAATACAAGTAGCAGAACTAACTTCACACAAGTGATTATCCTTAGAATTTAACGTTATATTGAATCAAATTCTAATTGATAATATAAGGAATTTTATGTATTTATTCTCTTTGTGATCTCTACGTTTATAGTGAGTTTTTTTTTTCTCTCATCATAGAGGTAGACAAGTTTGAGTCATGTTAATTTTTGTCTCTTACATATCTTATTTTATGTTTATCTCACTTTGATTATTTTTTGCTAACTAATTACTAACAAATGATATCATGAGCTACAATTAGAGTTTTGGAGTTTCAGTGAAATTTGTTATTGGAGATTTTCTTAGCGATATTGGAGACATGTAAAAGGAGTATTGTTGTAACGAGTTTTTAATTATAAGAGATTGCAGATTTTATTAGCGATATTGGAGACATGCAAGAAGAGTTTATTTCAATGAGATTTTAATTGTAGGAGAGAAATTCTCAATTCTATCTAGTCGTGCTTCAGTGGATATTATATAAGAATTTATTTCATATTTGTAATTTCATAAAAAAAGTCGAGACCACACATGATTTAAAAATGCTACCTATTTGTAGGCTTCGTAGAAGTGCTTTAACCTTCTTCATGTGTAATCGACTCCTGAGCCTAATTTTTCACTCTGATTCAAAATGAAAACTACCAAAATTACATTTTTAGAAAAAAAAAACCATTAAAAATCTTTTCAAAATGGCAATTTTATGGGTATTTGGTCGTACCTACTCCAAAACAAACTGTGACAACTCTAACTTTTTAAGCGCAAATTTTTAGCCAAAATATTTTTGAGCCTAAAAATGGCTTTGACAACTTGGTGACTCCGCTCAAGATTTGTTTTTTTTAGAGTCAAGCCACAAGTTTTGGAAAATATTTTCTCAATTTTTCCTAAGTTACAAGTTTGAATTTGATGTTTAATTTGTGACCTCTTGCATTAAAAAACAACTACATTTCAAGTTAACTCATGGAGGTTGTTCTATGAGGGTCATATCTTGTATCAACGTCTTTATTCACTTACATTCATATTAACCATTAATTTTCTATTCAAACTACATTTCTTTTAAGTGATGGCAAAAGCTACGCCTTGTGAGTTAAACCTCCGTACATGCTAGTAACTTTGTCTCAGGGTACATATGACCTATGTCTTTGTGAGATTGTATCTCCGTGCAATTGTGAGATTGTATCTCCGTGCAAGCATAGGACAATGTATTGTCTCGAATTAAACTTGGTCCATATGAGCCTATAATGGACGAGGATCTGGGGTTTACTAATCTTATTAGGTGACAACGAGGACAATTCGAGTATCTTCTTTAGAATCAAATCGAATCTCATATAAAAATCAATAGCAACCTACCACAATTAGAGCTATGTTAAATCTCTATCCTATAGCGGTTACCAGATAAATATATAGAAAAAATCTCTTAGCCGCGGTTGCTTATCTTGCTTTTGTGTTTATATTAATAGTTATTCATGATAAATTTCGTTTGACACAATAAAGCATGCGTGTAGTAAATATGTTTGGGTAGGATTTTAAATAAAATATACGAGAAGCATGTATTGATAGGATTCATGTTTATAATTTTTGCCCTATCTATGTTTATTTCCCATGCTAATTTATTTTTTATCGTCTTTTTCTTTTCTTTCCATACATCATTTTGTAATCACTCATTTTTGTCCAGCTATGTATAATATTATTAATTATTATTAATACTAATACAAGTGTTTAATTTTTACTAAGTAGGTATGCATGTATTATTTGTTAGTAATATTATTGTTATTATTAATATTGCATGTATGAATTGCTTGTACAGGTATGCTTATATGCATGTACGTGTATTGTTTATGTATGTATCATTGTATGTGTGTAAGTGTATTCGTATATGGTATGTATAATTGAATGCGTATGTACAGGATATGTTATGTTTTATTCTATGTTCAATATTTATTAAGTATACGTGGGTGTTAATATATGGTATATGAATATATGTGTGTCTATTATGTATGTATACGTGTGCATGAATGTATGTATATTAATATTGTGTATTAATTAATATTATTAAGTATTATTAATATTAATATTATTATGATGATATTATTAGTAGTAGTATTATTATTCTATCATTATTATTATTATTAATGGATTAGGATAAATAATAAACATATTAAATTATAAAACTCTGTATATTAATGTCCAGGTCCATTATAAATGAAAAAAAAACTCAAACTATAATTATATAGGCCCAATACAGCCCAAGCCCAAACCTAAACTAAATCTGATAATCAAACCCTAATATTTTTTTTCCTTATGCTTAGCCAAAGGAGAGCTGTTGGATTAAGCCAGATCCAATGGTTGTGATCAAGACAAGCGCCTCATCAGATTTCGCGTGTGATACACGCTCGGGACCGTTCAACTCCCACATGCGCGTGGCATGCACGCGCAAAATCGCTCATCTCCCTCTCGCCACGTGTCATCATCCGAGCGCTGCCATGCCACTCCCAAAATGCATCTGGGCCGTTCGATCTTTAAACAATCGTAGCCGTTAGATCAGATCTGATACAATGGTCAAAAATAAATCTGGCCGATTGAGTCTCTTCACCTTCACTAGCCCCTAACCATGTGGCTTCATCATTGAAAATCCGATCGATCTCCACCGGCTCTCTAACCACCAGCATGGGCCGCAACAACCAAAAAAATAAAAATAAGAGGGCATGTCAGATTAATCATCAACAACAACAATCTCATTAATAGTTTGCTTGTAAACAAAACCCAAAAACAAAATCAAAAGATCAGATCTATATATATTGTAATATCAACCATTTTGTACTTAGATTTCAAAATCAATAACACCAAAAAAAGAATCTTTCAGAGATAAATTTCTACCTATTTTTATTTTCAATTTGAATAAAAAATAAAAAGAAAGGGATTGGGTTTTACCGTTTCGGTCTTGGACAACTGTCGCATGGTGGCTGAGGTTGGTACCACCGATGATCGGAATCCCTGTATCTGTGTCTCCTCGCCTTCCTTTTCTTTATGCCGATGAAATTTTAAGGTTTAAGGTTTTTAAAAAGTGGGATTTCAAGGAAGGGGTTTTCATCTATGTTTTCTCAGATCTAGGGAGGATGAGGTTCTATTTTGAAAAACAGTTGCTGGATTCAAGTTTAGGGGGAGACATGGGCTGTTTTGGTTGAGTTTCAAGGTCGCCGATGCTAACGAAGCGACGGCCGGGGGCGTCTAATGGCGGTCGTTGTGACGGCACATAGTCAATTTTTGGGTTCTCGGATGAACCAATGGGAGAGAGTTCAGAGCATTTTGCTCTTTTTTGGGGAGAATTGGGTTAAAATGAGGTGTTTTAAAAAATTGAGTTGTATAGTACCCAGTTTAAAAAGAAAAGGTTTAATTACTTCATTAAGTCCCCCACCATTTTAAAATTGTAATCTAATCACATACGAAGTCCCTGAAACTTTCAATTCCGTCCTTATATCATATTTAATCTGATTTTTAAAGGGTTAATTCCCTTCTAGTCCTTTTGAATTCCGGTGTTGTTTCAATTTACTCATGTTTCCAACGGGTTATTTTCTCTTTTAATCCTTGTTTAATCATGCATGTTTAAATTGCAGTGCTGCTTTTTATTTTCTTTAATTTTAGTCCTAAATTATGCCCACATGTGTTCTTGTTTTTATTTATTTGTTCGATATGTTGTTTAATTTTGTTTTTCATTGTTGTTTACCAATATACTTTTTATATGTGCGCTATTATATTATTTGTTTCTCTATTAGTAATGTATGTGTTTGATTTTATATAAGCATATGGTTTTTGATATATTATATTATTATGTTTATATATATACAAGGTTATTATATTATATATCATATACGTTCCAACCTTACATATGTATTCTTATATAGCCCTTGTATATAATACAGTTTACTTGTATATTATTATTATATAGCGTAATTGGTTTTATTTTATGCTACTCTTTATTTATGTTACCTTTTGTTTTTGCTGATGTTTATATTTGTTCATATATATATATATATATGCCACGTATAGTGTTAGGCCTCTTATTTTGGTATTCTAGTGGGAGTGTCATCCATCCCGGTCTTCGGGTGTCATCTCTTTTAGAATCATGGATATCGAGGCAAATTTAATTTTTGAGCCATGCATTTTAGGAATTAATTATTAAATTAAATCTAATTTTGTATTTTTATTAATAATTACAATACGAATCCTTAGGTACCAATTTTGGGCGTAGTGGGGTAGCTAACCCTTCCCCGTACGTAACTGACTCCCGAACCTAAATTTTTAAAATCTCTAGGTTTTTTTCGGTGCCCGGTCTACCAAAGTGGTCAGTGGTGACTCCATGTTTTTTTAAATACGGGTTTTCATAACAATTCCCCTTTTAAAAATATTTTTTCAATAAAAGCGGGAACCCCCCATATATGATTTCTTAATTTTTGTAGCAGCCCGAAAATTAATCGTTACAGCATGGCGACTCCGCTAGGGACATTTTTTTATTTTAAAAAAAAGAGAGTTAAGCCTTAGTTGGGTTCGTATCGTAATTATTAAGAAAATTTAAATTTGATTTAATTTATTTTTTAATCCCTACCTTTGTTTGCTTACTTTTTTGTCATCATACAATAGTTTTAGAACCATTAGGACGGAGTGATTACTTCGCTTTGTGGGGTGTTCATCTCCGTATAGTGTTGTAATTCACTCCTAGAATTTGATCCTTATATTTCGTGGGGTTCACACCCCCATATGGTATAAGGGTCGTATTCCCTCAAATCGATGTTTGAACGATAGTTCGAGTACCATTTTCTTTAGAACCTAAATGCGTATAGTGGACCATAGGAGCCCACCTATTAGAGCCATGCCAGTATCATGTCCATTTAGCGGTAACCTAGTTTAGGCTTTGTTTGTTTTTTTCGTATTTTTGTTTGACTAGGCATGTTTTAATCGTTGTTTTAATTTATTGCCTTTATTTATTAATTGACATTTCTTTTGCTTTAATTGTTTAATTATTTTACTATACTGACACAATTTCCTTTTATGTTTTTCTTCCTCTATGTTCGTTTTGCATTACATTTTCATGACATAACATAAAAGTATTTATTTCGCAAGTGACCATCACTGTAGAAGGCAATCAAATGGATAAGAGGTCTCGTGGTCAGATAAAGAGGGCGAATTCTAAATGTTGTTCGAAGAATAGCGAGGGTGAATCATCCGAAGAGTTTGAACCAAACAGAGTAACTGATACTCGTATTGGGAATGAGCGAGATGAAGTACAAGAATTGAAAAAACAAATGGCCGAGATGATGAATCTGATGACCGCTATGACTAAAGGCAAGGGGTCTATAGAGCCAGAAGAAGAGCTAGTCAAGAATCAGAGTGAAGATATAGATGGTTAGAATTCCACTCATAAGCAAGATAACATCGGTAAGTACGACAAATTGAACCCTTTCGTGATTCGTGTGAAGAAACCAGTGGGAAATACATCTGAGTTAAGATCTTGGAAAACAGAGGTAGGTCTAGAAGAAACTCGAAAAGCAAATGATGTAAAGAAGAATGTCCTGATTCCCATGAGGTACATCGAGCTGCTCCCGATGCTTATTAAAATAAGCCTTATCACCCATGTTCATTCTGTTTTGAAAGAACCACCTTACCCAAAAAGTTACAACAGCCATGCCATGTGCTTTTACCACTTAGGAAGTTTAGGTCACGCTAAAGAGAATTGTGGGGCTTTGAAAAATCGAGCTAAAGATCTTATCAATATGGGGGCGTTGAGTTTAGAAGACGGAGGGCCCAGATTCTGCAATGAGCCAACGATCACTCGGGGGATAAAGTCGAAAAAGAGCCAATACCCACGACAAGGTTTGAATAATACAAAAGTGAATCATTCAAGGAAGTCGAGTTCAAAAATAGACGATAGAGGTATCCCAGAAGAAAAGCACTCGTTCTAGTACAACTAGCTCAGGCAAGAAAAAGAATAATTAAGCGGAAACTAAAAAGTATACAAGATGAGCATCAGGAGCTTCACTGCATGTTCCGAAATGCTGGTTTAGGTAACACTTTTGAAGAGTGGAAGAATGACATCATTCAGCTAAAAAATGACCTGGGACATTGGAAGCAGGAAGGTAGGATCAGTGAAAATATAACCCGACTGTTGTACAAAAATTGAAGGAAATCGAGGATCGATGAGATACTCTCTAAAAAGAATTAGAAGATAGTATAGATATGAATGAGATTTTGAAAGCAAGTCTAAATAGAGTGAGGCCAGATCCAACACCTTTCAGTTGGAGAATAAAGCACTCAAGGAACAATAAAAGAACTCAAGACTTCCTTGCGCACAAGTGAGATTCGTACTGAAGCTTACAAGCAAGCTGGCTATGAAAGCGTAAAAAAGTTAACTCTATAGCTACAAAAATCTAAGCGAGAAATACAAGAGAGAGACAAGGACATGAAGAGTGTCATCACCCAAGCGCGTAAAGTGGCTCAACAAGTAGCAAATGTGGCCGATGTAGCAATGCCGTTGAGTCAAAATATGAATCTAGCGCTGGACCATAAAGGAAAGTTGATTCGTTTGTTGGACAAAGTCCAAAAGTTAGGGGTTAGGGCTCATCAGTATTTGTAAAGCCTACAAGAGTGATATATGATGTAACAAGCCTTTTTGTTCAATGAAAGTCTTTCTAGAAAGATCACTTTGCGACTAATACCTTACCGTATACATGTTTGCATATCATTGATTCAAAAATATTCCATTTTAGGAGATTTTTATAATAGAAAAGATGCTCTATAATGTACAGAGATTGATAATGTTAAGATCTAAAATGATTTGAGTATAAAGCAAATATAGAAGAGATACACATTTTGCTTTGAGTAGGGTGGCTGATAGATGCCTGTAGAATATTGTCAATCTTTTGTACACAAACATCTTATCTTTATAAAATCATCCTAAAGGACTATTGGCTAATCAACACCTCATTTTCATTTGTTTTAGTAGTTCATACTTACTAATTTCCTTATACTTTTTAGACATTTATGATGCATTTCATGTATTAATTAAATAATAAAATTTTACAGGTTAGATGGCAGTATTCGAGAATCAATTGAAAAAGAATGGAACTAAAACAGAAATCAAGACTCGACCAGTTAGAAGATAGGTTTGAGAAAACGATTAAGAAAAAAAAAGAAAAATGGAAACCTTTGATACAAGAGATTTTTGTTTAGTCCATGATTTGGTCATTCCTTTGGATTTCAAGATTCCCATATTCGTGCAGTATGATGTTAGAAGTTTTCCAAGGGTTCACTTGACTATGTTCTGCAGAAAGATGGAGGGCTACTTGAAGAATGAAAAGCTGGTGATCCACTACTTCCACTATAGTTTGGCAGGACCGCTACGATATGGTACAAACGATTGAGCAAAATCAAATTTGGTCTTGGGATGATTTAGCCAATGCCTTTTTGAGCCAATATAGGTATGCCTTAGACTTAGCACCAAGTTGGCAATTTTTTCAAAGCATGAAAATGAGACCATATGAGAGCTTCAAGGAGTATGCTCTAAGATGGCAAAGTTTGGTAGCCTAAGTTCAGCCTCCTATAGCTGAAGAGGAAATGACTCCCCTATTCTATGCAACACTCTCCTTCTCCTTCTTTGATATAATGCTGGAGAAATCGAGAAGCAAATTTGAGGACTTCATGATGGTGGAAAAGAGAAAGTACGCAATCCAAGAAGGAAAATTATGGTCTAAGTCTAGTGACCAAACCAATGAGGAAAAAGAAGAAGAAGACAAAGAAGTAAATAAGTACCATCTCCAAAGGACTCATAATCGCAAAAGAAGAAGGCACGCTGATTCTTTTGAGTCATTGAGGAAAATTCCTTGGATGATCATAGACTTGGAGATATTTGGGGTGCCCATTTGAACACACTTCCTCATTTGGTTAAAGGTCACTATCTCACTCTTAGACCAATGAAGATTACACCTGATTCGTCTACTCACAGTTTTAACCCAAACAGTCCATGCGATTTCTATATGGGGGCACCGGGGCATCCTACCAGGAAGTGTAGACCAATGCTGCAATAAATCAAGAAGGTGGTCAACAAAGGAGTCCTAACACAAGATTTAATCTAGCAGTGGAAAACAAAAGAATTGGGGCAAGTTTGCATCGCGCCAAGAAGGCTACAATGAGATGGTCCATATGCTTGAAGGTCTCACCTTTTGCAAAGATGGTAGTTTGATTCCCCATATTTTGGTTTTTCCTTTTGAACTATATACAGAAAAGCCTACGGCTTAGGCCCAAAAGCAGTAGGAATATTTTATAAAGATACATGTATGTTTATTTTTGTCAAAAATGAAAATTGTATTTTCTTTATTCTTATTTAGAAAACATTTTTGCATTCTTTGATTATTAAAGCATTTCATTCATTGTTATGAGGTAGTTTTTGTTCTCCCATACACATATACACATATTCATGAAAAAGCATGCATATGTACATACCATTTTATTAGGTCATTGAATCTCAAATATAAGCATACCCTTCGATTTAGATTCATAGATCAATTCTAAATTGTTTATATTTAGAAAAAATTAAACACCATGGGGATATTGCGAATGCGAGTATCTAATAGTCCATATAGGCTAACTGAGGAACAAAGCAAGTGTTTAGATAATGGGCATATCCCATTTTAGGAAATTTCCTTCTTAAGCACTTGTTGTTTAGGATGCTTGAGTCGAGTGTTGACCGTAAACTTCTATCCCCCTGAAGACTCTCTCTCGATATCTATGAATGTGAAGATGAATGACATTCTTTCACTTTCGAAGGAGGAAAAAATGAGACCAGATACATTGGATACGAAGGCCATAGAATCACCAGAGGGAAGCGATTGAAGACAATATTAGGTTCAACGAGCAAACCAAGCAAAAAAGGAAAATGCCAGGCAGAGAATTGAAGCAGTATATTGAACAGTGCAGTAAAAAGTAGACACATGAAGAAGTCACTAGCCAATAAGCATCAATTTGAAAGAATCATGGATAATTGACTACTTACAAGCATAAACAAAATCAAGGTCTAATACATATACAATAAAAAAGAGATTTGAGACTGAAAACCCCAAAATAGTTAGTCAAAAAAAGAGAGAAGGGAAAGAAATAGAGAGAGAAAAAGAGAGAAAAAGGAAAAAGAGAAAAGAAAAGAAAAAGAAGAAAAAAAGAAAAGAAAAGAAGAAAAAAAAAGAAAAGAGAAAGAGAAAAGAAATGAAAAGAAAAGAAGAAAAAGAAAAGAAAAGAAAAAGAAAAAGGAAAAGAAAAGAATAAAAGAGAAAAGAATACATTACATGAGTACACCTAGATCAAGCAATGCAAGAACGGAGCTTAACTAGAAGAAATGAGTAAGAGACTTCAAGTAATCTCAATTTTGAAGAACCTTGGAAGATTAATTACCTTTAGATAGAAAACAAGCGTCAATGACCGACCAGAATACAAGTGGCTCGAAGGTACAAAAAAAGAAATGACCTCTAGGGTGAAAACCTGAAAAACAGACAGTCTAGAGCGATCCCAAAAATAAAGAGAAAAGAGTAATATGCCTAAGCATGTTAGCATCAATGTCTGGCCAGAATACGTTGATCAGAAGATATTGAAGAAGGTAATGAACTCTAGGGTGAAAACCCAAAAAATAGGCAGTCTAGAGTGATCTTGAAAATAAAGAGAAATGAGAATTCAGTCTAAACGAGTTAAACACAGGGTTGAGGCTTTGATCAGAAGAATAATCCCAGAGAATTTATATGAAATCCACCATTCAAGTAAATATCAACTTTGAAGAGTTGTAGAGGATCAATTACCTTGAATAGAATGTGAGCATCAGAGCCGACTAGAATACAAGTCGGTCCAAAGTTACGAAAGAAGGGAAATGAACTCTAGGGTGAAAACCCAAAAATGGGCAGTCTAGAGCGAACCAAGGAATGAAAAAGAAGAGAATACTTTATACGAGCATATTCAGATTAAACAAGTTTAGGAGCACATTTTTTTATGACACATGGTATAAAGTACAAGCCTCCAAAGACTATTTTGATCATTCATAGATATCTAAGTTGAATGAGATTGTCTTCAGATTACATTCCACCTATAAAGGTTAACCTTTCTTCAAGGAATGTCAAACTTCAAAGTGCCTGATCGACACCCAAATGAGCGAAGGATGGGGCATAGTGAGTGGCGAGATCAAGATAGCTACCTTAAATGGGCTAGAAATATGGGAAGTGTTCCTCTCGAAAGCCTAAATGGACTAGGGGAGACCATACATATGCTTATATCGCCAAAATAGTCAAGATCTTCTAAACATACAAATTCACTAGTGCATTTGATATTTTAGGATCAAACATTAGTTTTCAAAAATGTTTGGACATTTTTTTTCCAAATTTCAATTCTTTTATATATTGGACATTTCCTCCAAGCATTAGTTTTAAAAAATGTTTGGGCATTTTCTCCAAATTTCAATTCATTTGTATGTTTGTCATTTCCTCCAAGCATTAGTTTCCAAAAGTGTTTGGGCATTTACTCCAAACATTAATTTTCAAAAATGTTTGGCATTTTTATCCGAATTTCGATTCTTTTAATACATACCATTTCTTCTAAACATTAGTTTTCAAAAATGTTTGACATTTTTTTCTAAACATTGATTTTTAAGATATCTACAGTTTTTCTCCCAAATACTAGTTTTCAAAATGTTTGATATTTTCTCCCAGTTTTATTTTTAAATACTAACCTTTTTTAAAAAAATTATTGATGAGAATTAAAGCACAGAGACTTAGAGTTGGTTTCTGAGATGCTGCAAGAAGATTAGATTTAAGGATGAGTTCGGGGCGTGGGGACATTTTGCTTGCCCTAATGTTGGAATAGATAAAGACTCTACATGTTGGGTCAAGAACTTAGAAGTAGTTGAGCCCAGAGTTTGAATAAGGCAATGCTGAACAAAAGAGATGATGAGAGTCCCTACATAAGAGTGGTATAGGGATTAGGGCATTCGTGCAAGAGGATTGAAAGCGTGGGTCCAATCATATTTGAGATGAGTATTCAATCGATAAAGTATAGATTTAAGAGCATAGTGCAAATGAAATGAAGGAAAGAAATCCGAAGAATAACCTTTCAGGGAATATGATTTTAAAACAGATTTGAAAAAGTATTACAACGCATGCATCATATATAGATATCCTTATGTTAGGGGCATGCTAATTTTAAAAACATTTTGCTTATTTTAAGCAGGTATTTAAATATTACTAAAGATTTGGTCTGCAGCTTCATGTTGAAAAGGTAGATCTTATTGAAGATTTTCGATTGGTAGCCATGTTGGCGTGAATCAATTATTTGGTCTACAGCTTCATGTTGAAGAAGTAGATCTTATTGAAGATTTCTATGGGTAGCCATGTTGGCATAAATCCAGTTATTTGGTTTGCAGCTTCATGTTGAAGAGGTGGATCCTATTGAAGATTTCCAATTGGTAGCCATTTTGGCGTGAATCCAGATCTTAAGTCCTTTGGGCCATCAGTAAGTCCTTTAGGCATAATGATAAGTCCTTCGGTCCACCGGTATATCATTCGGGCATGGTGATAAGACCTTCGGGCCATCAGTAAGTCCTTCAGGCATGATGCTAACCTTATTTTGATGTCAAGACTGGTAGAAACTGAGGTATCTTTATAAGTGATTTTGGTGTGAATCCAAATATTAAGTCCTTCGGGCCATTAGTAAGACCTTCGGGCATGATGATAAGTCCTTCAAGCTACCGGTAAGTCCTTCAGGCATGGTGATAAGACCTTCAGGAAATCAGTAAGACCTTCGGGCATGATGTCAAGCTTTTTTTGATGTCGAGACGAGTATAAATTGGGGCATTGAAGAGATTGAAGCTTGAAGAATTGGACGAGGAAGAGCGAAAAGTTCCAGAAGAACCCGTGGTTCCAAAGCCAAGGATAGGGAAGTAAGACAAAAATAAGGGCTTTTTATATTTGCTTTGTTCTCATTTCACAAGAACAAGCAAAGAGGGGCAGCTGTTTTCACTCATTTTTGTTGGCTATGTATAATATTATTAATTATTATTAATATTAATACAAGTGTTTAATTTTTACTAAGTAGATATGCTTGTATTATTTGTTAGTAATATTATTGTTATTATTAATGTTGCATGTATGAATTGCTTGTATAGGTATGCATATGCATGTATGTATATTGTTTATGTATGTATCATTGTATGTGTGTAAGTGTATTCGTATATGGTATGTATAAATGTATGCGTATGTATAATATATGTTATGTTTTATTAAATGTCCAATATTTATTAAGTATATGTGGGTATTAATATATGGTATTTGAATATATGTGTGTTTATTATGTAGGTATATGTGCGCATGTATGCATATTAATGGGTGTGTCTATGAGTACGTATATATATGTTTGTATGAATATATATGTGTATTATTATTACTATTATTTATATTATGATAATAATTATTAATATTATTAATATATTATTATTATATCAAAAACATATCAGAAAATCTAAATCAATTAATATTTATTAAGTTCCAAGTCCATAATAAAAACCTAAAACCCAATTTAATTACATAGGCCCAATATAGCCAAGCCCAAACCTAAACTAAATCTGATAATCAAACCCTAATATTTTTCCCTTTTGCGCAGCCAAAGGAGAGCCGTTGAATCAAGCTAGATCCAACGACCGTGATCAAGCCAAGCGCCTCATCAGATTTCATGTGTGATACATGTAACACCCTAAAAACTGATCTAGTCAAAATTAAGCTCTGGTTATCAGAAAGTCTAAGTTGGAAGAGTTTAAATATTGTATCGGTCCTAATTGTGAGACTAATTTAGTACAATTTAAAGGTTTTGGACCTAATTGAACTCCTTAAGAATAATCTAGTGACTGAATTGTGAAAGTTAGAAGCTTGGGGATAAAAGTATGAACTTTGGAAAGTGGAGGGGCTACCCTCGTAATTTTCCCTTTTGAAGTATGACTCACCTACTTGCTTTATCCTAATCCATGTGAATTGGCCGGTGATGATGAAGGAAAGATGGGAAAGTTGTGGGTAGCTAATAATTACGGTTGTAAGATAAAAAATATAGGTTACCCTTCATTGAGGGTAACTCCCTCGGATTGTATTCCTAATTAAAAAAGAGTGATTGCAATAGTTAAGCTATCATTTGATAGCAAAAGTACATCGAGACCTTATCCTCTCATACTTTCATCTCTTTCCTAAAGTTAAGCAAGCTCCACCATTGTTGCCTCCTACCATAAACTCGAGCTAACACCTCACTTATTGAGCCTCCTAAACTCAAGCTTCCTTTGATTCATTGATACTTTTGAATAGCTATTGGTTGGCTCAAGAGTTGGAGAAAGAAAGGGCACCATCTCCATCCAAAGCTAGGAACAAAGGAGTGGAAATTCGAGAGTTGTAATAGCTTCGAAAGTCAAGGTGAGTGTAGTCAGTCTCGGGAATAGGCTAGGTGCCTTTCCTGAATCTTTGAATATCATTTATTGCATTGCTAACACTGTATATTAAGGTTATTGCATAAGAATATTGTTGATGGCTATATGGGTAAGTATTGGTAAGTAATTCATCGATTCATTATCCGAAGCATCATTGTTTTTATTATCGAAATCATTGAAGTATTGGCATATAGAATCATTGATCATTGAGTATTGGATAAGGTCATTGGAACATTGATATTGATTTGTTGTCATTGGATATTGTATTGAATCATTGCTATTGCTTATCGATATTGAAACATGGCTATTGAACTATTGCTATCGCTCCATTGCCATTGAAATTATTGTTACCGGGCTATTGATATTGAACCTTGGATTCGAGTAGTATTGGATACAATTAGAATGCCGTAGAATTAAAGAGCTCATTGATACGGGTAGGCTGCAACCTTTATTGTGGTCGATTGAGGGATGTTGTGTATGGTCATATTGGTGCGGCAAAGGGACTAGACCACTATTGATTTTAGTGCGGCGTAGGAATTCACATATCCATATACCTTACATCGATCCAAGGAAACTTATTAATCATTGCTATTGAGTATTTCTATTGAACATTTATATTGAATATTGATTTTACATTAATTATTGTTGTTACAATGGTCATTGTTATTGTGTAAACTCACCATTGGAGTATATGTCCATGCCATGGATATCATTGATGACATTGAAGTACATTAGAGTATAACTCTTGACTAATACATTGTTCATGATTACCTCACTAGGCAAAATATGCCTAATGCATTCGTCTTTCATGCATTTCAGGTTAAAAAGTTGTAAGATCGAAATCGGGGCCGAAGAAGGTTTTGACAAGTCACTACGTTGATAAAGTAAAGTACATCAACTCTATAGACTCCTAGTATGATGGCATAAATGCTGCATAGGTCACTTTTACCCCTTTTGATATGTATGTAATATAGTGGGAATGTTTAAGCTTAAGGGTTTAAACTTGACTTTCTAAAAATGGTTAAAAGTGGCTATAAATGCATATTTGGCTTAAAACATGGAAAACATAGCAAATGGATTCATTCGACCCTAAAATTGGACATGATAATAGTTTTAAGCTATAAGAACTTACTGGTAAAATTTCAGTGAATTTGGTCGTGGTTTGGTAGGGCAAATTGGTAATAAACCAGATAAATTCTGCCATTGCAAGCCTTGTCGTACCGATATGGGTGATGGCGTATCGGTACAACCTTGCATATTTGGTCGAGTCAGTGGCATATCAGAACGGGTCTTAGCCACTGGAAAATTATTGTATCACCGTACTTACACCGTATCGATCTTTTAAGTTGACCCATTTTAGGCATTGACTACACGTACCAATACCCCGTATTGGTATGGGCTTAAGGATTTTAAGCGTTTTGACAACTAGCATACCGTAACGATACGACCCTAAGCATTTTGGTACGGCTAGTCAGTTCTGGAAATTGAGTCCAGCATAGTGAATCAATACAGGTGAACCCGTACCGGTACGGTCCCTAAGGTCTGAAACTATTTCATCAATCATGACATAGGAGTACCGATACGGCCTCTTCGGGTATCAGTATGGGGAAAGTAAGTTAAAAAGTGATTAAGTTTCTAAATTTTGCATTTTGGTCATTAAAATCTTATAAGGCTTAATCGATTATTCAATTGAGCTCCGATTGTTCTAAAAATTTGCAAGCAAGATATACCTACATTGAATTTCACATTGGTAACTATAATTTTGAATAAGGTCTAAAAATTTTGTGAATTTATAATTTAGTCCCTAAATTTGATCAAGTCATCTTTTGGTCCCAACTACTAATTAGGTTAACCTATATCAACCATAAAGGATTAAGTATTGTATTATGAACTATTGACGCATAATTTTAGCGTAAATTATTGTAACCCACGAACCGAATCATAGTGTTGTTCACCGGTAATGCTTTCCAACCCGGATTCCTACCAGACTGGGAAGGGAGTGTTACATTTGTGGTATCTAGTCAATTCTAGGACTAAATTGAAGTTTATCGTGTTGTCATTGCATTGCATTGTGCCACCTAGGAGTTATTTATTGTATATTATGACTTGTTGGCTAACCCGATCTCTTTATTTATAGATGTCTGACTCTAAGAACATGTCACTGGCTCCTCAACTCATGACGAAGAGATAAAGTGGAGACCCTCCAATTCTGCAAAATCATCTGGCATAGGACCCTTAGCCTGAGGTACAATCTGTTCAAGCTGAATGCTACAGGAACATGGAAAACATGTTCAAAGTGTTTATGACTTCGATAAAGGTTGAGCAGGCCTTCCAACCTCATATTGTCGCTGTTTTGAGCACCTAATCTCCTATTGATAAATTACCTCAGCATCAAGCTTACTCTTTTACTGGTCGTGACAATGCCAATCCTGAAATAGCTGGACAATACTATGAGAATTTTGAATAAGTAGCTGTAGTGTTTTGATGAACACAAGCTCGAATGTGCTCTCGCACTGCTAGCTGATGAAGCACTCTATTGGTGGGACAATACCATCCTCACAGTCCCTGAGGAGGTTATGGCTTGAGAGTTTTTCCTTTGTGAATTTTGTGAGAAATACATCAGTGAGTATTATCTCGCTGAGAGGCATGGCATCTTCCTTCATTTGAAACAAGGGGGACGACCTGTGGAGTAGTATATCCATGATTTTTGCAAGTACTGTCAGTACAAAGCTGAGTATATCAAAAAGGAGGAAGAAAAGTGTAGGATGTTCATAAGTGGATTGAATGATGATTTACGCCCTATGTTTATGGCATTGGGCATTACAGATTTCCAGGATCTGGTGAATTGGGTCAAGGCTACTGATGTTACCCAGAAGGCTCAAAAAGCTGGCAGATTTGGCAAGTCAGAGAAAAGATATTGAGAAGATTCTCGTCCTCTAAAATCTTTTAAGGAAAGTACCAGGGTTAAAAGCAAAATGTGTATTCACAGACTCCCCATTCAAGATATATTTCTAAACCTCAAGCAGTAACTCAGCCCTTTCCTAGGGCAATACTTTTGACAGCACTGGACGCTCTGGGCGAGAGGCTCAATTCCTAATTTGTAATTTCTGTCAGCACAGACACCCTGTGAGGAAATGACGTAAAAAGTCTGGAGCATGCTTTTTCTATGGTGAGATGGGACATCTCATTCGTGATTGCCCTAAGAATACTACCAAGTCTACTTCTGCACCGGCTAATAATTCATCCTTCAGTCAGTCTTCTCGAGGCAAGGGAGCAAAGCAAGGATCAACAAGGAGGCCTAGTGGCTCGTTTAAGGCATCATTCAAACCCGAATCTAAGGCTCATGCACAATTGTATCACGTGACGAGAAAGGAAGAGGAAGATGACCCTGACATTATTGCGGGTACTATTGAATTATATTCACGTCATGTCTATGCATTGTTTGAACCTGGATCTACCTATTCCTTTATAAGCACCGTGTTAGTAAAATAATATAATCTATCTTGTGAACCTATTGTATCAAAAATCACTGTAACCAATCCCTTAGGAGATTGTGTCACTATAAAACTAGTGTGTAGACTTGGTCCCTTAATAATCTAAGGGATTCCTTTTTCGGCCAATTTGTTAGCATTACCAATTCATGAATTCAATATTATACTCGGTATGGATTAGCTCAGTGAACATCAGGCTTGGGTAGACTGTTGTAAAAAAAAGCTATAACTTCGGGGTTTGGGAAAGGAAAACATCACACTGATGAATTTGAGAACTCCATCATTGTACGCTTTGTCCTTGGAGGCCAAGGAGGAAACTTATCTGCAAAACATTGATACCGTGTATGAATACCCTGATGTTTTCCCAGATAAACTTTCGGGTTTACCTCCTACTCGTGAAGTAGAGTTTGGCATTGAGGTGCAACCAAGAACAACCTCAGCTTCCATTGCACCTTATCGGATGGCAGCAGTTGAGCTCAACGAGTTGAAGGCTCAGATTTTGGAGCTGCTAGATAAGGGTTTCATTCGAACAAGTTCCTCACCTTGGAAAGCTCTGGTCCTTTTTGTAAAGAAGAAAGATGGTTCTATGAGATTGTGTATTGATTATCGACAGTTGAATAAAGTGACCATCAAGAATAAATACCATTTGCCAATAATTGATGACCTATTCTATAAACTTAAGGATGCCTTTGTGTTTCCCAAGACCGATTTAAGGTCAGGGTACTATCAGATGAAGGTTAAAGAATGTGATGTACCAAAAATTGCTTTTCGTACACGTTATGGCCACTACGAATTTTTGGTATTGCCTTTTGGGCTAACCAACGCACCGAAAACCTTTATGGACTTAATGAATCATGTTTTTAGACCGTATCTAGATAATTTCATGGTGGTATTTATCAATGATATTTTGATATATTCTAAAAATACTATTGAACATCGCGATCACCTTCGTATCGTACTCCAAACCCTCCGAGAAAAATAGGTGTATGCCAAGTTTTCCAAATATGAATTCTAGCTGTCTGAAGTTTCCTTCCTTGGGCATATCGTCTCTACCTCAGGAATCCAAATAGATCCGAAGAAAATTCAGGCTATCTTAGATTGGAAATCACCGAGAAACATTGGAGAAGTTAGAAGCTTTCTTGGTCTAGCTAGCTATTATAGGAGATTCGTTAAAGGATTCTCTATATTAGCAGCCCCTCTAACTAAACTATTGAGAAAAGAAACTCCATTCAATTGGACTGAGGACCAGCAGAGAAGATTTGACCAGTTAAAGCAAGTTTTAACTTATGTTCTAGTCCTAACCCAACCTGAGTCTGGAAAGGACTACATAGTGTATAGTGATGCCTCGCATCTCGGGTTAGGATGTGTTCTAATGCAAGAAGGTAAGGCCAATGCTTATGCTTTGAGGCAACTCAAGCCACATGAAATAAATTACCCTACCCATGATTTGGAATTGGTTGCAGTTGTCTTCACATTGAAAATCTAGAGACATTACCTTTGTGGAGAAAACTCTCATCTCTTTACAGATCATAAAAGCCTCAAATACCTTTTCTCAAAAAGAGTTGAATCTCTGACAAAGGAGATGGATGGAACTCCTCAAAGATTACGATCTTGTTATTGACTACCATCCGGGCAAGGCCAATGTTGTAGCTGATGTAATCAACAAGTATCATTATTAACTATCAAATTCTAAACAATGCCATTATTTCAAACTCAACGTAAAACTTTTGCATTGTAGGCCCTTGAGCCATTAATGCTCATCTCCGTTTAAGGAAACATCTGTGTCTAGTAGCTGAACTCCAAGTTCAGTTTACCATCGTATCGAGAATTAAAACACTACAAAATCAAGATCCTGAGCTTCAAGCTATTGTGTCTAAATTGCATGATGATGAAAATTTCGACTTCAAGGTTGATCCTAAAGGGCTATTGTATTTTCTTGACCAAGTCTGTGTACCTTGTGATGAATCTCTTTGTACCGACATTCTAAAAGAAGCTCATTCAAGTCCTTTTTCTTCACACTCGGGTTCAGTAAAGATGTATAAAGATCTCCAGGAACTATATTGGTGGTATGGCTTGAAAAAAAGCCATAGTTGACTTTGTGTCTAGATGCCTTACATATCAACTCGTCAAAGCTGAGCATCATGTCCCCACCGGGTTATAGCAACCTATTGAATTACCATAATGGAAGTGGGAGAGGATCACCATGTGTAACACCCCATTCCCTGTATTCGATTACTGAATATGAGTTAGAGATGTCACAGAACAATAATATGATTTTTTATTCAAAAATTCTATAAATTTAAAACCATTAAAAATATTTAAAATTAACTTGTACACAAAATCAGAGCTCATTTACTTTATGAAAAATAAATTAACTGTTTGATAAATAACAAACTCTGAACCAATATAGACAAATTTATCTTATTTATACATGCCACTAAAATAAATAAAAAACCTCAAGTAGGATGTCATTACTGCGATACCTTGTTGAAAATTTCTGAACTTGATGCAACGCCTTATTTACACCCAATGTCTCGAACCACCTACATGTGCACAAGCAAACATACGAACTTAGTGAGGCATTATAAGGTAATCATAAAATTAAATAATAATCAGTTTTTAAGTATAACATAGTATAAACAATTTCAATATAAAACTATTTCAAATCAATATTTCTTTAAAGCAAAGTTAAAATATTTATAAATATATTTTGTAAAAGTTCTTTTATATCAATAGCCCAAGAAATACGTATAGAGAGAAACTAAGTATACAAGATCGTGTACTCCCAGAGTACTGGCCATTTCCCCTAAGGAGAAAGGCAAACATTACATTAATACGAGCTCGTTGTGCTTCCAGAGCACTAGTCACCGAAGTGACGGTAGTCCCATACTACTAGATTCGAAGATCAATGCATTCCCAGAATGTTAGCCACTATGTGGCAAGTGTAGCTACAATGCAGTCCCAGACTGCTAGTCTCTTATGGCATGCCACTGTACTGTAACTCTCATGTAATCTTGGGCAATAAAACATTATAATTACCTTTGCAATACATCATTTTATAGCTGGTAAAAATCTCATCATCGATAAATCAAAATAATAGAGTAGTTCATACTCCATTATAACATAAATCATTCTGTAACAATCATCAATATATAATAATAAAGTTATCATAAACAAAACATAATAAGACAGTTCATACCCTATCATGTACAAAACCATCTCTTTTTGTCTGTGAAAATATTATATTTTACATAAAAATCAATATTAATTATACCATAAATCATTCCGGTAACATAACTATCAATATATGATAATAAAAATTAATATAAGCAAAACACAATAGGGCAGTTCATAACCCATCATGTACCAAACCTTTACTTTATGCCTATGAAAATATCATATTTCATATGAAAACCAATATTATTAATTTGATAAAATCATATAGGTTGACTTGTTGCAAGTCTTCCCAAATACCTTTTAAAACAGATATATGCACTCACCTTGACACTTCTTATCCCAATTAAATTGAATAAATTAAGAGAACTCAAAGCTTGATCCTTTGCCTTATCTACTGAATTTTTGATTTCTCGTGTTTACTTGAATGCTTCACATTCACCCCTTACATGCACAAATTAAATAACACCAATAAGGTACTCATTTTATAATCTGTCAGTCTGCGCTACCTTCAAAGAAATATTTATTTAAAATAATCTGCAACTCAAAATTTGATTCAGTTTGTTATGAAAGAAACTAGATTCGATAATCTATTCAACTGTATAAACTAATAGCTCAAATTCAACTCGTACGAATTATGACGAATTTTCAAAGTTGAATTCCAGAGCTGAATTTCGGAGCAGACTGCTACTCTGTTTTATGACCTTCCGTCACTTAAAAATTCATATCTTTTGATATACCAAGCGAAATCAATCTTCGTTTGTTTTAAACAAAACTAAACTAAACCAGGAATACAATGGTATTTGGCTCACTTTCTAATATTTTTATGGAATTTTTGGTGAATTTCCAAAATCACTAACAAAGACTAAAATTTTTGGACAGATTCATGAATTTGATCATTAACATCCTTTAACCATTCGAACACTTCAAATTAACCTTCAATTACATTATTCAAACATTTTCTTTTCATGACAAACTCCAAATTCAACTTGAATCCAATAACCCTAAATTAAACTTTACTTGCCAAATTAGGGGTTTTACTTTACACTTGAAATCAAGCTTGAATCAAACTTAGAAATGCTAATTAAACTTAATCCTTCAAAGTCAAACCAAAAATAAATTTATATCCATAAACCCTAAAATTTAATCCTTTCATGAGCGTAGCTTAACCAATCCAAGAATTTTTTATACCAAATGATAGAGAATTCAAAGAGGATCAACTTTTCATTTCATAACCAAACCCTAAATCTAAGCCATTTAGGGAGAAAAAAATCAAAAATAAAAAATCTTACCTTTGCTCTTTGAACCTCATGTACATGAAGAATGGAAGTCTTGTCTTCTATTTTTCCTTTTGTTCAATTTATGCCACTTGTTATCTTTTATTTCTATAAATAATAAAAATATATTCTTAATAGTAAAATAACTATTTTACCCTTGAATCCAAAGCTCCACATTATGACACATGTTACTTTTCTTCATCCAATGGACTAGACTTAATCTTGAATTAGTACTTTACCAATTTGCCCTTGAACTATATCAATTTCCAATTTTGCCCTTGAAACAAACTTAAATTCCAATCTTGTCCCTTAATCCAATTGCTAGGATTCAACATGGAAAAAATATCATAATCCAATGGTGTATGTTAAATCCTTCCAAATTAAGGCATGGAAATGACATTATTAACCTTTCCTTATCATCTAACAAAATATCTCAAATATTCGATTTGATCCGATTATTCGAATTTTTTTCTCGAACTTAACCCTTTTATAGCTTTTAACACAAATTCTATACAAAAAACTGAGTAACACGATAACATCATTCTTGGGTGTAAACTATTAATTTACGGGACTAAAATACATAACTTTTGAAAATTACAATTTAGTCCCTAAACTTTTCCTAAGTTTATACTTTAGCCACCAAAGTTTCATTTTATTCATTTTGGTCACTAGACAGAATTTTGAGGTATTACAATTCTCCCCTTAAGAAAAATTCATCCTCGAATTTTAGCACATACATGCTAATTCTCTAATCAATCTCCCATATGCTTCTACAACTTTGTGATTCTTTCATGAACCTTTACTATAGAAATCTCTTTTATTTCTCGATTCTTTGCCTCCATAACCCATGATCTTTGTCTGTTCCTCTTCATAAGTAAAATTTAATTGAATCATAACCTTTTTCTAGTATTATAATATGTGAAGAATCAAATTAACACTTAAAGAGTATTGACATATGGAAGGCATCATGGATTTTGATTATTCTTCAGGACCTAAAATAGGTCAATGAATCTTAGGCTAAGCTTTACTTCTCATCCAATCCATAGCACTTTCTTCCAAGGTGAAACTTTTAAGGAATACTTTATCCTTAACTTCATATTAAATATATTTTCTTTCAAGATCAACATATAATTTCCATCATTCTAAAGCAATTCTAAAATTACATCGAACCATTCTTACTTTATTCTCCGCATCCTGAACTGAATCAGATCCAATCACCTTTTAGTTTGCTTTTTAACTCATTATCATAAGGAATATGAATTATCCCTTGATAATATGGACAACCTTTAGACTTAACATCGAAGTCTTTAATTTTCCCTTTTCACCTTACTGAATTCTTTCCAAGCATATCTTTTCTTTCATCTATAAATCTTTGATCCGATTTGTCAAAGTAGACTTAAGATGAAGCTGTGTAATCAATAGACTATTCTCTTCCAAAGATAATTGGACATTTAATGCTTTTAAGGCAAAGAAAGACTTTGGACTAAATACACCAGCCACTATTTTAGCCTTATTACATTAATACACATCCCAACCTAGTATGGGACATATCATTAAATAATATGGAATCCTTATTAACTTCATATTGTATTAATACTAGTGCTACCATCTTAACATTTTTAGGATCTACTCAGATCCTTTTTGTTGAGACAATGTGACCTGGACATGCAACTTGAATTAATCAAATTCACATTTGGGTAACTTTGCATATAACTACCTTTCCCACAAGGCTTGTAGCACTATTCGTAAATGTTTATCAACTTCTTCTTTCATTCTACACTTTTAAAGAAATCATCTTTATACTCAATTGATAACTGTTATTATAAAAAATTTCATCTAGTGGCACATACTTTTTCCAAGAGCCTTCAAACTCAATCAAATAAAAACTATACATATCATTCAAAATCTAAGTTAACCTTTCAGATTGTTCGTCATTCTATGGATGTAAAACAATGTTAAAATTTATGTCTCCTTATGAAAGGAACTCTAAAATCTAGAGATAACCTTGGATCTTAATCACACACAATGAAAATAGGTACATCACGTAACTTCACAATATTTCAGATTTAGAACTTAGCATATTTATTCATTATAGATTTATTCAATCTATCCATAATTACCAAAATCAAATCATTTTTACTCGGTATCATTGGTAAACTAGTTACAAAATCCATCGTAACTATTTTCCACTTCCACTAGGGGAATGGAAATATGCTACCATATTTTTGACGGTATTTGATGTTTTGCTTCTAGTTGCTAGCCTGTCAAGCATGTATCCATAAATTAAGTTACTGTCCTTTTTATATCTGGCCATCAATGATTTCTCTTTAGATCTAGGTACATCCTATTCCCTTTTGGATGCAGTGACAATGGACTGCAGTGTTCTTTATTAAGACATTCTAGTTTCCACTCATCATCATCAAGACATAATATTTTCCTCAAAAGTCCGACATACTTAACTTTGAAGTCTTTATTTTCACCATTTTCAATTTGTTTTAACAGTGGCAACATTTTTTTCATCTTTTAACTGAAAATCTTTAATCCGACCTAAATGAATAGGTCTAAGCTAAAGTTCTGTAGTTAACCTACCATTCTTTTTGATTACGGTTGCACATTCATTACTCTTAAAGTAGAGAATATCTTTTAACTAAGTGCATTGGCTACTATATTGGCCTTTCTAAGATAGTAGTCAGTCGCAACGTCATAATCCTTGAAGAGTTCTATCTACCACCTCTAACGTAGGTTCTGTTCCTTTTTGGTTCATTAAGCATTTTCGAACTTTTATAATCTTGAAGACATAACATCGTTCACCATATAAATGATGACACCTTTTTTTAAAGCATATACTATTGTATCTAACTTCAGATCATGAGCCGAATAATTTATCTCATGAATCTTGAGTTGCCATGATGCGTATGCCACTAATTTGCCCCCTTTTATCCATACATATCCCAATCTATTATAGGGAACATCACTCAGAGTGTAAAGTCTCTCTATACTAATACTTGAGCTTTTGTCAGAATCTGTTTTTTTAATCCAATCAAATTCCATCGGTCTCGACAATATAGCCTAAAAATACAACTTCAGATATCCAAAATTCATATTTAGACAAACTCAAATATCTAGAATCCATACTTGAACAACTTGGCATACAATTTATTTTCTTGTAAAATCCGTAATACCACCCGAAACTATAAATCATAATCTTCCCTAGTCTTTGGGTACTTAAAATATATCATTATTGATTACCACAACAAACCAATCAGAATATGATTAGAACACTCTATTTATCAAATCTATGAATGCTGCTAGAGCATTAGCATGGCCAAAAAGGCACCACTATGAACTCATAGTGCCCAAATCGTGTCTTGAAAATAACTTTTAAGAATATTCTCCTCCTTGACCTTCAATTGATATACTTCGAATAAAGATTAATTTTAGAGAACACTTCTGCTCCATTCATTTGATTGAAGGGATCATCAATCTACAACATAAATTATCTATTATTTAACACCACTTTATTTATTTGACGATAATCAACACACAATCTCATCAAACCAATTTTCTTTTTCAAAAACATTACTAAAATTCCCCAAGGTAATATATTAAGTTGTATAAACCTCAATCCCATATTTAATGTAACTGAACCTTTAACTCTCTTATCTATGTAAGATCCATTTTGTACAATACCTTTGATATAAGTTCAGTGCTAGAGGAAACCTAAATCCTGAATTTTATTTCACAATGAGATGGTAACCCTGGCAATTCCTGAGGGAACACATCCTATTATTCATTGATAGTTGAGACACTTTCCAAGTTCACCTTTGAATACTTATATGTTCACAACATAAGCTAGAAAGTTTTTACATCCTTGTGATAGCAATTTCCAAAAAACAAATACTATTGGACCACATTGATAAGAAAAATCTGATTTCTTTGAATTACTATCGAGTAATTCTTACAGATTTAACTTACTATTGTGTTATATCCCAAGAGATAAGTTACTATCACATCAAGCTTTCCCTGATCATCACAACAAAGCCCTTTTTGTATCTTTTTTTATATTTATCAAACCAATAGTTTATCGACATTTGTTTTCCATCAATATCCCACCTGAAGTCTCACACTTCAAGACTTCCTAGCTCTCTAGCAATAAAAATTTAAGGAACTTGGGCTTGAATTTAATTTAAAATCATACCAAGGGTCGAAATAATAAACCTTGATTTAGCTAGGCATTTCCAACTACACCAACACATTAACATCATATTGAGTAGAAAGCAGTTAATAATTAACCTTGTTACTACTTTTATGGGCCTCATTTCTTTTTACCCAACTATTTGATTGCTCTACGCGATCTCTCAAGTTCGGACATCTATAACTTTATTCAATCAATTCAATAAACAGTCGCATCAAGTCACTCAAGCATCAATACAATAATAATGACATCCTAGTGGCATGTACACACTTATTGACAGATAATAAGCTCGGTTTGATCCAGAACAAGCTAAACTTGTAGCTCTGATACCAATAAATGAACACCTCTTTCCCCATATTCGATTACCGAATATGATCAGATATGTCACAGAACAATAACATGATTTTTTATTCAAAAATTCTATAAATTTAAAACCTTTAAAAATATTTAAAATTAACTTATACATGAAATCGGAGCTCCTTTACCTTACGAAAAATAAATTAACTGTTTAGTAAATAACAGACTCTGAACCAAAATAGAAAAATATATCTTATTTATACATGCCACTATATAAATTAAAACCTCAAGTAGGACGTCATTATTGCGGTACCTTGATGAAAATTTCTGAACATGATGCAACGCCTTATTTACACCTAATGTCTCCAACCACCACGTGTGCACAAGCAAACACACGCTAAGTACGAACTTAGTGAGGCATTATAAGGTAATCATAAAATTAAATAATAATCAGTTTTTAAGTATAACATAGTATAAACAATTTCCATATAAAAATATTTCAAATCAATATTGCTTTAAAGCAAAGTTAAAATATTTATAAATATATTTTGTAAAAGTTCTTTTATATCAATAGCCCATGAAATACGTATAGAGAGGAACTAAGTATACAAGATCGTGTACTCCCAGAGTACTGGCCATTTCCCCTAAGGAGAAAGGCAAACATTACATTAATATGAGCTCGTTGTGCTTCTAGAGCACTAGTCACCGAAGTGACGGTAGTCCAAGACTACTAGATCCGAGGATCAATGCATTCCCAGAATGCTAGCCACTATGTGGCAAGTGTAGCTACAATGCAGTCCCAGACTGCTAGTCTCTTATGGCATGCCACAATATTGTAATTCTCATGTAATCTTGGGCAATAAAACAATATAATTACCTTTGCAATACATCATTTTATAGATGGCAAAAATCTCATAATCGATAAATCAAAATAATAGAGTAGTTCATACTCCATTATAACATAAATCATTTTGTAACAATCATCAATATATGATAATAAAGTTATCATAAACAAAACATAATAAGACAGTTCATACCCTATCATGTACAAAACATCTCTTTTTGTCTGTGAAAATACTATATTTCACATAAAAATCAATATTAATTATACCATAAATCATTCCGGTAACATAATTATCGATATATGATAATAAAAATTATTATAAGCAAAACACAATAGGGCAGTTCATACCCCATGATGTGCCAAACCTTTGCTTCATGCATGTGAAAATATCATATTTCATATGAAAACCAATATTATTAATTCGATAAAATCATATAGGTCAACTTGTCGCAAGTCTTCTTAAATACGTTTTAAAACAGATAAATGCACTCACCTTGACACTTCTTATCCCAACTAAATTGAATAAATTAAGAGAACTCCAAGCTTGATCATTTGCCTTATCTACTAAATTTTCGACTTCTCGTGTTTACAATGCTTCACATTCATCCCTTACATGCACAAATTAATAACACCAATAATGTACTCATTTTATAATCTGTCAGTCTGTGCTACCTTCAAAGAAATATTTATTTAAAATAATCTTCAACTTAAAATTTGATTCAGTTTGTTCTGACAGAAACTAGATTCGATAATCTAGTCAACCATATAAACTAATAGCTCAAATTCAACTCGTACGATTTATGACAAATTTTCAAAGTCGAATTCCAGTGCTGAATTTTGGAGCAGACTGCTACTCTGTTTTCTGACCTTTCATCACTTTAATATTCATATCTTTTGATATACCAATTAAAATTAGTCACCGTTTGTTTTAAACGAAACTAGACTAAACCAAGAATAAAACCGTATTTGGATCACTTTCTACTAATTTTTATGGAATTTTTGGTGAATTTTCAAACTCACTGATAAAGACTAAAATTTTTGTGCAGATTCATGAATTTGATCTTTAACATCCTTTAATCTTTCCAACACTTCAAATTAACCTTTAATTACATTATTACAATATTTTCTTTTCATGACGAACTCCAAATTCAACTTGAATCCAATAACCCTAAATTAACCTTGACTTGCCAAAATTAGGGGTTTTACTTTACACTTGAAATCAAGCTTGATTCATGCTTCGAAAAGCTAATTAAACTTAATCCTTCAAAATCAAACCACAAATAAATTTATATCCATAAACCCTTAAATTTAATCCTTCAATTTCAAGAGCATAACTTAACCAATCCATGAATTTTTTATACCAAATGATAGAGAATTCAAAGAGGATCAACTTTGCATTTCATAACCAAACCCTAAATCCAAGCCATTTAGGGAGCAAAAATAAAAAAATCAAAATTCTTACCTTTGCTCTTTGAACCTCATTTACTTGAAGAACGGAAGACTTGCTTTTAATTTTCCCTTTGTTCAATTTATACCACTTGTTATATTTTATTTCCATAAATAATAAAAATATATTCTTAACAGTAAAATAACTATTTTACCCTTGAATCCAAAGCTCCAAATTTTGCCACATGTCACTTTTCTTCATCCAATGGACTGGACTTAATCTTGAATTAGTACTTTACCAAATTGCCCTTGAATCATATCAGTTTCCAATTTTTCCCTTGAAACAAACTTAAATTCCAATCTTGTCCCTTGATCCAATGGCTAGGATTCAACATGAAAAAATTATCTTAATCCAATGGTCTATGTTAAATCCTTCCAAATTAAGGCATGAAAATGAAATTATTAACCTTGCCTTATCATCTAACAAAATATCTCAAATATTTGATTCGATCCGATTATCCAAATTTTTTCTGGAACTTAACCCTTTTATAGCTTTTAACACAAATTCTGTATAAAAATATGAGTAACACATAAACATCATTCTTGGGGGTAAATCATTCATTTACGGGACTAAAATACATAACTTTTGAAAATTACAATTTAGTCCCTAAACTTTTCCTATGTTTACAATTTAGCCATCAAACTTTCATTCTATTTATTTTGGTCACTAGTCAAAATTTTGAGGTATTACACCGTGGATTTTTTTGTGGTCTTCCTCTAACTCCTACTAAACATGATGCTATTTGGGTCGTTGTAGACCACTTCACCAAGTCAGCACATTTCTTACCGATCAGAATGGAATTTGGGCTTCCTAAATTAGCAGGCTTGTACATCCAAGAAGTTATTTGACTCAATGGAGCACCAAAGTCTATCATCTCTGATCGAGACCCTTGATTTGCATCTTGATTCTAGAGGACCTTGTAAGAAGCTTTGGGTACCAAAGTTAATCTTAGTACTGCTTTCTACCCCCAATCTGACGACCAATCAGAAAGGGTGATTCAGATTCTGGAAGACATGCTACGAGCATGCATTATTGATTTCAGGGGATCTTGGGAGAAATCCATATCTCTTATCGAGTTTGCCTACAACAATAGTTATAAGCTTCTATCAAAAAGGCCCCATATGAGGCGTATGATAGGCGGTATATAACTCCTTTGTGTTGGTCTGAACTAAGCGAAGGCAAGATGTTGGGCCTTGATTTACTCTAAAAAATTGAAGAACGGGTTGCAATCATCCATAATCGTTTGAAGTATGCCTTCTGCTACGTGTTTTGAGTGCTATGCAAATGTGCAAGCGAACACGTCGCTAGTAATAAAGTAATGAATATATAGTATTGTCTCCACAGGGACTGATATGAAGGACTTGGACGCTTAACTCCTTGCACTAAAATGAAAGAATAGTTGTGATGATATATAGTGATAGAAAAAGATAAAAAAAAATAACTAAAGATTGTAAAGGAAATGAAGTATCAATGAGAGAGTTGGTTGGATTATTAGGATTGAGAGTATGCCAGATGAGTTGCTTTGGCAAGTTGAATGCCTGAGGCAAGTGAAATGTTGAGGCAAGTAGATTGTCGTGGCAAGTAGATTGCCCAGACAAATAGTTTGCTGGAAGTAGGACTCTCCGTGACCAGTGAAATGCAATTGCAAGTGGTTGAGTTGGATTAGGACGTTTCTCGGCAAATGGTTACCCTGGCAAGTTAATTGTTGCGGCAAGTGCGATGCCGTGGCAAGCCAGTTGTGTCTCCAATGCTTGGCAGAGTGTTCTTCAATGCCTTCACGTTATTTCTAACTTGAAGGGCTAACGCTTGCGCAAATCTTGGTGATACGTCTGTCACGCGTTACTTTACCAAGAATGTACACCGTCTTTCCTTAAACTCTTGTTAGATTCTTGAAATTCTCACAGTCACCAAGCTCCATCACTTTTTCAATTTCTAAAAACTTGGTTCAAGAGGGAATTGGTTTCCTTTAGCTCTCACAATGTTAGGAAACCCAGATTCAATTAAGTCCGTTGATCTCCACCAACTCTCGTAATGTTTGGAAATCAACTCGATTGAGGAACCTCCAATGGCTGTCACTTCATCGAATGATCCCTTCTCACAAATCCTTCATTGATCTCGCTCTCCCTTGTGCTATCACCGATTTAAGGATTTGAGTTTCGAAAAATGATTCTCACTCAAGTGTTTATCTCTAACTACTCAAATTGCAAGAATAATAATTGAATCAACATTGTGCATTTAACTTCAAACCAAAATCAAATCATCCATACAAAAGCCTCTCAAAACCTAATAACCCAAACCATCTAAGTTTAGTTCATGGTTGGGTGGAAAGAAAATACAAAGAAATATTCACCAAACTTGGAGGGTGATGCGTGATTAGAGAAATGAAAGAAGAGATGAGATGAGCTCCTCAATTCGATCACTCCCTTGATCAGCTTTCCCTTGATCTTTCCCTCTCGATTCGACTTTCCCAATGTCCTATCTCTTCGATCCTCCTCTAATTCCTCATGTGCTTTGATCCTTTAAATAGGTGTGGATGAGAGTTTGTTGCGAGAGAATTTAGTGGAGATAGGCTTCCATTTTGAATTTCAAATATAGGATATAATGTGGCTGATAAATAAATCAAAATTGGGGATATATCCTTTGTATTTGAATTTGAATTGGGCGGTTGTAGATCCTAACTGCTTTGATCCCTTCAACGCTATGGCAGGCTTTGGCAATTGACTCGGCAATTTGTCCTACACATAAACGAGCAAAAGAGTAGAATTTTTTCTACAAAAAGTAATAAAATGCATGGCCAAGCACATTGAACTAAGAAACTATGAACTTCTACAGGAATGAATACAAATGCGACTAAAATGAGCTTAAGTCTAGCAATAATGTGAATAAAAAGGTAGGAAAAATAGTACTTTTACACACTTATCACACCCCCAAACTTGAACTATTGCTTGTCCTCAAGCAATGCAAAACTAACAAGCAGCTGCCAAGGCATTTACCAAACATGAACAAGTTGCATACCTGACTTCAATCCTCAGAACTAGGGCAACTAGCATTAATTACCTTTGTGACTTTAGGCAAAATATAGAAAGATTACTCAAAATTCAGTATGATGCAAGTGAAGTGTGTGTAGTCATGTACAAGTTAATCATAGGAGTTCCCAGCATTTTATTAACTTGCTGAGTCAAGGGGTCTAACTAGAGCCAGTTTTGGGCACCTCTAGTAATTCTTTTTCCTTTTATTTTTATACTAGAGCTAGTTTTGGGCACCTCTAGCATTTGCAAGATCCCTAAGACTAGAGCCAGATGGGCACCTCTAGCTAAGGTTCCTTGTTCATCATTTTTCATCATTTTTTAACTATTCCCTTACCTAAGGTTCTCTAGGTTCTCCTAAATCAATAAGTCCCAACAGTGTTTATTAAAGATGCATCATACGAAATCCTAAGTAACTTTCCATGCTACGCCTAGAATCAAAAGTTCTTTTAACCTAATGCCATGGCATATAACTCGTCATCAGATATCACAACAGGTTATTAACAAGTTCAGTCAAGCAAACTATCATGGCAAGTGACACTAACTAAAAACCAATAAATGCAAATGCAACTAAAAATGAAACAACCTAGACAGTCCCCACAAACTCGAGGAAAGCATAGTCCTCAATGCATAAAAAAAACAAAACAAAATAAAATAAAATGAGAATGCAAATACTAGTTAGAGAGGTCATCACCTCTAGCTCGTGGTTTCCTGGTGGCCATGTGCTTATCACACTTTCTAGTGCGTGCTGGCTGCTGTCTTGTCGGTGGTGCAAGGGTTAAAGCTTTAGTCTTCTCTACCTCCTCCTATAGCTCACCCATCGTGTCGGCTTCCTTAAGTGGTAAAGCTTTACACTTCATTAGTTTCTGTAGGGACATCAACAGTGATGAAATGGTGTCTTCAAAATTTGTAGGATCAACAAATGGTTCAGTTTGCATAGGTTCAGTCACTGATTTCTTACCTTTATCCTTGGTATCAGTTGTCGGGGCAGTTTCGTTCTCGGCTGGGCCAGACTTCCAGCCTCACTTGCCATGGCAAGTAACTCTTTAGGGAGCACGGGGAATGGTACTTGGCAATCAAGGTACTTCTCCAAGATAATCTATGCTAGTGCAACATCATGATCCTTGATATATCGCAAGGTCTTTATTTCATGACTTAATTCATGTTGTCAAGTATTTTCATCATAGAAATCCATACAAGCAAGCATTCGACGGTTCACACCCAAGCTATCAAGAAATCAAACATTTACATCATAGAGCACTATCAAGCAAGCATTCGAATACAAGCTTAGCCTACTCAATTCAATTCATTTAACATGTACAAACATTATACATACTTCCCAAGCCAAACTTAACCACATTACATTTCAAGTCTATCATTCAAAACCTATTTGCAAGTAGTATACAACGAATCATGTAAGATCAAAATCCAATTCTAGTAACCATTTGAAAGGATCACAACCAAGGCAAGAAATCAAGCATTTGTTTATACTTTCTTTTAATCGATTTATCAAGATCCATGTCACTATTATTCACAATTTTAGCTTAATCCCTTCTTCCATTTTTTTCATATTCAAGTTAAAATTGAGATGATTAACATGGCATATCAATGGCAAGAAGATAATCATGCACATTTGGTTAGGACCTAAGTCCTAACCCTATTGTAAACTACACTCACAATACTCCAAGCTTAGCTAGTCTTGGATCCAACTCCTTTGTGTTTGCCACTAGCTTGGCCACTCCTTTCTTCCTCCACAAGGTTTACTCCTTGCTCTAACAATTCATACAATTAAATCAATGTCAAGACAAGGTACATTCATTTCTTCAAAACAAGGCAGCAATGCACATAATTCATTCATTTCAAAACATCAAGGCTGCTGCTGCCAGGCAGCTTGTGCACTATTTACTAAAACATGCATAACTTTCATTCCGTACGTCAGAATTTCAATTGGTTTACACCATTGGAAAGCTAACTTAATTGTATTTCTAACCATATAGGCCTTGCATTTTAGTTCTTTTCCAATTAATACAGTTTTTAACTTAAAGACAGAGTAATTTACAACACTGGACAGTTTGCACTGTCCCTATATTTTCATTTCTAAAATCCATTTTACAATCCAGAATTCCATTTCGTTTGTTTCTAATGAAAATATACATTTTAAGGTTCCATTCATATAAATTTCAGCCCTTAATTCAATTCATACAATTTATAGTGAATTTTTAAAGTTGCTGCCCAGTACAGAGTTTTCTGGGCAGATTTCACTAGGCTTGATTTTAGCTTCATTATTCACCTAGATGGTAGTTCTAACATGTTAATCTAACATACTTCTCATGCATACAAGTCTGCCCTGATTTTACATATATAAACATTAATGAATCAAACATTTTAACATGGTTATTAGGCTTACAAATCTGTCCATAATTCACATATATAAACATTCTTGAATCAAACATGACATGGTTATTTGGCTTACAAATCTGTCCAGAATTCACATATACAACCATTCATGAATCAAACATTTTAACATGGCTATCAGGCTTACAAATCTGTCTAGAATTCACATATATAAACATTCATGAATCAAACATTTTAACATGGTTATTAGGCTTACAAATCTGTCCAGAATTCACATATTAAACATTCATAAATCAGCTCTCATGAACAACAACTAATTTTATTTCGAATATCCTTAACAATTTCAAACCTAAACTTATGATTAGTGCTATTCAACAATATTATCATATCATTTAAAGCATATATCACGTTTCAAACATGCTTAAACATATCAGGTACACAACGAATAACACTTCCAAATTGAAATATATATACATATCCATCACCAATAGTCAATTTTTCACTTGAATTGGAAAGAAAAGAACAAGGTTACCTTGCTAGCAAAAATCTATTCGAACAACTCCCAACAATTGAGCGATGAAAATCCAAGGATTAAGTATTCTCTCATTAGCTCTCTAGCTCGGTTAACATGGAAAGAATAGGGAGAAAGATGACGAGGAAGCCTTTAGTTAATTTTTTACAATTGCCGTGAGTTTCCCCATTACCCCCACACATGCCATCATCCACAATTGACACTTGTTTGAGTCATTAATTCGTTGAAACTTTACATGCAATTTCATTATCAAACAAAACTCTCAATTTGGTCCTTTAGAGAATAACCATAATATAATACAAACTTCATAATTTGGTCCTTAATTTCCATTAATTATCTACTTCAATGATTTCTCCAATCAAATTAAAACATATTCGAATTAGTGTCATACTCCTAGACTACATTTTAGGGTATTACAATTCTTCCCCCTTAAAAGAAATTCGCCCTCGAATTTCTTCGATGACGAAGGACTATCATTATCAAGTTCAGAATATTTTTACATACTCTGAATTTGTCAAACAAAGAAAACAACTGTATTGGTTACAAACTACCAATACGGACAAGAACTCGAACTCCTAGGTGGCACACTAGACTTATGACAATGCAGTGAGTCCATGTTTAGTCCGAGAATCGACTAAACCATGCTCTGATACCAAATAAATATAACACCCCTTACCCGGTTTAGGAGTAAACCGGCCAAGGAGTGTTAATCAAGCAAACAAGAATTCAAGCCATTTAAAACTTTTGAAACTCATCCCTATTAGATGAGTTACTTGTCTAGCAAGAAACCGCAACTAGCAACGACAACATGAACATACTTCTCAAACATTATAGGTGACCACTTTTGATTAACCAACTTCATCCTAAAATCAAGGATGCTTAATACATTTTTATTTTAAGCAATTAAGCATGGCATTCGAACGAGCATCTACATTAAGGCATATTCATTAGTAAATTCTCATATCCAATATGCGCAGCTTTGTATCATTTCAAGACAATATTCAAACATGGTTTCGATGTCATACTCATGCCAAGTTAACCAAGCATGATCTTCTAGCATTTTACATTCAAGACAAGGATGCATATCACCATAAACATGCCTTCAAGCAAGCTTAACATCATCTAGAAAAAAAATATGACTAACTTATGATGACCTTAATTACTTGAGCTAGAAACAACCTATCAACAAAAATATCAATTCGAATAGGGCATTCAAGAGTTAAGCACATAGTATCCCATTGTTAAGCACATTTGAATATAACTAGATCATGTAAATCAAATACCATTTCCCACATTCGACATGTAAAGCATTAACAAACTAGTCTTTACAATCTTTTATGATCAAGGTCATATATATATACAACTTACAAACCAAGCAAAATGCATGATCTAGCTTAACTATGTACATATCTAGGTGCCATCAACTAGGAGTAATACAAAATAAATATGGATTCATACTTTAGCTCTTGCTTGTGTATGCTTCGAGCTTAAGAAAATAGACTTCAAGATTAAGTAACCTCTTTGAAGCACTTTTAACCTGTAGTTTGGGAAGAAAGGAAACAAGAGTGATAAGTACAAAAGTACAGTGAGGTAGCAACTATTACTAACCAACTTTCAAGATTTCTATCATTTAGTCAAGTATAAATCTAGCTAGGGTGTGTAACATGTGAAGTCAAGCCTAGCTTAAGGTTTTGAGCATTTCAAGTCAAGCATGTAGTCATGTAATCATGTATAGCTATTTCCATTTATGCATATCATTTCAATCACAAGCACATACAATGAGAATCTTAAGCTCAAACCATCTATATCATGTCATGCTTCTATCACAATTCGAATAGCATATCAACAAGAAGATTGTTTTCAATTGAAGTTTAATCAAGTATCAAGTCAAGACAAGAAGCTTGTTCAAGTATAACAATTCAAGTATAGTCACATCTCATTTCATGTATTCATTCGAGTATCATGTAAACAAGCCAATTCAAGTAACATTTAAGCTTTATGCTATTTTTCTTTCTTGCTTAATTTACTTTAGATTAGGCCTTGGGACGTAGAGTGTTCGTCTTTATTAAAACATTCCATTAAGTGCGTATATATACATAAGCAAAACAGTCCATGGTGACTTTTAATTTGTTCAAATCTATCCATTATACATGTTTACACACAATTACAAGTAGAACAGTCCATGGCATCATTACTCTAAAGTAGATTTCATATCACGTACACACCTTTTAATCAATTGACCTTACAAGTCTACTCAACAATTATATAACATGTATTTACACTTAATAGACATGTCTAACAAGCATCAGTTATCTACACAAGATGTCCACACAAGAGCATACATAAAGCATGTATTTGCACACAACATATTCGTATACAATTACATAGGCATTCAAATTATTGAATGTACATGTGCACAAGAAACATATACTTAAACATGTATATTCATATATATATTTTATCATGAGCATTCGAGTTAAGATATACATGTGCACAAGACACTTTCAAAGCATGTTCATATATATTTATAGGCAATCGAACATAACATATGATAAACAGGGGTTTCTTCTCTCGTAAGTGGTTAAATTAATTCGGTAGTTTAGGCATAATCCATGTGTTGACTCTAGAGTTGCTTTAGGAATCAAATCAAATATCATTCGTGAACTAGTTACTTCAATAGCAACCAACCGAATAGCATAATCCAATTATTAGATCAAGTTTCATGAAATCAAGTAATTCTATTCAAGGTTTGTAGCATCCAAATTGAGCATGAAATCATATAGCCACGTATCTAGACAATATTTGGTAATTATTCATACCATAATTCAAAAGCAACAAGCAAGGAATCTAGTCTCAACCAAGTTGATCATGAAGTATTTCATTATCTCTTTCGAGTAGTATGATAAGCAATGGACATGGATCATAGTTCAAGTTTACATGCCAAGTATTAAGTATTTTCAAGTAGCAAGCATTTCAAGTGGCAAGCATTTCAAGTGGAAAATCATACAATACAAAGTCCAAGCCTAGGCAATTATCATTTCAAGAGTTTCATGCCAAGAATCAAGCATTACATGTCAAGCAATTTGAGTATTTCAAGGTTTAATGTCAAGTGATTCAAGTGTTCAAGATTTCTTGTCAAGTTATTTAAGTATTTTAAGATATAATTCAAGTATTCAAGATTTTCTTTTGAATTTCTTATTCAATTTCTCAATAAGGTTCATATCTTTTAACATGTTTGCCTTGGATCACAATTGGTCATGAATATCATTAGTCCGAGTTTGACCACAAAGGTCCAAGAGATACTTAGCTCAAAGCACATAGCAATGGCTAATATCGGAAACATGTCAATCCTATACTTCTCACTATCCAACCAACTGTCGCCACTCCTTACAACTCCCCCGTTACCTCCAACTGTCGCCAATAACTTAATACATGTAATGGGGCGTCCCCTTGAGCCATGGCTCATGGACCGTAGTCCCAAGTATACCAAGCACCATACCATTGTATCCAAGGACTTCCATTGTAGGCAATTTAATTCTTTTAAATCTTTAAACTTTCATTAAAGGGGTATTCTTATACTTTAAAGCTTGTTGTTGTTTCTTATGTTTTATGTTTTCATTTTCAAGTCGAGACAATTCATATTCGAGAATTACATTGAAGCAAGTTATTGCAATATTATGCTTAGCCCTTAGGCTAGTTGAGCCTTAGCTCTTTATTTCAAGTAATTCATGCATACATCAAGACATCATGTAATTCAAGATCCTTTTCAAGAAAGTATGCCAAGATTAACTTAGCCCTTAGGTTATTTGAGCCTTAACTCATCATTTTGCAAATTTAACTTGTTATTCAAGTAACATTTTACATATGCCGTCTTAGGCATCAAGCAAGGTCTTTATTTCATGACTTAATTCATGTTGTCAAGTATTTTCATCATAGAAATCCATAAAAGCAAGCATTCGACGGTTCACACCCAAGGTATCAAGAAATCAAACATTTACATCATAGAGCACTATCAAGCAAGCATTCGAATACAAGCTTAGCCTACTCAATTCAAGTAATTTAACATGTACAAACATTATACATACTTCACAAACCAAACTTAACCACATTACATTTCAAGTCTATCATTCAAAACCTATTTGCAAGTAGTATACAATGAATCAAGTAAGATCAAACTCCAATTCTAGTAACCATTTGAAAGGATCACAACCAAGGCAAGAAATCAAGCATTTGTTAATCGATTTATCAAGATCCATGTCACTATTATTCACAATTTTGGCTTAAACCCTTATTCCCTTTTTTTCATATTCAAGTTAAAATTGAGATCATTAACATGGCATATCAATGGCAAGAAGATAATCATGCACATTTGGTTAGGACCTAAGTCCTAACCCTATTGTAAACTACACTTACAATACTCCAAGCTTAGCTAGTATTGGATCCAACTCCTTTGTGTTTGCCACTAGCTTGGCCACTCCTTTCTTCCTCCACAAGGTTTAGTCCTTGCTCTAACAATTCATACAATTAAATCAAGGTCAAGACAAGGTACATTCATTTCTTCAAAACAAGGCAACAATACACATAATTCATTCATTTCAAAACATCAAGGCTGCTGCTGCCAGGCAGCTTGTGCACTGTTTACTAAAACATGCATACCTTTCTTTCCGTACGTCAGAATTTCAATTGGTTTACACCGTTGGAAAGCTAACTTAATTTTATTTCTAACCATATAGGCCTTGCATTTTAGTTCTTTGCCAATTAATACAGTTTTTAACTTAAAGATAGGGTAATTTACAACACTGGACAGTTTGCACTGTTCCTATATTTTCATTTCTAAAATCCATTTTACAATCCAGAATTCCATTTAGTTTGTTCCTAATGAAAATAGACATTTTAAGGTTCCATTCATATAAATTTCAGCCCTTAATTCAATTCATACAATTTATAGTGAATTTTCAAAGTTGCTTCACAGAACAGAGTTTTCTGGGTAGATTTCACTAGGCTTGATTTTAGCTTCATTATTCACCTAGATGGTAGTTCTAACATGTTAACCTAACATACTTCTCATGCATACAAATCTGTCCAGAATTCACATATATAAACATTCATGAATCAAACATTTTAACATGGATATTAGGCTTACAAATCTGTCCAGAATTCACATATATAAACATTCATGAATAAAAAATTTTAACATGGTTATTAGGCTTACAAATATGCCAATAATTCACATATTAAACATTCATAAATTAGCTCTCATGAACAAAAACTAAATTTATTTCGAATATCCTTAACAATTTCAAACCAAAAACTTATGATTAGTGCTATTCAACAATATTATCATATCATTTAAAGCATATATCACGTTTCAAACATGCTTAAACATATCAGGTACACAACGAATAACACTTCCAAATTGAAATATATATACATATCCATCACCAATAGTCATTTTTTCACTTGAATTGGAAAGAAAAGAACAAGGTTACCTTGCTAGCAAAAATCTATTCGAACAACACGCAACAATTGAGCCATGAAAATCCAAGGATTAAGTATTCTCTCATTAGCTCTCTAGCTCGGTTAACATGGAAAGAATAGGGAGAAGGATGATGAGGAAGCCTTTAGTTAATTTTTTTACAATTGCCGTGAGTTTCCCCATTACCCCCACACATGCCATCATCCACAATTGACTCTTGTTTGAGTCATTAATTCCTTGAAAATTTACATGCAATTTCATTATCAAACAAAACTCTCAATTTGGTCCTTTAGAGAATAACCATAATATAATACAAACTTCATAATTTGGATTCATTAATTATCTACTTCAAAGATTTCTCCAATGAAATTAAAACATATTCAAATTAGTGTCATACTCGTAGACCATATTTTAGGGACTAATTTGTAATTTCTAAAAGTTATGTAAGTTAACCAAGAGTGACACGTTCGTGTTACTCAGATTTTTCGTACGGAGTGTGCATTAGTGGCTATTAAGCTTTAAAGTTCGTAGGAAGAAAATTTGGAAATTGTATTGAGTGAAATCTGAATATTTGGATCAAATAAATGCCATAAATAAAAATCTAAGATATTTTGGGACATGGATGGTTGTATGGGAACCAATTTGGTTCAATTTTAATGGAATGACAATTTTTAAGTCTTGTTGTAACTAAAGACTAGTTGGAGGGCAAATTGGACATTTGCCATGGATGGCATTTTGAAATATTTTGAAACTTTGAGGGCAATCTTGAAAGGTCAAGTACACATGGATAAGATATTGGTCATTGATTTTTGATA
This sequence comes from Hibiscus mutabilis, assembly GCA_019671005.1. NCBI lineage: Eukaryota > Viridiplantae > Streptophyta > Magnoliopsida > Malvales > Malvaceae > Hibiscus > Hibiscus mutabilis. The sequence continues at coordinate 30,467,896 of CM033724.1, read as the reverse complement.
AGATTGAATTTTGGCCATTGGATGAAAAGGGTAAAGTAGTAATTTCATGATGTAAAATGAATTAAAAATTCATTTTATTTTAAACATGTGGATTAATATTAAAAAGATGAGCAAAATACTCTCATCTTTTATCTTGGCATTTCGAAACCAAGAAAGAAAAGGGGGGGCTAGGGTTTTTCATTCTTCAAGTCCAAAATTCAAGGATCAAAGTTAGTTTCAAGCAAAAATTAATTAAGGTAAAGTGATCTATGCTTGATTCTCTTCTTTTTTATAGTATTTTTGCATGATAAAAGTCAAGTTTGGTTTAAGTTATGGATGAAGATGATTATGGAAATTGATAGTAGATGATGAAATTAAGGTTGTTTTGTGTAGAATTAATGTTATAAACATGGAATCAAGCTTGAAATTGGATTAATTCCATGTTTGAAGTTATAAACCCTAACCCTAAGATTTGGGGGTTTTGATTAAGAAGTTAAATTGAGAATGATATTGAATGGATTATGATGTTGGAAGTTTAATTTTGATGTTAGATTAAATAATTTCCCCAATTAAAGTTATAGGGACCATTTCAAAAATTTGGAGAAATTAGGGGAAATTTATTTTAGCACTTGAATTGATAAATTATGATTGAAATAACATGAATTGATGTTTAAGGATCAAAATGAAATTTTTTTGGAAGTACACAGACTAATTTGGCAATTTGAAGAAAATTAGGGATTAGTCTTGGAATTATGAAAAGTTTAGGGATTTGATGTTGAGCTTGTATTTGAGGTATATTATGTTGGAAAAATTAATTCTAGTGATCAAAATTTTGATTTTGAAGTTTAAATCAACATTTTGGGTTAAATTGAATATTCGGTTACTTTAGGAACCAAAGTGCAGTTTTTTTAAAGTTTGGATCCTAAAGTGTAAAGGATGAGAAATGTAAGGACTAGACTTGAAAATTTTGGTTGGAAATTTAAAGAGTCCTTAGGGACTAAAATAGAATTTTTGGGAAAAGTTGGAGATTTAGAGAAAAGTATGAGAAATTACGATTCGAATATAGAAAGCTTTATCATATCAATTTTCTATATAATGGATAGTTATTTTAATTACTTTCCATTATTATATGAGGTGAATATGTACTAACATATACTTGAAACGGTATATGTTATTTTGGTGTAGATTCTGATATAAACCAAGGTCGTTCCAACAAAAAAGGAAAAGGAAAAGATTGGAAGTGAAGTCAAGTATCAAAGTTAATTTTATCTAGGCTAAGGTGAGTGTATACATGTTTTTGAATGTATGTTTGTTAACATACTTAAGGGAGACTTGCGATAAGTCACCCAAACGGTAATGAATTTTTATAAACAACATAATATATTTTTGGCATGGTACTTTATTTTACTAATTTAAAGAATTGTGGCATATTTTATGGTCACATATGGTTTATAGCATGATATATACATGACAAAGTTATTTGATATAGTTATTTTTATGGCAGTACACCATGAAAGTTATAGAGCATATTGAAGTATGAACTGCTCTAATATGATATGTTTTACATGATATAAATTGTATATGGGTTGCTTGCCATATTGCATGAATTGTTTTAAGTTTGCCCTTGGTAGTTTAATATTAAGTTGGACAATATTGTGGTATACCATTAGGACTCATACAGTTATTTGACACTTCAATGTGTCTGACATGTGTCCTACCGTTATTTGACACTTTATTGTGTCTGACACTTCATTGTGTCCTACCGTTATTTGACACTTTAATGTGTTTGACACTTCATTGTGTCCTACCGTTATTTGACACTCAAATGTGTCTACAAGTTTAAACAAAAGGATAATACTTTTCAAGTACGCGACTCATTTATTAGTCACTTGATATTAACCTTGGGCTATAAGATTTCACGATACAACTACATGACTTTTACAGTGCAACTATATGATTTCTTACAGATATTCCTGCATTACTGATGATAAGATTTAATTGTTTATCATGCTCTTGAAAGTATCATGCATTACCATATATTTTATATAAGTTCTCACCTTATGTCTCACTGAGTTATACTTAGCGTGTATTTCTATTATATACGTAGGTAATCGAGTTTAGGAGCGGACGGCTTTTGCATCTCTATCTCTTTTGGGAGTACATATACGACAGGTTAATTTCAGTACTTATGACATCCATTTTTGTGTTTAATAGTGGCATGTAGTAGCTAAACCTGTTTTTTTGATAAAATATTTAAATCGGGTATGTAATAGTTCTATAAACCTTTCATAGTTGATAAACATATTTACTGCCTATTATTATATGTTTTAATGTGACTATGATATTTACGTAAAAAGTTTCACTATCGGGAATTAAATTATTATTTTATTTATAAATTAGATAATGTTAAGCGTGCTTGAATTTGGAAAATTTTTAAGATAGGTGACCTTCTGGGAAGTTATTTTAAAATTTTTAAATTACCCCGATTTTTATGTTAAAATATGTTTTAAAAGTCTATGACATCTCTGACTCGTGTTCAATGTACGAATACGAGAAGGGGTGTTACATTTATTGGTATTAGAGCTGCAGGTTTAGCCGATTCTGGAGTTAAATTGAATCTCAATAAAAGTGTTAAAGTGTGTACATGCCACTAGGATGTCGTATTTACTTGAAAATGATACTTGTTTGATTGACGCAATTGCTTATTAGTTAAGTGTATGTTATGAGTACAAATGTCGGAAGCAATAGGATCCCGACATTCTACTCAACAATGGGGCCCGAGAATACCCCAGAAGTAGGGGAAGAAGTACAGCAGCCTGTTCAATAGGAGGCTGGTGCACCTGCTTAGGAAATGTCGGTGCAAGATCGGGGTACGTTTCTGCAAGCTCTGGATTCTATACTTAATAGACCTCCTCGAATTTCTGTTCCGAAGGAGTTAAAGAAGCTGCAGGCTCCTGATTTTAAAGGCAACGATGATGGGGATTCTATTTCAGCAGATTTCTGGTTGAATGACATACAGACAATGTTGTCCCAGATTGGGTACGATGATCGAGGAAAGCTAGAAGGAGTTGTCTCTTTATTGAGAGAGCAAGCTTTAGTATGGTGGAACAATGTTACTGCTCGTGTTCAAGAAGAGGTGAACTGGCAGTTTTTCCTTCGTGAGTTTAGAAGGAAATATATTGGAGATGCCTTTATTCGGGAAATGAGGCAACGGCTCTTGGACCTTAAACAAGGTAATCGCTCTGTGTATGAATATGAATGCGAGTTTAATAGATTGAGTAGGTTTGCCTCTAAATTGTTACCGGATGAGAGAGCCATTATTGATAGTTTTATAAGCGGATTAGATGAAAGTTATCAAGAGGTGCTGGTGGCTATTATTCCTAGGGACTTCCAAGAAGCAGTTAATAGAGCCAAAGCAATGGAGATTGTCTGAGAAAAAGCTGAAAAAGAATCACAGAGCCAAAAAATGAGTGTTGAAACATCTTTTGCGTCGCGATCATCAAAGCGAGGCAAAGGATATTGACAATAGGGGAAATATGGATTTTTAGCATCTCAGGGACAATCAAGTCAAGTTGGAAAGTCCAAAAATACTTCAGCATCCCTCTCAATGCAAGTTTGTAATAGTAAACATCATGGAGAGTGTCGTGTGATCACGGGAGCCTGTTTCAAATATGGTGAAACGGGACATTTTGTACGTGATTACCCAGATCGAGATGACGGATCGATTCAAACTAAAAGATCTGTTCGTATGCAAAGAGGCAGAGGTTGTGGATCTGCAGGATCATCTAGAGTGGGTTCTAGAAAGGAGGCTGAAGCTGCTATGGACCGAGATGATAGAGCTTCAACAAGGGTATATCACATTCGTACGTAGGATGACAGAGATGATAGAGAAGAACCTGACATTGTTACAGGTACTTTCCAACTCTATGGTCAACCCGTATTTGTTCTGATAGATACTGGATCTACACACTCTTATGTTAGTTCTAGATTAGTTCGGGAAAGAGGAATTCCTTTAGAACTAACTCAGAGTGATATGATAGTCATAAATCCTCTAGGCCAAAGTGCTCGGGTAACTAAAGTAAGTAGGAAATGCCCGCTTATAGTTCAGGGAATTGAATTCCCAGCTGATTTGTTGGAGTTGTCGTTTAATGATCTTGAGATCATTTTGGGCATGGATTGGCTTCATGCCTATGATGCTATAGTAAGGTGTCGCCAATAGCAGTTGATTTTAAAGACTGCAGATGGCTTGGAGATTATAGTATTGGGCGAAGGGTCCTAATGTATAAAGAATGTAATTTCAGCTTTTAAAGCCAAGAAACTATTGGAGCGGGGTTGTGAGGATTTTTTAGCCCATGTAGTGGATACTAAGAAGATTAATACTGACCTCAGTGCAATTCCGACAGTTCAGGATTTTCCTGAGGTATTTCCGGAAGAGTTACCAGGGTTACCTCCAGAGAGAGAGGTATAGTTTGGAATTGAGGTTATTCCTGGTACTGAACTAATATCCATGACTCCATATATAATGGCACCTGTAGAGTTGAGGGAATTAAAGTCACAATTGCAGGAGTTATTAGATAGAAGATTTATACATCCTAGCACATCACCCTGGGGAGCTCCAGTGCTATTGTTAAAAAGAAAGATGGTTCGCTGCGTCTGTGCATTGATTACCGACAATTGAATAAGGTGGCTATAAAGAACAAGTATCCATTGTCGAGAATAGAAGATTTGTTTGATCAACTAAAAGGAGCAGCAATATTCTCTAAGAACGATCTTCGGTCTGGTTATTATCAATTGAAAGTTAAGGAGGAAGATATTCCAAAGACAACATTCTAAACGAGGTACGGGCATTATGAATTTGTAGTGATGCCATTTGGCCTTACAAATGCTACCACAACATTCATGGATTTAATGAATCGAGTATTTCAACCGTATCTCGATCGGTTTGTCGTAGTCTTTATTGATGATATATTGGTGTACTCGAAGACTAAAGAAGATGATGACGTACATTTGAGGATAGTACTACATATTTTGAAGGAAAAAAAGTTATATGCGAAGCTTTCAAAATGCGAGTTCTGGTTATCTAAAGTGGCTTTCTTGGGACATATTGTTTCAGCTGAAGGAATTCGAGTGGATCTTAAAAAGATACAATCTATTGTGGAGTGAAAGGTTCCCAAGAATATTACTAAAGTTTGTAGTGTCTTGGGAAATGCTGGATATTATCGAAGGTTCGTGAATTTTTTTTGATAATAGTTGCTCCATTTATGAAGTTATTGAGAAAGAATGTTCCATTTGCTTGGACTGAAAAGTGTCCAGAAAGTTTTGATCAGTTAAAGAAAATTTTGACAGAAGCTCCAGTATTAGTACAACCCGAATTGGGAAAGGAGTTTACTTTGTATAGTGATGCATCTCATAATGGATTGGGGTGCATATTAATGCAAGAGGGAAAGGTGATTGCTTATGCTTCTCGGTAATTAAAGTCACATGAAAGGAATTATTCGACCCATGATTTAGAGCTGTCAGCTGTAGATTTTGCTCTAAAAGTGTGGCGACATTATCTCTACGGTGAATGTTGTCACATTTGTACGGATCATAAAAGTGTAAAATATTTAATGACAAAGAAAGAATTGAATCTACGACAACGAAGGTGGTTGGAGCTGATGAAAGATTATGATCTGATTATTGACTATCACCTAGGTCGAGCCAACATTGTAGCAGATGCTTTGAGTCGGAAAACATTTGCTACATTACGAGCTTTAAATGCACAATTAAAAGGGAGACCTAATGATTCATTGTTAGTAGAGCTGCATTTTAGATCATCATTATTAGACTGGATTAAAGAAAGTCAACAACAAGATGAAGACTGTGTAGTCAAGATGAAACAAGTGGTGTCCGGTGAAATTAAAGATTTTGAGATTAAACCTGATGGGTGCCTCTATTATAAAGATAGAATGTATATTCATGAAGATGTTGAGTTAAAGCAAGATCTGCTTTCTGAAGAACACTATAGTCTATTGACTATGCATCTTGGGGGAAATAAGATGTATCAAGATTTGAAGAGTAGATATTGGTGGCCTGGTATGAAAAGAATGATATCAGAGTTTGTTGCCAAGTGTTTGACTTGTCAACAGGTAAAAGCTGAGCATCAAGTGCCATCAAGAAAGTTACAACCTATTTCTATTCCACAATGGAAGTGGGATAGAATTACTATGGATTTTGTGACAGGATTGCCATTAACTCCCAGTAAGAAAGATCCTATCTGGGCAATTGTGGACAGATTAACTAAATCTGCTTACTTTATACCGGTTAGAACAGATTATCAGATGAGCAAGTATGCTGAGTTGTACATTAAAGAAATAGTCTGACTACATGGGGTGCCTATATCCATAGTATCAGATCGAGATCCGAAGTTCACATCAAGATTTTGGAAAGCATTGCACAAAGCTTTGGGGACAAGATTGAACTTTAGTACTGCATTTCATCCTCAAACAGATGGTCAATCTGAAAGGATAATTTAGATACTTGAGGATATGTTAAGAGCATGTATAATTGAATTTGAAGGATTATGGGAAAAGTACTTGCCATTAGCAGAATTTGCTTACAATAATAGTTATTAGGCAAGCATTCAAATGGCACCTTATGAAGCTCTTTATGATCGGAAGTGTAGATCACCATTGAACTGGTTTGAGTTGCATGATAGCAAGTTGATTAAGCCAGATATGTTGCAAAAGATGGAGGAAAAGGTTAAGATTGTCCAAGACAATCTTAGAAAGGCCGCTGATCAACAAAAAGCTTATGTAGATTTGAAAAGAAAGGACATTCAGTTTGAAGTTGGAGAAAAAGTATTTTTGAAAGTTTCTCCTTGGAAGAAAATAATGATATTCGGTCGTAAAGGTAAGTTAAGTCCCAAATATATTGAACCGCATGAAATACTGAAAAAGGTTGGTCCTGTGGCATATCAGTTAGCTCTTCCACCAAAGATGAGTAAAATTCATAATGTTTTCCATGTTTCGATGCTCTGAAGATATAGATCAGATCCATCACATGTGATTGTACCGGAAGAAATTGAGTTGCAATCAGACTTAACATATTAAGAAGAACCAGTAAAGATACTAGCTTATGGTGTTAAAGAATTAAGGAATAAGCGAATTCCATTGGTGAAAGTCCTCTGGCGCAATCACAAAGTGGAATAAGCAACGTGGGAAACAAAGGATGCAATGGAAAAGCAGTATCCGCACTTGTTTAAAACAAGTACATTTTGAAAATTCGAGGATGAATTTTCTTAAGGGGAGAATTGTAATGCCCCAATATTTGCTTAGTGACTAAAATGTAAAGAGTTAAAGATTGGTGGTTTTGGTTCAGTGACCAAAATGAAAATTTTGAAAGTTTGGTGGTCAAAGTATAAACATTGGAAAAGTTTAGGGACTAATTTGTAATTTCTAAAAGTTATATAAGTTAACCCCGTAAATGAATAGTTCACCCCCAAGAGTGACACTTTTGTGTTACTCGAATTTTTCGTACGGGGTGTGTATTAGTGGCTATAAAGCTTTAAAGTTCGTAGGAATAAAATTTGGAAATCGTATTGAGTGAAATCCAAATATTTGGATCGAATAAGTGCCATAAACGGTTCATGATCATCAAGTAGTCATACTTTTATCACGTAATCATTTGCATATCATATTCTTTAACATAACCATACTTCCATAATGCAATCATTTGCATGTCCTATCCTTTATTATAGCCATATTTTCATCATGCAATCATTTGCATATCATTTCCTTTATCATAGTCATACTTTCATTTTGCAAACATTTGCATATCATTTCTTTTATAATAATCATACTTTCATCATGCAATCATTTGCATATCATTTCCTTTATAATAAACATACTTTCATTTTGCAATCATTTGCATACCATTTCTTTTATCATAATCATACTTTCATCATGCAATCATTTGCATATCATTTCCTTTATCATAGCCATACTTTCGTTTTGCAATCATTTGCATATCATTTCTTTTATCATAATCATAATTTTCATCATGTAATCATTTGCATATCATTTTATTTATCATAGCCCGAAATACAAAAATCATGTGATGCCATGGTACGCGAGTCATCACGACACCGTAGTGTCTACGACGCCTTAGCGTCTGCATCTCCGTAGCGACTGAGATGAATACATCAAAAGATAGAACTTGAAGAGTAGAACAATTTCTTTCTCATGTAAATTTTCATCAATCAAGCATGGATTCCATGAATTATTGACATCAAAAGATAGAACTTGAAGAGTAGAACAATTTTGCGGTTGAAGAGATTACCTGAAAATCGAGTTTCGGGGCTTGAATCGAGCTTGGAAAATTTTTCTCTTTTTTCCCTAGCTCTCATGTTTTTTGGCTGGAAAAGATATCTTTTCACCATTATTTTACACATATAACTATTAAATGAATATTAAATTCATTTAAAAGTGAAATTACAATTTTACCCTTTTTATCCATTGGTTGAGATTGATTTTATCATCAACCAAGGGCCAAGATTTAATCTTCCATTTCCACTTTCCAAAATTACCCTTATAACTTTTTATATATTTCAAAAATGCCATTGGGGAAAAATGACCAATTTGCCTTCCAACTAATTTTTATTTACTAGTTTGCCATTCTTGTAAAAAAATCAACTAAATCTAGTTGGAATCCAACCAACTATAATAAAATATTCATAAAATAGTATTTTATAACTTTTCCATGGCTTTTGGATCAGCCTCTGAAATTACAATTCGATCCGATTTCCCGATATTCATAAAATATCTCTCCTACGAATTTACATTTTCCGAGCTATTGGATTTATTTCGAAAATTATATATTTCCATATTCGGGAAACAAATTCTATTATCCCATAAAACTTCCTTTCCAAGGACATAGACTGAATTTTCCTAACTTAGTCTATTTTCCCGATAATTATCGAAAATCTTCATAGAATAAAATTTCTCTTAGAATTCCTTTATCGATAATCCATACGAATTTTCTCTACTCTTACTGAGTCCAAAATATCAATCAGAAACACTTTTATGGGACCTTCCCGGAGGTCACCCATCCTAATATTTCCCTGGCCTGAGCACGCTTAACAATTTTATTCGAACCAAATTCGGTACCTTTTACTGCATCTTAATTCTTAAAACCGATATCAAGGTACTTATTTCGATCAAATTCTCTCTTATACTTAATAAAATTACTTATTGGGGAAATTTACACTTTAGTCCCCAAACTTTTCCAAAGTATATGTAATCATCTCCGAAATTTTAGCTTGATCCGATTTACCGATAAATAACGAGAATTTTATCGGTTACTAAATAAATTCCTTAATCGAAATAAATCATAGGATTCATCCTGAATCGAACTAAAATATTTTCAACACTTGAAAATGTCTTTTATAACCTTTCTCTATCATATGGTAAAATTTCATAATTTTTTTTCAATGGGTATCCAAATTCCACTTAAACTTTGACTGCGATTTTTCAATAATCGAAATATCAAATCAAACCAGTAATTTCTTATTTAGTTCACATCAATATATGCTCTATCTATTTATGAAATAAAACACCTAATCTTTTGGGAAATTACAACTTTGGTCCTTCAACTTTTCATATTTCAACTTGTACCACCCAAGTTTTAAAAACATATCATTTTGGTCACTAAACTTTAACCTTAAATTCTCATTCCAAATTTTCCTTGGATTTTAACCAAATTTTGCGAGTATCCTATTTTACTCGTTCTCTATCACATGACTCCTTAAAACCTTAGAAATTTCTTTTCTATAGTCCATAATTGAGAAAATCCTAACTTTTGCATTTTTGTCATTTAGTCACTAAGTAAGCTTTTAAACCCTTATCTTAGTATTAAATGACTCTTAAACAGTACTGTAAATTTTGGGTATTACAATCATATAGACACATGAGTGTCGATATCATATAGACACATAAGTGTCGACATCATATAGACACATAAGTGTCGGTAAACATATAGATCCGAAGATTAGTGTGTAGCTACACGCAGTCCCAAACTGCAAGACCTCTAATGGTATGCCACTATACTATAACTCTCTATAATATAATTGGGCAATAATTCAATATCATTACCTTTCAATATATCATTATGTATATGGCATATAGCTCATCATCTGTAACTTGTCATTAACTTGTAAAATATCATTCTATAAATGATATACATATTATCATCAATATATGATAATAACTTGGCCATATACAAACATAATAGAGTAGTTCATACTCTTCTTTGTACCAATTTCTTTCTTTTGCTTTTTTAAGCTTTTCAACCTTATTAATCTGAATTAATCAATTCATTTATATTATAGCCCAACTTATAACATAGATAATTGGCACACATGGCAATGAACATCAAAATACCGAAGTGTAAACAAAAATACCAAAGTACTACTATACTGCCATTTGTACCGTAACATTAATCATATTATCAATGACCGCATTAGGGAAATTCATACTTTATTAAATAAATCCATATTTAAATTGGATTACCTTATAATGATATTGTATCATTATTCATATTATAAACATGTAGGCAATCTTACTTTGCTTTTCTTTACCATAAATAGATATAGTATGAAAGCATAATATCCACTCACCTGGGCCATTTATTAGCTTGCCTCACTAAGCTCTATTTGATCCTTTCTTTCATAGTACCTCGAACCTTCTTTTGATTTAGATCCAAACTTCATTAATCAAATGAATGTAAACAACATTTGTTAGATTCAAATCTAACAATTTCTCAAACATGCTATCAAATCTAATCATTTGAATGTACAAATTTCCTCTTTCATTCCTTATACTGTCCAAAACTCATTTTGGTCCTTAATAACCATTTAGAACTTCCATTAACCCTTTTCAAGCTTACTAATTAACCTTAGATACAAAATGTATCAATTCTCATTTTTTGGCAGATTGCACTACCTTCAAAGAAATATTTATATAAAATAATCTACACTCGGAATTCGATTCCATTTGTTCTAAAAGAAACTAGATTCAATAAGCTTTTCAACCATATAAATTAATATCCCAAATTCAACTTGTACGATATATGGCAAATTTTCAAAGTCAATTGCAATGCTAGAATTCGGAACAGACTGGTGCTCTGTTTTCTGACATTTCGTCACTTAAAAATTCATATATTTTGACTCGAAACCGAAATCAATTTCCGTTTGTTGAAAACGACTAACAAATCTTTGCATTGGTATAAAATTCACCATCTAACCATTTTTGTAGAATTTATGGTGAATTTTCAAACTTACTGCCATAATCCAGTTTTCTACATAACTTCCATAATTAACTTCAATTTTTATACTAACTTCTCCTTACTTCTCTACTTGTCAATTTAGTCTCATTATTTGCTTTAAACCACCAACTTATCACATTCTTCATCAAATAATTATTCACAATAATTCCCTATAATTTTCCTTGTTTATTGAATGGTCACTAATAATGCAAAGGTAAGGATCCAAATTTCTTAACTTTACAAATTAGTCCTCAATTCAACATTACCACCTTAATTCCATCATTACAACTAAAATTTAGATTTAGTCCTTATCCAAAACCTCACTTCCGAATTGGTCACTTAACTTTGACAAATTGTCAAAATGGTCACTAATTCAATTTAACATTGGTTTAGCATTCTAACATCAATTTCACATCTCCAACATCTTTAATAACATAAATACACACTAATTCCATACAAATTTAGATTTGGTCCTCTAACTTTTAAGATTGCCGAATTGGTCCCTATCAAATTAACTTAGGTCTTGCTTCCAAACAACTAATCAAGCTTACTAAATCATTAATTCAACATCACAAAACCTAAATTAAACTTGAATCCATAAACCCTAATCATCTTCATAATAATCAAAACATGTAGAGCTTAAATCCGAACTCAATATAATGATTTTAATATCAGACTAGCTTGATTTCAACTTGAATTCAGTCATGGAATCATAAAATCTCAAAAGCCCTAATTTGATCCATAAACCCTAATTTCTTGCTCATGTAAATTCTCATCAATCAAGAATGGATTCCATGAATTATTGATATCAAAAGATAGAGCTTGAAGAGTAGAACAACTTTGTAGTTAAAGAGATTACCTAAAAATCGAGTTTCGGGGCTTGAATCGAGATTGGAAAAATTTCTCTTTCTTTCCCTAGCATCTCAAGTTTTTAGCTGGAAAAGATGATTCATCTTTTCACTGTTATTATACACATGTGACTATTAAATGAATATTAAATTTATTTAATAGTGAAATTACAATTTTGCCATTAAAATCTAACTGTTAAGATTAATTTTAGCATCAATCAAGGGCCAAGATTAAATCTCCCATTTCCTCTTTCCAAAATTACTCTTATAACTTTTAAATATTTCAAAAATGCCATTGGGGCAAAATGACCAATTTACCCTCCAACTAGTTTTTATTTAATAGTTTGCCATTCTTGTAAAAATTCAACTAAATCTAGTTGGAATCCAACCAACTATAATAAAATATTCATAAAATAGTATTTTATGACTTTTCCATGGCTTTTGGATCAGCCTCTCTGATTTCTCGATATTCATAAAATACTTCTACTGCGATTTTACCTTTTCCGAGCTATTGGATTTATTCTGAAAATTCTATATTTCCATATTCGGGAAATAAACTCTATTATCCCATAAAACTTCCTTTTCCAAGGACTTAGACTGAATTTTCCTAACACAGTCTATTATTCTGATAATTATCGAAAATCTTCATAGAATAAAATTTCTCTTAGAATTCCTTTATTGATAATCCGTACGAATTTTCTCTACTCTTACTGAGTCCAAAATATCAATCAGAAACACTTTTATGGGACCTTCCTGGAGGTCACCCATCCTAATATTTCCCTGGCCTGAGCAGCTTAACAATTTTATTAGATCCAAATTCAGTACCTTTTACTGCATCTTAATTCTTAAAATCGATATCAAGGTACTTATTTTGATCTAGTTCACTCTTATACTGAAAAAAATTACTTATTGGGGAAATTTACACTTTAGTCCCCAAATGTTTCTAAAGTTTATACTTTAACCCCAAAACTTTCAAAATTTGCATTTTGATCACTAGCCAAAAAATTGAGATATTACATGGGGAAAAAGTATAAACTTGGAAGGATTGAAGGACTAACCTTGTAATTAACCCAATTTTTGGGTGATTCACCACCTTGCTTAAACCATCCCGCGTGAAATCCTTGTGCCTTGTAAGATAAATGATGGCATGAATTGATAGCTATTATAGCTATCTTAATTTTGAAATTTGGGATAGTTTTAAAATAGATTTCCTAACTAGGAAGGAATGCTTGCCATTGGTTGTAGGTGAGGTGGAATTTTAAAGTAATTAAGTTTACCTTTTGTTGAAGGAAAACTAATGAATAAAAGATGAAAAGTGGAAACATTTTCCAAAAGCTCACCGAGACTTCTTGCTATCTTTATCTTTTTTAAAGCAAGCTCCTTAAGCACACACCTCGATTGTTGTCTTCAACCTAAGCTCAAGCTAGCACCTCCTTTGGATCCTCAAGCTTTCCTTGATTTCTATATACCATTTGATAGCCACCGTATTGGTATGCAAAAGGCTTCTAATAATTACAAGAGCCCATGGAAGATTCAAGTTTAATTTTGATTCGGAGTTAAGGAGCTTAAAGCTAAACCTTTGATTCTTCAATCCAAATATCGATTCTAATATTTCCTTTTGTTGTCACCTAGCTCAAGAATTGGAGGAAGCTAATCCACCATCTCCAACAAAAGCTAGGAATAAAGAGATCATAATCCGAGAGTCGTAGGAGCTTCGGGTTTGAGGTGAGTGTAGTTGAGTCTCGGGAATGGCTAGGTGCCATCCCGGTTGCATTTGATTATGTTTTCTATAATGCAATTATGGTAGGAAAGCTCAAGTAGAGCACACATGAGAGGATTTCATTTGGTAAGTATGGTAAGGTTACCATATTGATTTTCATGCTTAATGATGATCTATGTGTTATATGAAGCATGCTAACATGGACTTTTACTAAAATGATACATATATGTGAAACATTCTTTTAAGGTCAATTTGGTATTCTATGTAACTTGATGTGATGTTAATTGATCTCATATGATATACGGAGCCAAGGCTCACCATGTAAAATTGATATGATGTTTTATGGCCTAAGGGCACAGTGATGGTAAGTAATGAAAATACACTCCTTGGACACTTGTGGACTTTGGATACATTTGGCATGCCATAGGGTTATTTGAGCTTATCATGTAAGGGATTGGACTATGGTCTGGGCTACGACCTATATGTGGTGTAAAGGTTGCATTGTGTAAGGGATTCGAACTATGGTTCAAGGCTAAGGCCTATATGTGATACGATTTGGTGTTTAGGGTAATCCGCGTATCCATGGGTTGCTATGTCCAAGGGAATGATGTTTATGATTTAGTGCAAAGTTTAATGCATTAATGATATGAAATGATGATTATATGTTAACAAATTGTACATGGCCTATTTGCATGTCTACATTCTCATTTTTGCCATATAAACCCTATTTATGCACTTGTTGATTAACTACCTCACTAGGCTATGTAAGCATAACATATGTGTGTCTCATGCACTTTAGGACCTTGAAGGATCCCTAGCTTGATCGTGTTGCCGAAGTTGCAAGTCACATCAAGCAAGCCATAAGTATGCTATCTTTTGTCTTTAAACTCCTAGAAAGGTGGCACAGGGCATGAACAAGTTTAACTAGCCCTTTTTTGTATGTTTATGTTAGCCCCTAAGTTAAAGAAGCTAAAGCTTGCAATTTGGGTATGTATGCATAATTAGTAAAATTGGTAAAAATAGGCTTGAAAGGCACAAAAGGTAAAAAGTTGATAAACGAATTTGAAATGCAACAAAATTTGACATGCTATTAAAAATGGATAAGAATAACTTGCTGGTAAATTTTCATGACTTTTGGATAAGATTTGATAGGCTAATTTGATGAAAAACTAGGAGAAAAATGTCATTACAGACCCATCCGTACCAGTACGGGTGATGGCGTATCGGTACGGGCTCCCCATAAGGAAACTGGTATAAAGGGCGTACCAATACTAAATAGTGCTTATCGGTACGGAAAAAGATCACTAGAATTTTACTGTAGCAGTTGTACCGATACAGCTAGGCCTATACCAGTATGGTATATCGAGTCTAAAATGAAATTAATCCCTGACTATGCGTATCGGTATAGGGTATCGATACGGCTTTAACTATTTTAACGACCTTGATAGGAGTACCGATATGGCATGATTGCGTATCGGTACGGGAATTCAACCAATAGATCCTTTGACCCTAATCCCTATCTGCGTACCGATACGATGTGACTGCGTACCAGTACGATACCCCTGCCTCAATAGAGCTACCTACCTTCTGGTGTCACCGTACATATACGGGTAGTAGGTGTATCGGTACGAGAGTCTATTAAGTTCGTTAAAAGCTGTAAAATGAACTTTTCGTTTTTGTAATCTGGTCCCTGATTGATTAAAAGATAAAACTGAATGGGTAAATGGTCTATAATTGTAATGAAATTTCACCAGTGTGATATGTATATGTTTAATTTCGAATAGGTGTAAGAAAATTTGAATAAGGACCTCCAATTTGAAAAGTTTACCTTTTAGTCCTTAAATTTAGGAAAGTTTAAAGTGATCCTCAAATTGAGTAATTTGATAACGAGTTGACCCGGTAAGCTCTCAAAGACACTAAAATATTGTTTTAAACACTATTCTGATCTCCGAGTTAGCCTCCGGTAACACATTTCGATCCGATTCTCTACTAGACCGGGAATGGGGTGTTCACTTTTTTGTCATGCCATCATTTTATTTTCTCCTTGTACAGCTTGGCATTGTCATATGCAGATGTGTAGAACTCTTCAATCTCATTCAGGTCCAACAAACATCTCTGTCTAGCTTTTTCCCAATCCATATTCATTGTTGAGATGGTCCAATAAGCTCTATGCTCGATTTCTACAAAAGGTGGCAAGTTTTTTGTAGACGAGTCTATATGGAGTCGTGTCTAAGGTGTCTTATATGCGGTTCAATAAGCCCAAAGAGCATCATCTAGCCTCTCAGACGAATCCTTGTGTGAAGGATTTATAGCTTTCTCTAAAATCTTTAATTCTCGGTTTGAGACCTCGGCTCGCCCATTGGTTTGCGGGTGATATGCCATGGCAATTTTATAGGTTACCCCAAAGCGTAGCAACACTTTGGCAATAAGTTTGTTGTCAAAATGCTTACCCTCATCAGTGATAATTGCCTTTGGCACTCCAAACCGTGAGAATATGTTCTTTTGTAGAAATATTGGAACAGTCTTTGCGTCATTTCTGGGGGTTGCAACTGCTTCAACCCACTTGGATACATAGTCCACAGCGAGTAGAATGTAAAGGTTGCCATATGATGATAGAAAGAGCCCCATAAAATCAATGCCCCAAATGTCAAACAATTCTACCTCAAGGATGTTTTGCAATGGCATCTCATGTCGTCTTGAAATATTCCTGGTTCTTTGACATCAATCACATTGCTTGTAAAACTCATGAGCATCCTTGTAGAAAGTAGGCCATTAAAAGCCTGACTGTAAGACTTTTACTGATGTGTAAGTTCCTCCAAAATGACTTCCATAGGATGACAAGTGGCATTGTTGGAGTATATTTTTATGCTCCTACTCAGGAATGCATCTTCTCATAACCTGATATGCAAATTGTTTAAACAAAATAGGCTCGTCCCAACAATAATGCTTAACATTATGTAGGAACCACTTCTTTCCCTGATAAGAAAGATCATAAGGTAAAATACCACTTACAAGAAAATTTACTATATCAGCATACCAGGGAATTGCCTTGGCAATTAGTAGTTGTTCATCTAGGAACATGTTATGGGTCTCAAAGTCCCGGTAAGCAGTTAATAATCTGAGTTTCTGCATCGAAGTTGAACTTGGAAGTGGCTTCTATTGTTTGGCATTCTTTTGGATCATCAACATCCTTGAACATTTTGAACACTCTGACTGTGAATTACTGCTCATTCACCCTCATGGTGAGTTCTCCTCTTTCAACATCGATCAAAGTTCTTCCTGTTGCTAAGAATGGTCTCCCAAGGATGATGGGTGCAAACTCATTTGCTTGATAGTCCAAAACAATAAAATTAGCGGGAAAAATAAACTTATCAACTCTTACCAGAATATCTTCAATTTTCCCTCAGGATGCACATATGATTTATCGGTAAGCTGCATCATGATTGTGGTGGGCCTCGCCTTGCCTATGCCTAATCGATGAAACATAGATTTGGGCATAAGATTTATGCTTGCTCCAAGGTCATATAGATCTTTTACGATGTAATGCTCGCCAATGGAACATGGTATTGTGAAAACTGCCTAGATCTTTAAGCATAAGGGGGCAATTGGTTATGTAACAAAGCCCGATTGCCTTAACCAGTGGTAAGTTGATGTGGACTTGTTTAAGAATGTCAAGGAACTTCTTAAACTAGTACCCATTTTTCTACTTCTATAACCTCTGTTGTAATGGTGGTGGTGGTCTCTTCTTTTTGTCTTTACTCATCTCGACTGGATTGGCTGTAATGGATGGACTTGCCGCAACATATGAAATTATCGTGGCATTCACTTTTGAATATTCTTCATTATCAGTCAGTGTATGCTCATCCTCCTAGAGTTGGATAAGATCTTCACTCACCTTTGCTCCGCTTCTGATAGCGATTACTTTACACTACTCATGGCCTAAACCTCGTGCAACCTCAGTATTGCTGGGCAAGGTTCCTTTTGGCCTCATGCTTAGGGCCTGGGCAAACTGTCCAACCTGAGTTTCTAAAGACTTAATTGCTGCTTCTTGAATCTATATCCAAATTTTTGTCCTGTTCATAAAAGAGTCAGTCTTTTGCATGAAATTGCTAGTTTCAGGCATATAAGATTCAGTTTTAAGCATAAAATCATTGAGAGTGTTTTCCAAAGAACTGGCGATTGATTGTTGCTGCGGTCATAGATTCTGTTGCCGTGGCATGTTCTGTTGGAATCCTGATGCTTCCGTATTCTATCGAGAAGTATTGTTGTAGCCTTTCTGATTATTCTATGAGAAGTTTGGATACTACTTCCATCCTGGATTATATGAGCTGGAATATGGATTGTTGTTTATGTCGTAGTTTCTGGGTTTCTGACGTAAAAATTGGTTTCTGGGTTCTATGGACAATCAGAAGAATCATGGTTATCATTACCAAAATCACAAGATGAATCTACTGCCTTTACTTCCTGTGTGTTGCTGGGACGCTACAGATTCTTAACCATATTGGTTAATGCACCAATTGTGCTGAGATGGCATTAGTTGAATCAAGCTCAATTATCGTGGAATGTCGCCTTGCTTGTCCTCTCCTAGTGGTTGGAAATTGATAGTCATTGTTGGCAAATCTATCAAGAATCTCAAATGCTTCATCTGGTGATTTATCTAGGAGTGTTCCATTTTCTGAGGCATCTAACATCATCCACGTTGGTGCATTGACTCCATTGTAGAACATCACTACTTGCGTCCATTCTCAGAATCCGTGTATGAGACACTTGGGAAGATGCTCTTTGTAATGATCCCAAGCCTCATACATAGATTCATCATCTGCTTGACGGAAAGAAGTGATATCATTACGCAATTTATTTGTCATGCTAGTAGAATTGTACCTGATAAGGAAACTTCAGCATAGATCTGTCCAAGATTCTAGAGTGTCTGGTGATATGCTATTGAACCATGTTCTCGCCCTATCCCTCAGTGAATTGGGAAAAAGTCTAAGTCTAAGGACATCCTCATGGACTCACTGCTGTTTGAAAGAATCGCAAACCTCTAAGAAAGATCTTAGATGTCACCTAGCATATTCGTTTACTGAACTGCCAAATTGCCCAATTGAATTTAGCATATTGAACATTATGGGCTTCAATTCAAAGTTTGTGGCTTGAATCTCAAGAGTAGCAATTCCTGGATTAAGATCACCATGGTGTGGTAGTAAGTGATCTCGAATGGGTCTGTTTTGTACTCGAACTGGTTGATCTGCTATGGCTGCATTGCCTCCTGCCGCTGCATTTTGATTACCACTGACAATTGGATATGTCATAACTGTGCGTAGTTCTCTTCTTCTCTTACGGAGTACACGTTCAATCTCAGGTTCAAGTGGATAGTCTTATGCTTTTGGTCTTGCCCTGGTCATACACAGATGCAAAACCAAAGGGTGTTAGCCACTCGTAACAAATAACAATAACAAAATAAATAAATAAAAAATACAAGAAATTAAAGGTAAAGTCACAATTGCTAGTCCTCGACAATGGCACCAAAAACTTATTGTGTGTATTGAGTGCTACGCAAATGTGTAAGCGAACATGTCGTAAGTAATAAAGTGATGAATATAGAGTATCATCTCTACAGGGATTGATCTGAAGGACTTGGACTATTAACTCCTTGCACTGAAGTAAAAGAATAGTTGTGATGATACATAGTGATAGAAAAAGATAAAACAAATAATTAAATATTGTAAAGGAAAGGAAGTAATCAATGAGAGAGTTGGTTGGATTTTTAGGATTGAGAGTTTGCCGGATGAGTTGCTTTGGCAAGTTGAATGCAGGAGGCAAGTGAAATGCTGAGGCAAGTAGATTGTTGTGGCAAGTAATTGCCAAGCAAGTAGTTTGCTGGAAGTAGTACTCTCTGTGTCCAGTGAAATGCAATTGCAAGTGGTTGAGTCAGAGTAGGACTCTTCTCAGCAAATGGTTACCTTGGCAAGTTAATTGTTGCGGCAAGTACGGTGCCATGGCAAGCCAGTTGTGTCTCTAATGCTCGGCAGAGTATTCTTCAATGCCTTCACATTATTTCTAACTTGAAGGGCTGACGCTTGCACAAATCTTGGTGATACGTCTGTCACACGTTACTTTACCAAGAATGAACATCGTCTTTACTTAAACTCTTGTTAGCCGCTTGAAATTCTTACCGTCGCCAAGCTCCTTCACTTTGTCACTTTCCAAAAATATGGTTCAAGAGGGAATTGGTTTCCTTCAGCTCTCAAAATGTTAGGAAACCCGAATTCAATTCAGTCCGTTGATCTCCATTAACTCTCATAATGTTTGGAAATCAACTCGATTTAGGAACCTCCAATGGTTGTCACTTTATTGGAATGATCCCTTCTCACGATTCCTTTATTGATATCGCTCTCCCTTATGCTATAATCAATTTAGGGTTTTGAGTTTCAACATATGATTCTCACTCAAGTGTTTATCTCTAAACTACTCAAATTGCAAGAACAAGAATTGAATCAAAATTGTGCATTTAACTTCAAACCAAAATCAAATCATCCGTACAAAAGCCTCTCAAAACCTAATAACCTAAACCATCTAAGTTTAGTTCATGGTTGGTGGAAAGAAAATACAAAGAAATATTCCCCAAACATAGAGAGTAATGCGTGATTAGAGAAATGAAAGAAGAGAGGAGAAGAGCTCCTCAATTCGATCACTCCCTTGATCATCTTTCCCTTGATCTCTCCCTCTCAATCCGACTTCCCTGATTTTCTCTCTCTCTGATCCTCTATAATTCCTCACGTGTTTTGACCCTTTAAATGGGTGTGGAGGAGAGTTTGTTGCATGAGAATTTTGTGGAGATAGGCTTCCATTTTGAATTTCAAATGTAGGAGATAATATGGCTAATAAAAAAAATCAAAATTGGGGATTTATCCTTTTCATTTGAATTTGAATTGGGGTAGTTGTAGATCGTAACCGCCTTTGATCCCTTCAACGTTATGGCAGACTTCGGCAATTAGCTCAGCAATTTGTCGTACACACAATCGAGCAAAAGAGCAACATATTTTTCTACAAATTGTAATAAAATGCATGGCCAAGCACATTGAGCTAGGAAACTACGAACTTATGCATGAATGACTACAGATGCAACTAAAATTACTTTTACACACTTATCACCTTTGACCGTCAGAAGTCCTATGTGGATTTTAGAAGAAGAGATATTCAGTACGGAGTTGGTGAGAGAGCATTCCTTAAAGTATCTTTGTGGAAGAAGATTCTAAGGTTTGGTAAAAAGGGGAAGTTGAGTCCCCGATTCATTGGCCCCTTTGAACTTATTGAAAGAGTTGACCCTGTGGCATATCTTTTAGCCTTACCTTTATAATTGAGTAAAATCCATGATGTATTTCATGTTTCAATGCTCCAGAAGTATCGCTCTGATCCTTCACACATTATCGAGCCAAAATTTGTGTAGATCCAACCAGATTTAACCTACAAGGAAAAGCCGATTCAAATTCTTGCAAGAGAAGTCAAAAGACTTCGTAATAAATTTGTATCATTGGTAAAAGTTCTCTAGAGAAGTTATTCTATTGAAAAGGCTACCTGAGAATCGAAGGAGACAATGAAACAACAATACCCTCATCTCTTCGATTCAGGTAAAATTCGTGGGTGAATTTTTCTTAAGGGGGAGAGTTGTAACACCCCAAAAATTGGTCTAGTCAGAATTAAGCTCTGGTGATCAAAAAATCTAAGTCGGAAGAGTTTAAATATCATATCGGTCCTAATTGTGAGACTAATTGAGTTTAATTTAAACATTTTGGACCTAATTGAACTCCTTATGAATAAGCTAGTGACTAAATTATGAAAGTTGGAAGCTTGGGGATAAAAGTATGGACTTTGGAAAGTGGAGGGGTTACCCTCATAATTTTCCCTTTTGAAGTATGACTCACCTACTTGCTTCATCCCAATCCATGTGAATTGGCCGATGATGACGAAGAAAAGATGGGAAAGTTGTGGGTAGCTAATAATTAAGGCTGTAAGATGGAAAATATTAAAATATAGGTTACCCTTCATTGAGGGTAACCCTTTCGTATTGTATTCATAATTAAAATATAGTGATTGCAATAGTTAAGCTATCATTTGATATCAAAAGTACACCTAGACCTTATCCTCTCATACTTTCATCTATTTCCTAAAGTTAAGCAAGCTCCACCATTGTTGCCTTCTACCTTAAGCTCAAGCTAACTTCTCACTTATTGAGACTTCTAAACTCAATCTTCCTTTGATTCGATAATACTTTTGAATAGCTATTGGTTGTCTCAAGAGTTATAGAAAGAAATGGCACTATCTCCATCTAAAGCTAGGAACAAAGGAGTAGAAATCTGAGGGCTGTAAAAGCTTCGAAAGTCAATGTAAGTGTAGTCAGAGTCTCATGAATAGGCTAGGTGCCTTTCCCAAATCTTTGAATATTGATTATTGCATTGCTAACACTGTGTATTAAGGTTATTGCATAAGAACATTGTTGATGGCTATATGGTAAGTATTGGTAAGTAATTCATCGATTCATTGTCCGAAGCATCATTGTTATTGTTATCAAAATCCTTGAAATATTGGCATATAGAATCATTGATCATTGACTATTGAATAAGGTCATTGGAACATTGATATTGATTTATTGTCATTGGATATTGTATTGAATCATTGCTATTGCTTATCGATATTGAAACATGGCTATTGAACTATTTCTATCGATCCATTGCCATTGAAATTATTGTTACCGGACTATTAATATTGAACCTTGGATTCGAGTAGTATTGGATACAATTGGCATGCCATAGAGTTCATAAGCTCATTGGTATGGGTAGGTTACGACCTTTATTGTGGTACGACGGAGGGATGTTGTGTATGGTCATATTGGTGCACCGGAGAGACTACATTTTGGTGCGACGTAGGAATTCGTATATCCATATACCTTACATCGATCCAAGGAACCTTATTAATCAATGCTATTGAGTATTGCTATTGAACATTTATATTGAATATTGATTTTACATTAATTATTGTTGTTACAATGGTCATTGTTTTTGTGTAAACTGACCATTGGAGTATATGTCCATGCCATTGATATCAATGATGACATTGAAGCATATTAGAGTATAGCTCTTGACTAATACGTTGTTTATGATTACCTCACTAGGTAAAATACGCCTAATGCATTCGCCTTTCATGCATTTCAAGTTAAAAAGTTGTAATATCAGGATCGAGGCTGAAAAAGGGTTTGACAAGTCACTATGTTGATAAAGTAAAGAACATCAACTCTATAGACTCTTAGTATGGTCGCATAAGTGTTGCATAGGTCACTTTTACCCCTTTTGATATGTATGTAATATAGTGGGCATGTATAAGCTTAAGGGTTTAAACTTGACTTTCTAAAAAAGGTTAAAAGTGGCTATAAATGCATATTTGACTTAAAACATGGAAAACGTAGCAAACAGATTCATTCGATCCTAAAATTGGACATGATAATAGTTTTAAGCTATAAGAACTTACTGGTAAAATTTTAGTGAATTTGGTCATGGTTTGGTAGTGAAAATTGGTAATAAACCAGATAAAACCTGCCATTACAAGCCTTGTCGTACCGATATCGGTGATGGCGTATCAGTACAGCCTTGCATATTTGGTCGAGTTAGTGTTGGCATATCGATACGCAACTAGGTGTATCTGTACGGGTCTTAGCCATCGAAAAATTATTGTATCACCGTACCGACACCATATCGATCATTTAAGTTAACTCATTTTAGGCGATGACTACACGTACCGATACCCTATATCAGTACGAGCTTAAGGATTTTAATTGTTTTAATGGCCAGCATACCGTATCGATACGACCCTAAGTGTTTCGGTACGACTGGTCGATTCTGAAAATTGAGTCTAGCATAGTGTACCGATATGGATGAACCCGTACCGGTACGGTCCCTAAGGTCTAAAACTATTTCATATCATGACATAGGCGTACTGATAGGGCCTCTTCGAGTATCGGTACGGGGAAAGTAAGTTAAAAGTGATTAAGGAAGTTTCTACATATTGCATTTTGGGGATTAAAATCTTATAAGGCTTAATCGAAGGTTTAATTGAGCTCCAATCGTTCTAAAAATTTGTAAGCAAGATATACCTACATTGAATTTGACATTGGTAACTATAATTTTGAATAAGGTCCAGAAATTTTGTGAATTTATAATTTAGTCCCTAAATTCGATCAAGTCATCTATTGGTCCCAACTACTAAGTAGTTTGACCTATATCGACCATAAAGGATTAAGTATTGTATTATCAACCATTGACGTGTAATTTTAGAATAAATTATTGTAACCTATGAACCAAATCATAGTGTTGTTCACCTATAACGATTTTCAATTCAGATTCCTACGAGATCGGGAAGATGGTGTTGCATATTATTACTATTATTATTATTAATATATTATTATTAGTATATTAAAAATATATCATAAAAATATAAACCCATTAATATTTATTAAGTTTCAAGTCCATAATACAAACCCAAAACCCAATTTAATTACATAAGCCCAATACAGCCTGATAAGTGTTCAAAAGTACTATTTTTATTACCCTTTTTACTCATATTATTGTTAGACTTAAGCTCATATTAGTTGCATAATTAGTTATTCATGCATTAATTCATGTTTCTTTCCACCGTTGAGCTTGATTACATAACTTGGTGATTTTTGTGGAAAAAGATGCTGCTTTGGTGTATTTTTGTGTGTGTATGTGCAGGATCACTTGCCAAAGCAATGCCGAGCTAGTTGCCAGGGCAATGCATGAAGGATATGCCGAGCTAGTTGCCAGGACAATGCATGAAGGAGACGCCGAGCCAGTTGCCATGGCATTTGTCGACAAAGACAAAATGCAATAGGGATGTCGAAATTAATGACTTTACAAGCCCAAGATGACATGGAGCAAGGCCCAAGCCCAAAGGAATTTGATTGCCATGCAGAGATTAAAGAAGAATTAAATTCCAAGAAGATAGGAGAAGTTCTAATAGGAATAAAATTATAATAAAGAATTATATTCTTTAAAGATAATTTAATTCCAACTCAAGCTCCTCCTCAAAGAAGGACTTTGGCCTAGCCCTATAAATAAGAAGGAGATTTCGACAATTCCATAGAGAGCAAAAGGGAAATTTCGACAAGATAGCAAGGAGGGAGAGAGTTCGATTTCTTCTTCTTCTTTGCTTCCATTAGATTCATGGTTTGGGGATTATTCTTTGTATATCTTTTGAACCCAACCATGAACTAACTTGATTGGTTGGGGTTATTGTGTTTTGTTGTTGTGAGAAACGATTGATTTTTGTTTAGGTAATAAGAGTTTGCACTTTTCTATTTCAAGGTTTATTCATTCTTGGTTCTTATTCTTGTTTGCGAGTGAATTGGGAGAGGATCTCGTAACTTCATCTATTTATCTAATATCGGGAGAGTTAGATTCAAGAAACGAATGAGTATGGTCTTTATTCAATCTATTGATGGTGAAGATTAATCCGGCTTAGGAATAAGTTAAGGATTTCAACGGCTAAGAGGAGCGCAAGATTGGTTGTTGTTCACCCTTGATTCACGCAGGGATGTATTATCAAGGCATGCACAAGTAGCTAGAGTTTCGACTTAGGGATAAGAAGAAACCATTGAAGAACGCTCCGTCGAACCTTGAAGTTGCTGCCCAGACGCCCAAGTAGTTGCCCAGCTAGTTGCCCAGGCAACCATCGATTAGTTGCCAAGGCAACCCCACTGCAAGTTGCCACGGCAACCGAGTTGCCCTTGCACTCTTTTACCAAGACGATCCAATCGGCTATCACACCTCAACTCACGATAACCTGACCTATTCTCTTTTTTTCTTTCATCTATTCTTTTAGTTTATTGCTTTTACTTTTCTCGTTAATTAAAACCTCTATTATCAATTGTGTTTTTATTTTCACAAAGTCAAGATAACTTAAGCAAAGTGGCCCAAACCAATCCCTGTGGAGACGATACTCGATACTTATATCACTTTATTACTTGCGACGTGTATACTTGCACATTTGCGTAGCACTTATCACACGCAACAAGTTTTTGGCGCCGTTGCCGTTGCCGGCGATTGGCAATTGGTGTTAGTTGTTTTTGTTATTGCATTTTTTTTCTCACTTAGTTTTACTAACTTTTCTTTTTGTTTGTTTTATCAAAAAAAAATTAGGTGCGCTACAAGTTAAGGGACATCAACATGTCGGGAAATAAAAGCCGATCTATTCGAGAGATGATGTTGGAAGATATGAATCAATCCAATCAAGAGTTTCTTGCACCCTTTGATGATTACCTATACCAACCGAGAAAAGCCCAAAGAACTTATACCGTGGAAAAATCTTGTGCTATGTGTGGAGAACATCATGTGTTTGAAAATTGCCCTCACATTTTCGGTGCATATAACTACATGAAGGACCATAGAGGGAACCAGCAGCAAAATTCTTCATGGTATGATCAAAAAGCTCAAATTTTTTTTACCATAACAATTTTGCCGCAGCAACAGATATGCCATGGCAATGTAGTCCTTTTCAAGAGCATTCCAATTCCTTAGAGGAAACGTTACTAGCTTCACTGGCTAGACTTGATGGATCAATTGAAGAGATTCGAGAGCTATCAAAATCTATGGATACGAGGATAACTCAGTGGGATGCAACCTTAGGGGATTCAGAAGATCAATTGGGGAGATCCACATATGTCATGGATAACATGCACCAACAATTCATTCCTAGGGATACTGACGTCCTAAGGCAAGAGGATAAGGAGCAATGCAAAGAAATCTCTCTGATGTGTGAGGAACAACTAAAACCTCAAAGTCAAGAGGATGCCAATGAGAGAGACTGCCCAACACATGATGAGCTTGAACAACAAATTGCATCGGCAGTGATTGAGGAGCCTGAACAGAGCAATGCCGCGACAACACTCGGTGAAGCTGAGAACAACAATACTACAGCAAATTCTGAGGAACCTGATGCCCAGAAAGTTATAACGTTGATGTTGAAGCAGGAATGTGTAGATTGCTCTCATCTACAATTGCCACGGCAATTACTCGACCACATGCAAGATCAACGAGATGATAATACTTTGCCAATAGAATATGAGCAGGTAATAGTTGAACCTTTTGAATTCTTTAAAAACTCACCTCGTCCATTGCAGGTATGTCTTGAGGAACCGAGGTTGGTAGATTTGAAGCCATCGAAATCTCTACTGATGGAGATGTTTGAGAGGCCAAAAGAAAAAGGTGTTTGGATTCATAAAGATCTTCAGAAAATTGATTCTTCCCTTGACTTAAAGCAAAATTTGACAACTGATTGCCACGACAATTGGCTTGAGCAGCAATTGCCACGACAACAAAGGCTGCATCCAACCATGATAGAAGTCGACAAGAATGAGGTAATTGTATGGTTGAGAATGGATATAATTTTTCCTATTAATATATTTGTGCCTTCAGGAATAGTAGGAAGGTGTAGAGTATACATGGACTACAAGCGAACAAAGAAGAAAGACACATCCACCATGGTAACGCAAAAAGGAGTAGTGGCAAGCACATTGGTCAAACTCTTTTTGGGCAATATTATCACCCGATGGAGGGTGCGGATGGACTATAAGAAGTATCGAAAACGGTAACCTTCAACACCGCAGCAACTCCTGATGCGCACGCCTCGGCAACCCCTGACGCCTCGGCACCCATGGATGTGCATGCCTCGGCAACCCTCGACGCCACGACAACTACTGATACATTTATTTTTATTTTTATTTTTTTGAACTATTTTGTTCTATTATTTTTGGTTATTTTTTCTCTTTATTTTTTAGGATATATTTTATTTTTCTTCATTATCTTTAGTTTCCAGGGTTTCTTTTCCACAACAAGACTCACAATCACCATGCTAAGGAAATTCACTACCGACTACTTGCCACAACAACCACAACAGAAACTGGCGATGCCCAGGCAACAACTATGGCTTCGGGAACTACTGATGCCCATGCAAGTGAACCTGCATCGGCAAACATGGATCAAATCAAAGCAATGCTATTCACACGGCACCAGCATTCAACCATCGACTAAAAAATGAATCAAGCAAACGGCACGAAGGAAACTTATCACTCGAGGTGACGACCTCTTCGACTAACTCATTTCATTTAGTTTCTTTTAAATTTTGTTTCACTCTTACATGCATTGAGGACAATGCTTCTCTCGAGTTTGGGGGGGGGGTGTTGGTTTCTAGTTAGTTTCATGTTTAGTTGCATTCATCTTTAGCGATCACATATAGGTTGCATATGTTACTTGCCATGCCTTTAATTTGATTTAATTGCTTAAGACTTGTTGAATATCCAATGATGAATTTTTGTCACTGCACTTAATTGAAAGAACCTTTAATTTTAGGATTACATGAAAAGAACTTAGAATTTTACTATGATGCTGAATTTTTTACACGGTTGTGGCTTGTTGATTGAAAGAAACTTAGTGAACTTAGGTTGCTTAAAATTAGGGTAAATTTAAAATTGAAAATTAAAAGTTAATTTCTTGCTAGAGGTGCCCAAAACTGGCTCTAGTAGTAATTGCTCTTTCTTGCTAGAGGTGCCCGAAACTGGCTCTAGTAGTTAATGCACATTAAAGAATCGCTAGAGGTGCCCAAAATTGGCTCTAGTCGACTAAAATAAAATGAGAAATAGCTTACTTTGCTAGAGGTGCCCAAAATTGGCTCTAGTGAAAATAAAAATAAATGCCCCGATAATTAAATTGATAAAAGCCTATTGTTCACATAGAATCTTGAAAATCAACTTGTACACAACTACGCACACACATTGTCACGAGCATTATAGTTTGGTTCCGGGTAATTTTTTGTGCTATCCAAAAAATTAAAAGGTGATCATACTTTGTGTCACGGTTCCGAGGTTTGAATTCAAGTTTGAAGCATGTCTTTGATGATTAAAGTCTTGGCAGGTAATTGTTAGTTTGCATTGCTTGAGGACAAGCAATAGTTCGAGTTTGGGGGCGTGATAAGTGTTCAAAAGTACTATTTTTATTACCCTTTTTACTCATATTATTGTTAGACTTAAGCTCATATTAGTTGCATAATTAGTTATTCATGCATTAATTCATGTTTCTTTCCACCGTTGAGCTTGATTACATAACTTGGTGATTTTTGTGGAAAAAGATGCTGCTTTGGTGTATTTTTGTGTGTGTATGTGCAAGATCACTTGCCAAAGCAATGCCGAGCTAGTTGCCAGGGCAATGCATGAAGGATATGCCGAGCTAGTTGCCAGGACAATGCATGAAGGAGACGCCGAGCCAGTTGCCATGGCATTTGTCGACAAAGACAAAATGCAATAGGGATGTCGAAATTAATGACTTTACAAGCCCAAGATGACATGGAGCAAGGCCCAAGCCCAAAGGAATTTGATTGCCATGCAGAGATTAAAGAAGAATTAAATTCCAAGAAGATAGGAGAAGTTCTAATAGGAATAAAATTATAATAAAGAATTATATTCTTTAAAGATAATTTAATTCCAACTCAAGCTCCTCCTCAAAGAAGGACTTTGGCCTAGCCCTATAAATAAGAAGGAGATTTCGACAATTCCATAGAGAGGAAGAGGGAAATTTCGACAAGATAGCAAGGAGGGAGAGAGTTCGATTTCTTCTTCTTCTTTGCTTCCATTAGATTCATGGTTTGGGGATTATTCTTTGTATATCTTTTGAACCCAACCATGAACTAACTTGATTGGTTGGGGTTATTGTGTTTTGTTGTTGTGAGAAACAATTGGTTTTTGTTTAGGTAATAAGAGTTTGCACTTTTCTATTTCAAGGTTTATTCATTCTTGGTTCTTATTCTTGTTTGCGAGTGAATTGGGAGAGGATCTCGTAACTTCATCTATTTATCTAATATCGGGAGAGTTAGATTCAAGAAACGAATGAGTATGGTCTTTATTCAATCTATTGATGGTGAAGATTAATCCGGCTTAGGAATAAGTTAAGGATTTCAACGGCTAAGAGGAGCGCAAGATTGGTTGTTGTTCACCCTTGATTCACGCAGGGATGTATTATCAAGGCATGCACAAGTAGCTAGAGTTTCGACTTAGGGATAAGAAGAAACCATTGAAGAACGCTCCGTCGAACCTTGAAGTTGCTGCCCAGACGCCCAAGTAGTTGCCCAGCTACCATCGATTAGTTGCCAAGGCAACCCCGCTGTGCAAGTTGCCACGGCAACTGAGTTGCCCTTGCACTCTTTTACCAAGACGATCCAATCGGCTATCACACCTCAACTCACGATAACCTGACCTATTCTCTTTTTTTCTTTCATCTATTCTTTTAGTTTATTGCTTTTACTTTTCTCGTTAATTAAAACCTCTATTATCAATTGTGTTTTTATTTTCACAGTGCAGTAACTTAAGTAAAGTGGCCCAAACCAATCCCTGTGGAGACGATACTCGATACTTATATCACTTTATTACTTGCGACGTGTATACTTGCACATTTGCGTAGCACTTATCACACGCAACACAGCCTAAGCCTAAGCCTAAACCTAAACTAAATCTAATAATCAAGCCCTAATATTTTTCCCTTTTGTGTAGCCAAAGGATAGCCATTGGATCAAGCCAGATCCAACGATCGTGATCAAACCAAGTGCCTCATCAGACTCCGAGTGTGATACAAGCTTGGGACCATTTGACTCCCACGTGTGTGTGGCATGCACGTGCAAGACCGCTCATCTCCCTATTACCATGAGTCATCATCCAAGTGCTACCACGTCACTCCCAAGATTACATCTGAGCCATTGGATCTTCAAGTAATCTTAGCCATTGGATTAGATCTGATCCAATGGCCAAGAATAAATCTAGTCGATTGAGTCTCTTCACCTTTACCAGCCTCCGACCATGTGGCTTCATCACTAAAAATCTGACCAATCTCTACTGGCTCTCCAACCACCAGCATGGGCCACAAGAACCAAAAAAATTTAAAAATAAGAGCATTAATAGTTTGCTTGTAAACAAAACCCAATAACAAAATCAAAAGATCAGATCTATATCTATTGTAATATCAACCATTTTGTACTTAGATTTTAGAATCAATAACACCAAAAAAAGAAACTTTTAAAGGTAAATTTCTACCTATTTTTATTTTTTGTTCGAATAAAAATATAAAAAGAAAAGGATTGGGTTTTACCATTCAAATCTCGTACAACCACCGTATGGTGGCCGAGGTTGATGCTGCCGATGATCGACACCCCTTTATCTGTGTTTGCTCGCTTTTCTTTTCTTTGTTCCGGTAAAATTTTAAGGTTTAAGGTTTTTAAAAAATAGGATTTCAAAAAAGAGGTTTTCACCTCTGTTTTTTAGATCTAGGGAGATGAGGTTCTATTTTGGAAAACGGTTGCTGGATTCGAGTTTAGGGGGAGGCATGGGTTGTTTTGGTTGTGTGTTTCAAGGTCGCCGGCACCGGCGAGCGGCAGCTGACAGTGTCTAATGGCGGTCGATGCGACGGCACATGGTCAATTTCTGGGTTCTCAGATGAACCAAGGGGAGAGAGTTCAGCATTATGCTCTATTTTTTTGGGGGAGAATTGGGTTAAAATGAGGTTTTTCTAAAAAATGAGTTATATAGTACCCCGGTTTAAAAAGAAAAAGGTTTAATTACTTCATTAAATCCCTCCGTCATTTTAAAATTGCACTCTCAATCCTTCCCCATGGTCGTATCACACACGAAGTTCTTGAAACTTTCAGTTCCATCATTATATCATATTTAGTCTGATTTTTAAAGGGTTAATTCCCTTCTAGTCCTTTTGAATTCTGGTATTGTTTCAATTTACTCCTATTTCTAACGTGTTATTTCCTCTTTTAATCTTTGTTTAACATGCATGTTTAAATTGCAGTGTTGCTTTTTTTTCTTTAATTTCAGTCGTAAATTATGCCTACATATGTTCTTGTGTTTATTTATTTGTTCGTTATATTGTTTAATTTTGTTTTTCATTGTTGTTTATCAATATACTTTTTATATGTATATTATTATCATATATATATATATATTATATAATACAGTTTACATGTATATTATTATCATATTCTTGTGTTTATTTATTTGTTCGTAAATTGCAGTCCTTACATATGTATTATTTTATAGCCCTTGTATATAATACAGTATACATGTATATTATTATCATATATATATAGTATAGTTGTTTTTATTTTATGCTACTCTTTATTTATGTTACTTTTTGTTTTTGCTGATGTTTATATTTGTTCACACACACACATATATATATATGCCACGTATAGTGTTAGGCCTCTTATTCCAGTATTCTAGTAGAAGTGTCATCTCGGTCTCCGGGTATCATCTCCTTTGGTACCATGGATATCGAGGAAAATTTAATTTTCGAGCCATGTATTTTAGAAATTAATTATTAAATTAAATCAAATTTTATATTTTTTAATAATTATAATACGAACCCTTAAGTACTAATTTTGGGCGTAGCTGCTAACCCTTCTCCGTATGTAACCGACTCCTAAACCCAAGTTTTTAAAATCTCTGGTTTTGTTTTCAGTGTCCAGTCTACCAAAGTGGCCAGTGGCGACTCCATGTTTTTTAAATACTGGTTTTTATAACAATTCCTCTTTTAAAAATAATTTTTTAATAAAAGCGGGAACCCCCATATATGATTTCTTAATTTTCATAGCGGGTCGAAAATTAATCGCTACACATTTTTATCATGTTACATAATGAAAGGTGTTGGTTTCCAAGTGGAAGATGTTCATGATCAGGATAATTTGAAGGTCTAATGATGGGTCAAGTACAACATTTAGTGAAATAGTTTAATAAAATAATGACTTCAAATCAAGGGTCACTTCAGATATGGTCCATAATGGTAAGTAAATCTTGTGTGTTCTTGAAAGTTGTTCGAATGGGCCTTTCTTTATTCAATACCTATGTAAGCATTAATTTTGTCCGAGCCTAGTCATTTGGCCCAGATCTAGTGACAAGTGACTGATAACTCTTAGATATCCACATATCTATGCACCTCTTTTACTTGGGGTTTTACTTTGATCATTTATATTATAGTCATTTACTTAGGTTTTCATGCATTATATCTTGTTTTAGGATTTCTACCTTAGTCTGTCAGTACATTCTATATTTATGTCTATATTTCTACACAATCGGTACATTATCTTTATATGATCCCAAGAGCTTAGAAAGATAAAAGAGCTACATTTATATTTTGGGATCACATGATAGTTATTTGTACAAGAGAGCATGGGACCGTATTTGCAAGATGGCCTTCATGGGCGCTCTATTTCTGCTATACAAAAGCCACACAATTCTTGGAGGTATCAGGACCATTATACATCAGAGGCCACAGACTGCACTCTACATCAAGAAAATCGTCAAGTCGAGTCATTAGACAATTTCTAGAGTCGTATGATGGCAACAGCATTAAGAAAAAAGCCTTTGTTGGGACAGGATCACAATGAGGATCAACATTTGTAGCATTCTTATTGGATGCCATTTATCACTCCTCTGCCTATATAGAGAGAAGACCTTTTTACAAGAAAAGATGTAACCCCCTCGACCCGGCCTAGACGCAAGACCGAGCCGAACGAGCTACATTAGGTTTACCGAAGTAAACCGAGAAGAAAATCCTGGAAACACGATCATTTTTTCCTTTTAACTTATCTAGATGCATAATTATTAACCTACATGTACATACTGATCATAGGTGTAAACTCAACTCAATTGGGCATCGAATTGATATCCAATTGACCATAATTGCATCATAGGGACCAAAACGTAAATCTACAAAACTGTAAGAGCTTACTTGAGATCTGATTTACCAATCCACAATTAATCATGTTACAAGCATACATGCCAAATTTTGGCTTAAAACAATCATCTAAACTCATCCAATTGCATACATAACAATCAGGGACCAAAGTGTAACTTTAGAAACTATTTCTTTACAACAAAAGAAGTCATGATCAAATCCATGTGTTTTTCATCTTTCAAATTTGCCCTCAAAGTTTCAAAAATGCCATCCATGGCAAATGTCCAATTTCCCTCCAACTAGACTTTATTTACAACAAGTCTTGAAAATTGCCATTCCATCACCATCTAACTAAATATAGTTAGAATCCAACCAAAAGTAATAAAATACTCATAAAATAATATTTTATGAGTTTTCTATAATTTCTTGAAACTGTCTTTAAAATTTCAGGTCAATTTGATATACCGATAATTACCGAGAAATTTTATCGGATACATTTCGTCTTAGAAATTTTATCTCCAAAATCCATTTCGAATATTATTGACTTAAAATAAATCCTGTTTATCAGTGAAAATATTAAATATGGGACCTTCCCATTAGGTCACCCATCCTTGTACTACTCTAGTTTGAGCAAGCTTAACAATTTCATTCGATCTAAAAATTCTAATAATGCAAGCCTCGTACGAAAAATCTGAGTAACACGGAAATGCCACTCTTAGGGGTGAACTATTCATTTATGGGGTTAACTTACATAACTTTTGGAAATTACACTTTGGTCCCTAAACTTTTTCCAAGTTCATACTTTAACCCTCTAAACTTTCAAAAATTACAATTTGGTCAGTAGTCCAAAAATTGGGATATTACATGAACAACAATTATGGTTTCTAAAGTTTGATTCTTTTGGTTGTTTTTGGTGAATTCTTCATGGGTTTTTGATGTTGGTTGTTTAGCTTCATGAATTGTCGACATAAATTTGGGAGTTTATGGGATTAATATTGGTGTGTTAATTTATGAAATTGAGAATTGAAAGAAGCCATGACTACCTTTATAAGAAAAATCCTTGCTTTTGAGAAATCCTCTCTTGTAGATAATCCTTCTATCACTTGCTGGTAGTTACCCTATCACTTGCTATAAGTACCATGCTCCTCCTATCACTTGCTGGCAGTTACCCTATCACTTGCTATTGAGTACCATGCTTCTCCTATCGCTTGCTTTTGATGTATTTTGCTATTGAGTACCATGCTCCTCCTATCATTTGTTGGGGGTGGTAACAAAGGACTCAGGCGATGGTGAAGGCACCAGTTACGGTTGACAACAATTGCAATAAAGATGAAGATTAAGATTGGAAGGGATAAATTTCAAGACAAAAAGATTTTTGTATTTTTTTGTTTGAAGATGGCAAAATGATAAAAGTTTAGGGGCTAATCTTGGAATTACTCATTTTTATCAATGTGCCACGTCATGAAACTAACCGGGATTAACGTCCTAGTGAGCAAAATGAAATGAAACGAAAAAGTAAGTAACCAAAACCAAACTTTTTCAAAACCGGTGACCAAAATGGAATTGTGATATCCCAAAACTAGGCTTAGAGGAATGTTACCACTTTTGATTCCTAAGTAATTTAGCCTATTGCGAATTAAGGTAGCTAATTTAAGAACTTAGGACTAAAACGAGAAAATGAAGGAAAAAGTGCTTTATGTGCAAGGACTAAAATGAACGATAAGTGTAATAGGAAGATTGTATGATAAAAAAAATTGAAAGATGTCTTGCACACATGGCAATCTTGGAGAAAGGCAAGAGGAAAGGGTCTCGGCCACTTGGTTAAGACTTTCCTTTGTCATCTTCATCCTCCAAACCAAACCCCTTGGCTTGTGATAGAGAGAGTTTTGAGAATTGATGCAAGCTTTCTCCAACCTAGTTAAATTCCTATGTGTAGAACTTGTTTTGCTTGGAAATTAAGGTGATGATACTCTTCTCTTACTTTTGATTAAAATTTCAACTTGATTGATTTCTAATAGCTATCCATGATTCATGTACATGTTAGAAAATATGGTGAATAGATTTCATAACATGTATTTTGGTGCTTTGAATGATGATCTAATTGTGCTTTGTGAAAGACCATGGATAGCATGTTTAGGAACATTCGAATGAAGTTTGGAAAGAACTGATGAATGGTTATGATTTTGTTTAATAACCAAAATGTTAAATTAGTTGATATTGAAATCTTAATACTTGAATTATAATGAACTTTTGGTTGAGACATGTTAATTGTGTAAACTTTGGTTGAAAACAGTTTTAGGTTGAGAGATGTTAATTGTGTAAACTTTGGTTGAAAACAATTTTATGGGTTGTTTCATAGTTAAAGACTGTTTTGAAGCTTAAAAAGCAAAATTTTAAAAGTTAAGGGGGCTAATTCAATGAATTAAAAAAACAATAGAGGATGAATGTTTTATTAGGTTTCAGGGCTATTTTTGTGCATAAATAGAAGCATGAGGCCTATTAAAGTGTAATTAACCATGTATGTCATTGTGTAAACTATTTTGTGAACATATATGTGAAATTGTGAATTATAAGGGATTGATTTGTATTGAAATAAATGCTCGTGGGATGCTTGGTGAATATGTAAATGTGTACATATGAAAATGAAGTGGTTTGAATGAGTAGAAGCATGTTAGGGACTGTTTCGAGTGCACTGAAAGCATGCTAGACTGGTTGAGTTGTATATGTATTTTATACACAAAATTTTGGGACTGTTTTGAATGTATAATGAAATGTAGACTGTTTTGAGTAGTTTAAAAATAGGGGAATTGCTTCATTGATGTGTAGGGACTGATTTATAAGTTTAAAGACTGGTTTTTAGTGTTCATGATTATTGTGGATTGTGTCGGACATTATGAGAATAATTGGATTGTTTCGCAAAGATTTGAATGTTTGGTGGATTGTTTTGATGTGTTTAAATGTGTATGTTTATGCTTGTGGACTATTTTATATGAAATGGGTAGCTGCACATGTGAAATTGAGTGGTGTGCAAAGGAATGAATGTTAGGATCTTTTCTAATGCATTATTTCACCTTTTTTACCTATAGATGAAGAGGAAATTGGAGGATTAAGGACTAAAGAAGGAGAAATAATGGATAAACAAAAAATGGGCCGTGATTCGTGAACATAAGTAGCACGCAATTATATGTGAGTGTAGTTTAAAGTCTCGAGATATATTAAAACTATCCCAAGCATGTTATTCGATTTATTTACATATTGCTTGTACCTTAATCTAAACTATGCTTGTGCTCTAAGCTTGGAACTGAGGTGAGTACTTAAATAAAAGTTCTTTATGATATGCTTTGCGTGAAAAATGCTTGATACGTGTTAAGATAAATCAAATGCTTATATAATAATGTTGGAAAGGATGCTTGATACGTATTTGTGCATACTTGAGTCATGAATAATTATGATATGATCTTTGATTAAGAAAATATGGAGCTATGCTCAACTCTGATCCAAATAAGATACGATAATATTTAAGCTTTGGTCTCGAGTCAGTCATAAGTACAGTTGGCATGCCATAGAGTCTTTAAAGCTCATGTTTGAGGTGGACTACGGTCCCTATGAGGCGAAAATAGGAGGGATGTGTATGATGGTCACTTGGCGACAATAGGAGGGATTGACACCTACAGTATAATTTTTTATCTGGCAGCAATTGGTTGGGGACTAGTGTTCTTAGACTGCTTGATTCTCAAGGCTATATTGAAAAGAAATCTTGAAAGATTATGTGTTGGCTAATGTGACATTGTAGTAACTTGTGACATAAGAATGAAATCGACCTAATTGATTCTTTAATCATTCTTTTCATGCAAGATGTATGTTTTGAAAGCATGTTATATGATTTATTATTTAAATGGAGTCTATTGCTTATTGTCCCGATCGAATGCCTATATATATATATATGAACTTTGGCAATAACTTGTATATTAAGAAAGATACATCTATTGGCTTACTTGGATATTCCATGGAAATAGTTAAATGCTTTATTTTATATGTATTCGAATGATTACTTGTATATCTATGTTTGTTTGATTATATATATGTTCATGTGTATAGATACATATGTTTGGTTCGAATGGTTTACTCAAAGTTGGTTAATCCTTGTTTAAGCTTAGAACTATATTTGTTTGAGATGTTTACTGAAATACTAGTTTTGAACATGGTTTAGCAATCACTTTAAACTACCTCACTAAGTGTATACTTATGAATTCTTTCACTACTTTCAGGGTAAAGGTTTGCTAGTGGTCACTCTTGGAGCTTGGGTTGAACACAAGCACATCAGGTATGTTTTGTAATGTCTTTTGATAGAACTCCTAGACAGGTGGCAACATGTTTTGTATTACATATAGTTTGTTACTTAGACTTGGGTATGTAATGTTTATGTGTAACACTCCCTACCCGGGTTGGCAGGAAATCGGTTCAGGAGCGTTACTAACGTACAATACAAGCCTGAACAAGCAGGAATGGGTTAACTCATCCCTATTAGATGGGTTACTTAACTAGCAAGTTAACAAACATTTCAAACTTATCATATAAGCAATAACCTTTACATACATTATAGGTTACCAAAAATTTCAATTAACATTATCATACAATCATCATCATTCGAAACCACAAAGAAAACAAGTTTCCATTTTTATTTCATTGTTCATTAACTTGATTACATATATCATTTCATGCATAACTTACAAATCAAGATCCATTGCACGTACCTTGATTCCAACCAAGCATATGCCACCCTTACCTTTCGGCGTTTACCATTCAAGCTTATAAAAATACTACAACAAGGTATGTTTACACAAGAGACTATATTCTTTCACAAGACATTTACATAACATAATAGTCTAGGTCAATTACTTTGAACATTCATTAGACACATATCAATACTTATATGCACAGCAAGATACATTTCCATTACATAGAATTATAGTTCATTACTTAATTTACATTAACCACCAAGTTCATAACATGATAGGCCCATTTAAGACATATATACATATACAAGTTCAAGTGTCCAAAATGCATTCACTAGAAATTATATACAACTAAATGCCACCAACTAGGGGAGTACAAAACAAGTATGTCCATACTTTAGCTATGCTTGTGTCTTGCTTCCAGCTCAAGAATTCAGTCTTCAGGATCAAGCAACGATCGAATCCTTTAACCTGTGGTTGGGAAGAATGGAAACAAGAGTGATAAGTACAAGAATGTACTTAGTGAGGTAGTAACTAGTTCTAACCAATTGTTAAGACATGTATCAATTAACTAAGTTTGAGCCTAGTCAAAGTTGGAAGCAGTTCGAATTCAAGCTTTAAATGCATACTTATCATTTTCAAATTTAGTGACATATCATTTCAAGCAAAACATTAGGCACACATCGATGCAAGAAGGATTATAAACCATTCAAGTAGCAATTCAAGTGTCAAGGCATTCAAGTGTCAAGTAATTCAAGTATCAAGGCATTAAAGTGTCAAGTATCATGTAATTCAAGTATCAAGTAGTTCATATATCAAGAAACTCAAGTATCATGTAATTCAAGTATCAAATAGTTCAAGTATCAAGACACTCAAGTATCATGTAAGCTTTACTCTTTAATTATTTCTCATTTTCTTTCTTTAGTTTAAGCCTTTGGTATTTAGTTGTCTAGGTAATCGAGTCTCCAATCAACTGTCGCCACAAGATGTACCATAGTACTCAAGATGTACCATAGTACTGGTCAACCCTCCTACTGTCGCAAAAGACCACACATATGTACCCTCCTTCTGTCGCCAATTAGGGGCCTTAGCCCTAGACTGTAGTCCACCCTGACACAATGAGCTCTAGACTCTAAGGTATGCCCTTCTACCTATGACCACTAACAACCAAGGCTTTGTTCAATTATGAATCACTTATTAAAGTATTATATTTTTATGTCAAGCAATAGCTTATTCAATGATCAATTCAAGTGATACATTGCAAGATCATGTTCATATACACAACCCTTAGGCCAATTGAGCCTTAGCTCCACACTTTACAATTTAATCTTGTCATTCAAGCAAGCAATTAACATATGCCATCTCTTAGGCATCGAGCAAGATCTTTAATTCAAGATTTATATCATGTTATCAAGCATTTAAATCATAATGGTACATCCAAGTATTCATTCGAATTAATCACAGTCAAGGCATCAAGGTTCAAGCATTTGTTTTCACTTTTCTTCCTAGATAATTCAATAACATACATGTTACTATTAAATCCCATGTTTTGGCTTAAACCATTCTTCCACTTTTTCATCAAACTAAGCTTGAATCAAGTATATTAACATGGCATTAAATAACAAGAAATAAACATGCATCTTTGGTTAGGACCTAAGTCCCAACCCTATATTAAACTACACTCACAATACTCCAAGCTTAGCTAATCTTGGATCTAAATCCCCTTGTTTCTAGCTTTCGAATGCTCCTCCTTAGATCATTCTCCAATGTTCTCTTCTCGCTCTAACATTTCATACAAGTAAATCAAGATCAAGACAAGTACATTCATTTATTCAAAACAAGCCAACAATACATAATTCATTCATTTCAAAACATCAAGGTTGTTGCTGCCACTGCCTGGCAGCATGTGCACTTCTTACTAAAATATGAATAACTTTCATTCCGTAAGTCGGAATTTAATTTGGTTTATACCGTTGGAAAGATAACTTAATTTTGTTTCTAAACATATAAGCCTTGTATTTTAATTCTTTTCCAATTAATACAGTGTTTTGTTTAAAGACAGGGCACTTTACAACACTGGACAGCTTGCATTGTCCTTAGTGTTTCATTTCTACAATTCATTCTACACTCCAGAATTTAGTTCTGTTTTATCCTAATGATTTTAGACATATTAAGGCATTGTACATAAAATCTTCAGCCTTAAATTATCTTTGTACAATTTTTGGTGATTTTTCAAAGTTACTGCCCAGAACAGAGTTTTCTGGGCAGATTTCACTAGTTTGAGTTTCTAGCTTCTTTAATCACTTAGATGACATTTCAAACATGTTAATTCAACTTATATACATATTCATACAAGTCCAGGTCAGTTTTATTCTCCTACCAATGTGATCAAAATAGATCATTTTATAAAATCAAACATGTTTACACAATCTTATCCAGTAATGTGATCAAAACAATTTCATGCCATGTTACATTCAAGTCATACCAATTCAGTACTAAATTTTCCAGCAAGTTAATTACTCTATTCAAGTCTCAATTTACTTGGTAATGTGATCAAAACAGGGTAGCATGTATAACCAACATGTTTACACATTTTCAATTAACA
Source organism: Hibiscus mutabilis (assembly GCA_019671005.1). Classification (NCBI taxonomy): domain Eukaryota; kingdom Viridiplantae; phylum Streptophyta; class Magnoliopsida; order Malvales; family Malvaceae; genus Hibiscus; species Hibiscus mutabilis. The sequence goes on along the minus strand of CM033724.1, from coordinate 30,426,920 downwards.
AAACAGTCCCTAGTTAATAGCTTAAAATAAATTTTAACCACATTCGATTTAATTGCCATTTCCAAGGATATATCTGAACAACCACCATGAAGACATTCAACCTCAACAAGATCGGTACTTAGACTATGTAACAAACTCAACAATATAAAAGATTTAATACACATGCATAAAAAATCTACAATTCATGGCATGAAAACTTTCTTCTAGACAATATATTCGTACATGTATCTTATAGACAAGATATACTTAATCTTTAAACAATGATATTCTTCTAAAGATGAGGAGAATAAGTTTTTTACCCTCTTCCTACAGCAGCTAGTCGAAAGAATTTTAACAAAATTTTATGCCCAAACAAAGTATTCACCAAGCTTTGCAATGCATTCACGAGCTCTCTCACACTATCACCATGGTTCGATTCTTTCCTAGGTAAAAGAAGAAGATGACTTATCTTTCTCCACTTCTAGCCGGTTATTCCTTCAAACCCACATGGACAATTATACAATTGACATGTGTATGAACCATAGACTAAATTATTTTTATCATGCAATCTTCCAAAACTCTAAACTTTACATTTTACTCCAATAGAATTGGCACTCAATCTTTATTCTTTTCACATTGGTCCTTTAATCCATTTATAACCTAAAATTTACAATTTAAATTATGGTATTTTCAACATATAAATGTTAACATTTTACTAGGCCACAATTTGGGGTACAAGAAATGCTTCCGACGCTCGGCCAGATATTGTTCACTAATGTATTTCTTCTTGAATTCATCGAGGAAGAATTTCCAAGTTACAGCTTCTGTAGGAGCAGTCAGGGTAGTGGTTTCCCACCAGCTCAGAGCTTCGTCTGCCAACAGGGCTATAGCACATATGAGTTTGTGTTCATCAGAACAGGGTAGTAGGTTGGTTAGGATTCGAGTAGTGGCATCTAACCAATACTCAGCTACTTTAGGATTGGCTTCATCACTACCGGTGAAGTTATAAGCCCGGTGTTGAGCCAGCTTGTCAATAGGAGCTCTAGTTGGATTAGGAACCGGAGGAGAAATAGAATGGTCTCCTTTCAAGGTAGTTACAAGATGATCGAACATCTCCTTCATGCTTAGGAGACATTCCTGCTGCACAGGATTTATAGCAGGAGCTTCCTGTTGAGCAGCAGTTTGGGCTTGGGGTTGAGCTTGCGCTCTAGGTTCAGCTTGTTACTGTGTAGGATTCTGCTCCATCCTCACACTATCCTCTTCATTTGAGGAGCTTACGGGACTTTCATCATCCCGAGCGAGCCTTGTTCAGACATTTTGCCTTCAATGATAACAATTAGGGGTTCGGTTTAGTTAAGCAAAGACACAAGCTATACAATACAAGTCTTCTAGGTGGCACAAGTATCCTATAAGATGCAAGAGAGCTCAGTTCAGTCCTAGAGCCGACTAAAATGCTCTGATTACCAATAAAGTGTAACACCCTCTACCCGGATTGGCATGAAACCGGTTCGGGAGCGTTACTAACGTACAATACAAGCATGAACAAGCAAGAATGGGTTAACTCATCCCTATTAGATGAGTTACTTAACTAGCAAGTTACCAAATATTTAAAACTTATCATATAAGCAATCACCTTTACATACATTATAGGTTACCAAAAATTTCACTTAACATTATCATACAATCATCATGATTCGAAACCACAAAGCAAACAAGTTTCCATTTTCATTTTGTTGTTCATTAACTTGATTATATATATCGTTTCATGCATAACTTACAAATCATGATCCATTGCACGTACCCTAATTCCAAGCAAGCATATGCCACCATTACGTTTCGGCATTTACCATTCAAGCTTATAAAAATACTACAACAAGGTATGTTTACACAAGAGACTATATTCTTTCAGAAGACATTCGAATAACATAATAGTCTAGGTCAATTACTTTGAACATTCATTAGACACATATCAATACTTATATGCTCAACAAGATACATTTCCATTACATAGAATTATAGTTCATTACTTAATTTACATTAACCACCAAGTTCATAACATGATAGGCCCATTTAAGACATATATACATATACAAGTTCAACTGTTCAAAATGCATGCACTAGACATTATATACAACTAAGTGCCACCAACTAGGAGAGTACAAAACAAGTATGTCCATACTTTAGCTATGCTTGTGTCTTGCTTCCAGCTCAAGAATTCAGTCTTCAGGATCAAGCAACGATGGAATCCTTTAACCTGTGGTTGGGAAGAATGGAAAAGAGAGTGATAAGTACAAGCATGTACTTAGTGAGGTAGTAACTAGTTCTAACCAATTGTTAACACATGTATCAATTAACTAAGTTTGAGCCTAGTCAAAGTTGGAAGCAGTTCGAATTCAAGCTTTAAATGCATACTTATCATTTTCAAATTTAGTGACATATCATTTCAAGCAAAACATTAGGCACACATCGATGCAAGAAGGATTATAAACCATTCAAGTAGCAATTCAAGTAGCAAGTAATTCAAGTATCAAGGCATTCATGTGTCAAATAATTCAAGTATCAAGGCATTCAAGTGTCAAGTAATTCAAGTATCATGTAATTCAAGTATCAAGTAGTTAATATATCAAGAAACTCAAGTATCGTGTAATTCAAGTATCAAATAGTTCAAGTATCAAGACACTCAAGTATCATGTAAGTTTTACTCTTTAAATATTTCTTATTTGCTTTCTTTAGTTTAAGCCTTTGGCATTTAGTTGTCCCGATAATCGAGACTCCAACCAACTGTCGCCACAAGATGTATTGTAGTACTCAAGATGTACCGTAGTACTGGTCAACCCTCCTATTGTCACCAAAGACCACACATATGTACCCTCCGTCTTTCGCCAATTAGGGTCCTTAGCCCTGGACCATAGTACACCGTAACACAATGAGCTCTAGACTCTAAGGCATGCTCTTCTACCTATGACCACTAACAACCAAGGCTTTGTTCAATTATGAATCACTTATTCAAGTATTACATGTTTATGTCAAGCAATAGCTTATTCAAGGATCAATTCAAGTGATACATTGCAAGATCATGTTCATATACACAACCCTTAGGCCAATTGAGTCTTAGCGTTACACTTTACAATTTAATCTTGTCATTTGATAAGTGTTCAAAAGTACTATTTTTCTTACCCTTTTTACTCATATTATTGTTAGACTTAGGCTCATATTAGTTGCATAATTAGCCATTCATGCATTAATCCATGTTTCCTTCAATCGTTGAGCTTGATTTCATAACTTGGTGATTTTTGTGGAAATAGATGCTGCTTTGGTGTGTTTTTGTGTGTGTATGTGCAGGATCACTTGCCAAAGCAATGCCGAGCTAGTTGCCAGGGCAATGCATGAAGGATATGCCGAGCTAGTTGCCAGGGCAATGCATGAAGGAGACGCCGAGCCAGTTGCCATGGCATTTGTCGACAAAGACAAAAAGCAATATGGATGTCGAAATTCATGACTTTACAAGCCCAAGATGACATGGAGCAAGGTCCAAGCCCAAAGGAATTTGATTGCCATGCAGAGATTAAAGAAGAATTAAATTCCAAGAAGATAGGAGAAGTTCTAATAGGAATAAAATTATAATAAAGAATTATATTCTTTAAAGATAATTTAATTCCAACTCAAACTCCTCCTCAAAGAAGGACTTTGGCCTAGCCCTATAAATATCAAGGAGATTTCGACAAGATGCATAGAGAGAGCAATAGGGAATTTATACAAGACCAAGAGAGGAAGCAAAGGGGAATTTTCGACAAGCTTCATCTTTTCTTTCTTGTTCGATTGGGTTCATGCTAGGGATTAAATATCTTGTGTTTCTTTGGAACCTAGCCATGAACTAAATTTACTTGGATATGGTTATTGTGTTTTGTGGTTGTGAGAAACTATTGGTTTTTGTTTAGGTAATAAGAGTTTGCACTTTTCTATTTCAAGGTTTATTCATTCTTGGTTCTTATTATTGCTTGCGAGTGAATTGGGAGAGGATCTCGTGATTTCATCCATTTATCTAATATCGGGAGAGTTAGATTCAAGAAACGAATGAATATGATCTTTATGCAATCCAATGATGGTGAAGATTAATCCGGCTTAGGAATAAGTTAAGGATTTCAACGGCTAAGAGGAGCGCAAGATTGGTTGTTGTTCACCCTTGATTCACACAGGGATGTATTATCAAGGCATGCACAAGTAGCTAGAGTTTCGACTTAGGGATAAGAAGAAACCATTGAAGAACGCTCCGCCGAACCTTGAAGTTGCTGCCCGATGCCGCCCAAGTAGTTGCCCAACTAGTCGTCCAAGCAACCATTAATTAGTTGCCAAGGCAACCCCGTCGTGCAAGTTGCCACGGCAACTGAGTTGCCCGTGCACTCTTTTACCAAGACAATCCAATCGGCTATCACACCTCAACTCATGATAACCTAGCCTATCTCTCTCAATTGAATTCATCTTTTCTTTTACTTATTTGCTTTCTAGATTAGTTAAACTTCTATAATCTTTTATTTGTGTTTTTACTTTTTACAGTGCAAGAGACTAGATTCTTGAAGTAGCACCAATCCCTGTGGAGACGATATCTTTTATACTATAACTTGCGACGTGTATACTTGCACAATTGCGTAGCACTTATTACGCGCAACAAGTTTTTGGCGCCGTTGCCGGGGATTGGCAATAGCGACTTTGTTTTTACTTTCTTGCACTTTCTTTTTATTTTATTTTTCTTGTTTACAATTCAAAGGGCTAACAAACTTTGGTTTTGCATTGGTATATGACCAGGGCGAGACTGACTTCACCAGAATATCCCTTTGATCCAGAAATTGAACGAACCTTACAAAGACTTAGACGAAGGATAAGAGAAGCAATGGCAAATCAAGACGGCAATATGAATCAAGATGTTCGAGCAGGAGGAGGAGTGATTCTTGCACGAAACAGAACTATTCGAGACTATCTTGAAGAAGATCTTGATGGACTTAACCCAGGAGTTGTCGCACCTGAAATTGAAGCCGACCATTTTGAGTTGAAACCGGTAATGTTTAATATGATCAACACAATTGGTCAATTTGGCGGCTCAGCAACTGAAGATGCACGGCAACATCTAAAATCTTTCCTCGAGATTTGCAACTCGTTCAAGATACATGGAGTCACCCCCGATGTCCTACGATTAAGATTATTCCCCTATTCACTGAGGGATAGGGCGAAAGCATGGCTGAATAGCATTCCTGCCGGATCCATAGCATCTTGGACTGATCTTTGTCGTGATTTCCTTGCTAGATTTAATCCTACAAATTTGACTGATAAGCTTCGTAACGACATTACTTCTTTTCAGCAGGCAGATGATGAATCCATGTACGAGGCTTGGGAGCGATATAGAGAACTTCTACACAAATGCCCTCTACACGGATTCCCGGTGTAGACTGAAGTAACAATGTTTTACAACGCCGTGAATACACCAACAAGGATGATGCTAGACGCCTCAGCAAACGGCATACTCCTAGATAAGTCACCGGAGGAAGCAATGCAAATTTTAAACAGGCTGGCCAAGAATGACTATCAATTCCCATCTACTAGAAGAGGAGGAGTTAGACGCTGCCACAATACATGAACTAGGATCATCAGATTCAATTTCGCACACAATTGGCGCTTTAACCAAGATGGTCCAGAACATGCAAAAACCAAACAACACACATGAAGTCAAGGTAATGGATTCTTTTTGTGAGTTATGTGGTGATAACCATAATTCTTTTGAATGTATGCACTCGAATCCGGCTTCTATGTGGGGAATTACAATCGAGCAACAACATGATGTCCAATACATACAATCCAGCTTGGAAGAAGCACCCAAATTTTTCATGGAGTAATCCCAACAATGCTCTAAACCAGAACAATCAGAATGCACAAGCATCGGGATTCGAAGAGAATATGCCACGACAACGGATGCCGCGGCAACAACCGAAGCGACATCTAGTTCTTTGGAAAATTCTCTAAATGCTTTTATGATGAAAACTGAATCTTATATGGCTGAGAATAGTAATTTCATAAAAAGAACTGATGCTTTTATTAACAGGGACCGAGATGAGATTGCAAAACCAAGAGGCGGCAATCAAATCATTGGAAAATCAAGCCGGACGGTTTGCTCAAAATCAACACACCGGACCACAAGGAGGTTTACCTAGCGATACTGAAGTCGCAAGAGGAACTGCCATGAGCAATGTAAGGCAATCACCACCAGAAGTGGCCAACAACTTAGAGAGGTTCAAACCCGCCCATCAAACAAAACTCCACAAAAAGATCAAGATGAACCTAGCGGCAAGGCCTCAGATACTGAACCAGGAATTGCCGCGGCAACCGAAAATAAACATGCCTCGGCAACCGACGACGCCTCGGCAACCTGCGATAAACATGCCTCGGCAACCCCATTTGATAATGCCTCGGCAACTCCAGATGTCTCGGCAATGCCGTCAATCAGGTTTCAAACCAATGAAAGGATCGAAGATATCCGACTTCCACCACCATTCCCACAAAGGTTGAAGCGACAAAAGCAAGAATACCAATTCAAAAAGTTTCTTGATATCCTAAAGCAAGTCCACATCAACTTGCCATTGGTGGAAGCAATTGAACAAATGCCAAACTATGCCAAGTTCCTTAAAGACATTGTGTCCAAAAGAACAAGGCTAGGAGAGTTTGAAACAGATTGCGCGACGGAGGGATGCATGGCAATGTTGCTGTCGTATGCCACCCAAGTTGAAGGATCCCGAAAGTTTCACAATACCCTGTTCTATTGGAAATCACTATGTCGGGAAAGCACTCTGCGACCTAGGGGCTAGCATAAACTTGATGCCTAAATCGGTTTTCCAAAAACTAGGAATCGGGAAGGCAAGACCTACAATGATTATGCTGCGCAGCTAGCCGACAGATCCTATGTGCATCCAGAGGGAAAAATCGAGGACATACTGGTAAAAGTTGATAAATTTATTTTTCCCGCTGACTTTATTGTTTTGGATTGTGAAGTAGATGAGCATGCACCTATCATTCTCGAGAGACCATTCCTAGCGACAGGGAGAACCTTGATTGACGTTGAAAAGGGAGAACTCACAATGAGGGTGAATGACCAACATGTAAAACTAAATGTGTTCCAAACACTAAGGCATGCCGATGATCCAGAAGAATGCCAACTACTTCATGCCACGACAGAGTTTAACTTCGATGAGGAATTTAGTTGCCTCGGCGACTATATTGCCGAACACGAGGAACATGAGTAGTATGAAGAACCGGTCGATGAGGAACAACCAGAAGAGGCAAATTGGCTAGTCAATCGACCAGGTACATACTTTGAACCACTGGACTACTCAGGTAAGGAAGGTAAGCTCGAAAAACCCTCTATCGAAAATCCACCAATTCTTGAGTTGAAACAATTGCGAGCAATCAAATATGTATACTTAGGGATCGATAATACATTACCTGTAATTATTTCCTCTAAGTTACAGCCTGAGCAGGAAAAGAAGCTGATCAACATGTTGAAGCTACATAAAAAGGCAATAGGGTGGACAATTGCCGACTTGAAGGGAATTAGCCCGGCGGTGTGCATGCACAAGATCTTGTTGGAAGATGATCACAAACCTTCAATTGAGGCCCAGAGGAGACTGAATCATGCCATGAAAGGGGTTGTAATGAAAGAAATCATCAAGTGGCTTGACGCGGCATTATATACCCTATCTCCGATAGTATGTGGGGTAAGTCCGGTACAATGTGTACCGAAAAAGGGAGGTATAACAGTGGTAAGCAATGAAAATAATGAACTTATCCCAACCAGATCAGACCGGTTGGAGGGTTTGTATGGACTATCGAAAGCTAAACAAAGCCACTAGGAAAGATCACTTCCCATTACCCTTTATTGATCAAATGCTTGACCGTCTTGCAGGTAAACCCTTTTATTGTTTTCTTGATGGTTATTCAGGTTACAATCAAATTTCCATAGCACCAGAAGATCAAGAAAAGACAACCTTCACATGCCCATACGGTACTTATGCCTTCCAAAGGATACCGTTCGGATTGTGTAACGCCCCGGCAACCTTCCAAAGATGCATGATGGCACTCTTTTCAGACATGGTCGAAGACTTCCTTGAGATCTTCATGGATGATTTTTCAGTTTTTGGTAATGACTTCGACGGTTGTCTCGGCAATTTAGAGAAGGTGTTGGCAAGATGCAAAGAAACGGATTTAGTCCTCAATTGGGAGAAATGCCACTTTATGGTAGATGAAGGAATAGTGCTCGGCCACAAGATTTCATCCAAGGGAATTGAAGTAGACAAAGCCAAGGTGGACGTAATCGAGAGATTACCCCCACCAAATTCGGTTAAAGGAATTCGAAGTTTTCTCGGACATGCAGGTTTTTACAAGAGGTTCATTCATAATTTTTCTAAAATCACTAAACCTTTGTGTAATCTGCTTGAACAGGATAAAGTCTTCGATTTTGATGATTCTTGCACTCAAGCATTCGAAACCCTAAAGAAAAAGCTTGCCTCAGCACCCATTGTCTTCCACCGGATTGGACGCTACCTTTTGAGCTCATGTGTGATGCAAGTGATTTCGCGGTAGGAGCAGTCCTAGGCCAACGCACAGGTAAGACCTTCCATGTGATATACTACGCTAGTAAAACTCTTAATGGTGCTCAAGTGAATTACACAACAACGGAGAAAGAGTTACTAGCTGTAGTTTTCGCATTTGACAAGTTTAGATCCTATTTAATTGGTACAAAGGTAATTGTTCATACGGACCATTCGGCAATCAAATACTTATTTGCTAAAAAGGATGCTAAACCTCGTTTGATTCGTTGGATATTGCTTTTACAAGAATTTGATATTGAAATTAAGGACAGGAAAGGAACAGAAAATCAAGTGGCCGATCACTTATCACGTTTGGAACGCAATAGGGAGGAGGATGCGGATCTAGAGATATGCGATGCATTCCCGGATGAACAAATTCTAATTGCCTCGACAACCCTCAATGCCTCGGCAACCCATGACGTCTCAGCAACCATGGATGCACACGCCTCGGCAACTCTCGACGCCGTAGCAGTCTTTGACGCGCACGCCTCGGCAATTCTGGGAGCAGACACTACGGCAGCACATGCCTCGGCAATACCCTGGTACGCAGATTTAGTTAACTTCCTTGTTTGTGGTATTTTTCCGTATGGCATTACTCACCAAGGGAAGAAGCGGTTCCGCCATGATGCTAAGCATTACTTTTGGGACGAGCCTCTTTTTTTTAAACAATGTGCAGATCAGGTTATACGCCGATGTGTCCCTGAAGAAGAGCAACAGAATGTACTCCGGCAATTCCATTCTTCACCCTATGGAGGACATTTTGGAGGAACTCGTACCGCGGCCAAAGTCTTGCAATCCGGTTTGTATTGGCCAACATTGTACAAAGATGCCCAAGACTTTTACAAGCAATGTGATCGTTGCCAGAGGACGGGCAATATCTCTAGGCGACATGAGATGCCACTCTAGAACATCATCGAGGTGGAACTGTTCGATGTATGGGGATCGATTTTATGGGACCTTTCCCATCTTCATTCGGCAACCTCTACATCTTACTCGCCGTCGACTATGTGTCTAAATGGGTAGAGGCAGCTGCAGTTCCCAACGACGATTCTAAGACCGTGCAACGATTCCTGCAGAAAAACATATTTACACGATTTGGGATGCCGAGAGCAATTATCAGCTACGGGGGCAAGCATTTTGACAACAGACTAATTGCCAAGATGTTGCAACGCTTCGGCATAGCACACAAGATCGCCACGACATATCACCCACAAACCAACGGGCAAGCAAAAATTTCCAACCGGGAGTTGAAGGGAATACTCGAGAAAGTTGTAAATCCCTCAAGGAAGGATTGGTCATTAAGACTAGATGACGCACTTTGGGCATATCGCACTGCATTCAAAACACCATTAGGTATGTCCCCCTTCCGGCTTGTCTATGGTAAAACATGCCATCTACCGGTGGAAATCGAGCACAAGGCGTACTGGGCAATCAAGACCGTGAATATGGATTGGGAAAGTGCCGGACAAAAGCGCTTGATGGATCTCAATGAGATAGAAGAATTTCGTGCACTCGCCTATAACAATGCACGAATCTACAAGGAGAAAACAAAGCGATGGCACGACAAGAAACTATTGCCACGGCAATTCACGCCAGGGCAACTAGTTCTCCTATTCAATTCTCGGCTAAAACTTTTCCTGGGAAAGCTGAAATCAAGATGGTCGGGACCATTTGAAGTCATCAAACCATTCTCCCATGGCGCCGTGATAATCAAGTCCATCTCTGACAACCATGAATTTAAAGTTAATGGACAAAGATTGAAGCACTACAATGGTGCCCATGTGGAACGTAACAAGGAAGTGGTCAATTTAGGAGATGCATGAGCATGCTCTCCCTTTTGATATTTTTATTTTTATTTTTATTTATTTTTGTTTTTGTTTTTGTCGATTACTTAATTATTTATTTTTCATTTTTTTTCGATTTTTTTATTATTTTATTATTTTGCCGATTATTAGTAGTTTTAGAATAGATTTTTTTTATTCAAGTCTAAGAATCCTATTACACATCTTTATTTATTTTCTTTATTAGTTTATCTTTAATTTTAATCCTTATTCGATTTGTTTTTGAATTGTAGGAAAGGAAGTTCAAGATAAAGAAGGAATTCTAAACCAAGTAGGAAAACATCTTCAACAAGGAAACTAATGGGCTGAATCTAAGGCTTATATAAAGCCTCCAATTCATCCTAACCAAAACCCCTTTGTCGAAAATTCCTACCAAACCCTAAACCCTTTTTCGATTTCCCCCAATCCAACCACCTATCTTTTCTATAAAACCCATCACCCTTAACCTATTCCTACTTTCTATCTTGCAACTTTTTAGTTTCTTTTCTTTTCTTTGTTTTTACTCACAACCAAGATCATACATGGCATCCAAGATTAAACTTTTAGTTAATCCAAGTTCCTCCAAAGAACCAAGATACAAGAAGTTTGCTACACCGGCGGTTCAAGAAAGATTTCAATCCTAGTTTGAAAGCCAGAAGATTCATGAAGAACAAGGCTTTGAATACTCCAACTCTCATCAAGATTTCGGCCCTGAACCATTCATCTTCAAGAGGATTGCACATCAAAAGTGGCAAATTTTTTGCCATCAACCGGAACCGGGTAACATCTCATGGGTAAGAGAATTCTATGCTCACTCACCTAACCCGGATAATCCTTATGTTTTTGTTCGTGACAAGGCCATACTTATAAGTCCCGAAAGCATCAACACCTTTTACGGACTTTACATTGAGAAGGATGAGCATCAAGCCTTCGTTGACCAAATCAATCCCAAGCAACTCGACAAGGTGCTTCAAGAACTCACTCAACCGGGAACTCATTGGAACGACGGTAAATACAAGGGCACGGTAAATCGCCTTCGGCTTAAACCCGAGGCAAAACTATTGAATAAGTTTGTTAAAACTTCTTTAATGCCCTCCACACACAATACTACCATTGATATACCACGTCTTTTGCTCATACATTCTATTTTGCATAATCGCATCATTAACATTGGAATAATTATTTGTGATGAGATTTTTGTATACAGCTCAAAAGATAAGGGTTATCTTTTATTCCCTTGCTTAATTTCTAATCTTTGCAAGGAGATGCATGTCCCGAGTGAGTCCACCGATGAAAAGGCCCTACCAAGTCTGGTTGGAATCAAGCACTAATCCGGAAGCTAATGGGAGAGGCACCGGGAGATTCTTCAAGGCCTCCAATTGCCACGGCAACCCCTGCTGCCGCGGAAATCCCTAATGCCCAAGCACCTAACGCTAGGGCAACTCGGCCATTAATCCCGGGACACTTTGAAGCACTTTTGCACCCATTGGCAAGCCGCCTAAGGCAAATTGAAGATCGGCAACTAATGTTCATGCGGTACATGAAGGAGTACAACAATGCCATCACCCAAGTCATCCTAGAAAAGTACTCGGACAATCGTGTGCCGTTCCCAATCTTTCCCGCCGAGATTCTTGCCCCGGCAACCAAGGAAGCAGACGCCACGGCAACCAACCCTGACGATGCCCCGGCAACCACTGCAAAAGCCCAAGGTAAAGCACCTATGCCCGAATCAACTCCTACGGAATCATTTTCTGATTTTTTAGATTCGGACGAGTCCTCCATTGAACCAATAAAGACCGCACCAATTGAATCCTCCAAACGAAAAGCCATTGACATTGATGAAGAGGATGATGAGGACAACCCCGTACGAGGATCGATTCCACCACCGGCAACAAGAAAACAACCATCGCGTTCAAGCAAGAAAATCGAGACGCCAACTAGAAGGAAACTAATCATCTACGATGACGAACTCTCGGAATAAGTCCTCGTATGCATTTTTATTTTTATTTTTCGTTATTTTTATGCATGCATTGAGGACAATGCCTCACTCGAGTTTGGGGGGGGATTGTTATTAGTAATTACCATGTTTAGTTACATTAATCTTAAGCATTACATTTAGGATACATAAATTGCTTGCCATGCCTTTAATTAGAACAATAATTGCTTAGATTTGATGAATATTCAATGATGACTTTACCAATGCACTTAATTGATAGAATTTTTCTTCTAGGATAACCATGGAAAAAGAAACTTAGAATTTTACTATGATGCTAAATTTGATGAAACACTGTTGTGGTTTGATTGATTTAAGGAGTTCTAGTAAACTTAGGTTGATAATTAACTAATTGGGGGATTAGAATAAAAATTGGATGAATGCTAGAGGTGCCCGAAATTGGCTCTAGCATATGCTAAAAAAATTGATCACTAGAGGTGCCCGAAACTGGCTCTAGGAGGCGTTAAAATTTTTTTTAACTAGAGGTGCCCGAAACCAGCTCTAGTCGATTAAATTAACTTAAGAAAACTAAAAATAAAACATTAGAGGTGCCCGAAATTGGCTCTAGTTAAAACATGTTAAAAAGAACCCAATGAAGTAATTTGAAAACCTATTGTTTGCATAGAATCTGAAAAATCAACTTGCACACAACTCCGCACACACTCACAAGCATTATAGTTTGATTCAGAGTAACTCCTCAGTTTTTCGAAAAATAAAAAGCCAATCATACTTTGTGCCCCGGTTCAGAGAATTGAAATCAAGTTCAAAGCTAAGTTTGTGAAAATTTGAAGTCTTGGCAGGTAATTATGAGTTTGCATTGCTTGAGGACAAGCAATAGTTTGAGTTTGGGGGTGTGATAAGTGTTCAAAAGTACTATTTTTCTTACCCTTTTTACTCATATTATTGTTAGACTTAGGCTCATATTAGTTGCATAATTAGCCATTCACGCATTAATCCATGTTTCCTTCAATCGTTGAGCTTGATTACATAACTTGGTGATTTTTGTGGAAATAGATGCTGCTTTGGTGTGTTTTTGTGTGTGTATGTGCATGATCACTTGCCAAAGCAATGCCGAGCTAGTTGCCAGGGCAATGCATGAAGGATATGCCGAGCTAGTTGCCAGGGCAATGCATGAAGGAGACGCCGAGCCAGTTGCCATGGCATTTGTCGACAAAGACAAAAAGCAATATGGATGTCGAAATTCATGACTTTACAAGCCCAAGATGACATGGAGCAAGGTCCAAGCCCAAAGGAATTTGATTTCCATGCAGAGATTAAAGAAGAATTAAATTCCAAGAAGATAGGAGAAGTTCTAATAGGAATAAAATTATAATAAAAAAATATATTCTTTAAAGATAATTTAATTCCAACTCAAACTCCTCCTCAAAGAAGGACTTTGGCCTAGCCCTATAAATATCAAGGAGATTTCTACAAGATGCATAGAGAGAGCAAGAGGGAATTTATACAAGACCAAGAGAGGAAGCAAAGGGGAATTTTCGACAAGCTTCATCTTTTCTTTCTTGTTCGATTGGGTTCATGCTAGGTATTAATTATCTTGTGTTTCTTTGGAACCTAGCCATGAACTAAATTTACTTGGCTATGGTTATTGTGTTTTGTGGTTGTGAGAAACTATTGGTTTTTGTTTAGGTAATAAGAGTTTGCACTTTTCTATTTCAAGGTTTATTCATTCTTGGTTCTTATTATTGCTTGCGAGTGAATTGGGAGAGGATCTCGTGATTTCATCCATTTATCTAATATCGGGAGAGTTAGATTCAAGAAACGAATGAATATGATCTTTATGCAATCCAATGATGGTGAAGATTAATCCGGCTTAGGAATAAGTTAAGGATTTCAACGGCTAAGAGGAGCGCAAGATTGGTTGTTGTTCACCCTTGATTCACGCAGGGATGTATTATCAAAGCATGCACAAGTAGCTAGAGTTTCGACTTAGGGATAAGAAGAAACCATTGAAGAACGCTCCGCCGAACCTTGAAGTTGCTGCCCATTCGCCCAAGTAGTTGCCCAACTAGTCGCCCAGGCAACCATTAATTAGTTGCCATGGCAACCCCGTCGTGCAAGTTGCCACGGCAACTGAGTTGCCCGTGCACTCTTTTACCAAGACAATCCAATCGGCTATCACACCTCAACTCACGATAACCTAGCCTATCTCTCTCAATTGAATTCATCTTTTCTTTTACTTATTTGCTTTCTAGATTAGTTAAACTTCTATAATCTTTTATTTGTGTTTTTACTTTTTACAGTGCAAGAGACTAGATTCTTGAAGTAGCACCAATCCCTGTGGAGACGATATCTTTTATACTATAACTTGCGACGTGTATACTAGCACAATTGCGTAGCACTTATTACGCGCAACATCATTCAAGCAAGCAATTAACGTATGCCATCTCTTAGGCATCGAGCAAGATCTTTAATTCAAGATTTATATCATGTTATCAAGCATTTAATCATAATGGTACGTCGAAGTATTCATTTGAATTAATCACAGTCAAGGCATAAAGGTTCAAGCATTTGTTTTAACTTTTCTTCCTAGATAATTCAACAACATACATGTTACTATTAAATCCCAAGTTTTAGCTTAAACCACTCTTCCACTTTTTCATGACAACTAAGCTTGAATCAAGTATATTAACATGGCATTAAATAACAATAAATAAACATGCATCTTTGGTTAGGACCTAAGTCCCAACCCTATATTAAACTACACTCACAATACTCCAAGCTTAGCTAATCTTGGATCCAAATCCCCTTGTTTCTAGCTTTCGAATGCTCCTCCTTAGGCCCTTCTCTAATGTTATCTTCTTGCTCTAACATTTCATACAAGTAAATCAAGATCAAGACAAGTACATTCATTTATTCAAAACAAGGAAACAATACATAATTCATTAATTTCAAAACATCAAGGTTGCTGCTGCAACTGTCTGGCAGCATGTGCACTGCTTACTAAAATATGCATAACTTTCATTCCGTATGTCGGAATTTCAATTCGTTTATACCATTGGAAAGCTAACTGAAATGTATTTCTAACCGTATAAGCCTTGTATTTTAATTCTTAGCCAATTAATACAGTTTTCTGTTTAAAGATAGGGCAATTTACAACACTGGACAACTTGCACTATCCTTAGTGTTTCATTTCTACAGTTCATTCTAAAATCCAGAATTTAGTTCTGTTTTCTCCTAATGATTTTATACATATTAAGGCATTTTCCATAAAATTTCCAACCTTAAATTCTCTTTGTACAAGTTTTTCTTATTTTTCAAAGTTACTGCCCATAACAGAGTTTTTTGGGCAGATTTCACTAGTTTGAGTTTCTAGCTTCTTTAATCACTTAAATGAAGTTTCAAACATGTTAATTCAAATTATATACATATTCATACAATTCTAGGCCAGTTTTATTCTCCTACCAATGTGATCAAAATAGAGCATTTTATATAATCAACCATGTTTACACAATCTTATCTAGCAATGTGATCAAAACAATTTCATGCCATGTTACATTCAAGTCATACCAATTTAGTACTAAATTTTCCAGCAAGTTAACTGCTCTATTCAAGTCTCAATTTACTTAGTAATGTGTTCAAAACAGGGTAGCATGTATAACCAACATGTTTACACATTTTCAATTAACAAAACAGTCCCTAGTTAATAGCTTAGAATAAATTTTAACCACATTTGATTTAATTGCCATTTCCAAGGATATATCCGAACAACCACCATGAAGACACTCATTCTCAACAAGAACGGTACTTAGACTATGTAACAAACTCAACAATATAAAAGCTTAATACACATGCATAAAAAATCTACAATTCATGGCATCAAAACATGCTTCTAGACAATATATTCATACATGTATCTTATAGACAAGATATACTTAATCTTTAAACAATGATATTCTTCTAAAGATGAGGATAATAAGTTTTTTACCCTCTTCCTACAGCAGCTAGTCGAAAGAATTTTAACAAAATTTTTTGCCCAAACAAAGTATTCACCAAGCTTTGCAAAGAATTCAAGAGCTCTCTCACACTATCACCATGGTTCGATTCTTTCCTAGGTGAAAGAAGAAGATGACTTATCTTTCTCCACTTCTAGCCGGTTATTCCTTAAAACCCACATGGTCAATTATACAATTGACATGTGTATGAACCATAGACTAAATTATTTTTATCATGCAAACTTCCAAAACTCTAAACTTTACGTTTTACTCTAATAGAATTGGCACTCAATCTTTTTTTCTTTTCACATTGGTCCTTTAATCCATTTATAACCTAAAATTTACAATTTAAATTATGGTATTTGCAACGTATAAATGTTAACATTTTACTAGGCCACAATTTGGGGTATTATATTATGCATTTGGTTTACTTTTAAACTTGTAATGTCCTATCTAATGTTTAATATGGTTATATAGCTTAAGTTGGTATGTAATGGCCTTGATTTAATTCTACATATGTATATGATCTAGTGTGCCTTTTAGTTGTTGTTTGATGAATCTTGTTTGTTGATTGAGAGTATACTTAAGTAGTTTTTGGTTGATTTAAATACTTGATGAATCAGTTTAGATGGCATGTTATTCGAATGGTTAATTGTTGGGCAAGCTATGCTAGCATGTTTTCATTAGTTGTATGGATGATTCGATAGATTAGTATGATGTGTAAATGATGAATCGATGTTGATTAGTTGCTATGTTATTCGAATGTGTGAGGTAATACTTGGTGATATAAGTTGGCTTCTAACATGCTAATAACCTTGATATCTTTTCCATGCTTGTTCGAATGTAGCATTGTGAATCTTCTAAACTTGATTAATCAAATGGAATTTGTATTGGTATGAAACAAGACAAATCTGGTATGTTTGGGTAAGTCTCGAATAATGCCACATTGATCTTGAAGTCTAAAGTAATTGCTTGATGTTGTATTTCAATGCTTGCCTTTCATTCGAATGGTGGTCCTCAAGTAAGTTAAACAATTAAATTGCTAATAAGGAAATAGGTTATCTAAGGTCTAAGCATGATTTTTTTTTCATTTATTGAGTCTATATGCTGATTTTTGTGCTTCTATCTGCTTGAATGGCTATGCTTCTTTTTGTTGGTTGGTGTATCTTCGTTGATAGATTGTTGTGAAAGTGCTTGTTAGTTAGGTAGTACTCCTTAACTCGGTTTATCTCCTAAATCGGTTTAGGGGTGTTACATTTTGGTAATCAGAGCTAAGGTTTAGTCATTCCTAGGACTAAACCGAATCTTATTGCATCATTATTCATTACATGTGCCACCTAGGAGTTATATGGACATGTACTTGTGATCTTATAAGTTCTATTTTATGTGTTTGATCTATAGTAATGTCTAAGACATGCTTAGGCCGGAATGATGAGAGCCTGGCTGGTTCTTCCACTGAAGGAGGGAGCGTGAGAATGAATCAAGGGCTGCAAGAGCCTCAAAAGGCTGCTGAGCCTCAATAGGAAGGTCCTGTGATTCATCATGTTCAACGGGAGTGTCTCCTCAGCATGAAAGAGATGTTCGATCAACTTGTTACCTTCTTAAGGAAAAATCCTCAAATTCCTCCCACTCCCCTATAGTAGTGTCAAAGAGAGCTCCGATTGATAAATTAGCTCAACATCGAGCTTATACATTTACTGGAGTGGATGATGAAAAGCTAGAGGATGCTAAATATTGGTTAGAAGCCACTACTAGGATTCTAGCCAAGCAATTACAATATTCTAATGAACATAAGCTAGAATATGCTATAGCTCTTCTAGCTGATGAAGCTTTGACTTGGTGGGAAACTACGATCCTGACTGCTCTTGCCAATCTTGTCACTTTGGAATTCTTCCTCAAAGAATTTCGAAAGAAGTACGTAAGCGAGCAATACCTCGCTGAATGCAGGAGGCGTTTCTTGTATCTGAAGCAAGGAGGTAGACCAATATTCTGCAAATATTGCAAATACGAGTCTAAATTTATCAAGAAATAAGAAGACAAATGCCAGATGTTTATCGATGGACTCAACGATTAATTGGGCCCGATGTTCACAGTTCTGGAATTACCAATTTCCAAGATTTGGTGAACCGAGCTATTGCCACGAAGGCTAAGATGAAAACATCCAAAAAGAGAAAGGGGAATCACTATCGGAATGATAAAAGACTGAGAGATGATGGTAAACCCCATTGGCAGTTCAAGAAGCCAAAGCACCAAGGAGGAAACTCGTCGAATTTCCACTCTACCCTTAAGAGTAATTTCATGCCCAAACCTTATATTGTGGTTAGATATTCTACACCATCTGTCTCCGTAAATAGAACGAGGAATTCTGGAAGGGATTCACAAGCCCCTATTTGCAAATTTTATCAAAAAAATCACGAGGGCCAATGTAGGAGACAAACAAATGCTTGTTTCTTCTGTGGAAGATCAGATCACTTCATCAAAGAATGTCGTCAGAATCCAAACAAGCTTCCAACTCATGTATTGAAGAGTTCAAACCCTACTCAATCACCTCGGGGGAAAGGGCCAAAGCAAGCTCAATCTGGCAATTATGAAAGGAATCGGGGTCAAGTCTCAAGTGCTACGCATCAGGAATCTAGAGCTCATGCTCGAGTATACCATGTTTGAGGCTGAGTAGAGGAAAACTCCCCAGATGTAATAGTAGGTACAATTAAACTGTACTCCCATCCTGTTTATGCCTTATTTGACTCTGGTTCAACACATTCTTTCATTTGTTCTACCCTGATTGAAAGATTTAAGTTAAAATTTGAACCTTCAAATTGTGACCTG
The DNA here is from genome assembly GCA_019671005.1 of Hibiscus mutabilis. NCBI lineage: Eukaryota > Viridiplantae > Streptophyta > Magnoliopsida > Malvales > Malvaceae > Hibiscus > Hibiscus mutabilis. Next base: position 30,407,719 of record CM033724.1, on the reverse strand, counting down.
ATTGCTACCAATCATTTAGGGGATAAATTTATTGTAAATCAAGTATGTAAGGATTTTCCTTTGTTTGTTCAAGGCATTCCTTTTTCGGCTGATTTATTAGCCCTACCTTTCAATAAATTCGACCTTATTTTGGGTTTAGACTGGTTAGGCAAACACCATGCTTAGGTAGATTGTTCAAAAATGAGACTTTTCCTTCTTGGGTTAGGAAAAGAATCAATAATCTTGTTAGATAATAAACCACCTGAACTGACTCTTACGTTTGCTGCCATATCTGATATAAATGAAATCAAACCCTCCTTTGAATCCATCTTAACTATCTCTGAATTCCCTGGTGTATTTATCAAGGAATTGTTGGGATTACCTCCAACTCAAGAAGTCAAATTCAGAATCGAAGTTCAACCAAGAACTACCCAGTCTCCATCACTCCCTATCGGATGGCCCTTGTTGAACTTAAGGAACTTAAGAGCTAGTTACAAGATCTGCAAGATAAGGGCTTCATCAGACCAAGTTATTCACCATAGGGAGCCCCGGTTCTTTTTGTAAAAAAGAAAGATGGATTGATGAGGCTTTGCATCGACTATCGACAATTAACATTCTTACCACCAAAAACAAGTATCCGTTGTCGAGAATCAAATACTTGTTTGATCAACTTAAGGATGCTATAGTAGTCTCCAAGATTGTTCTCCGATCAGGGTACTATCAGATGAAGGTTAAGGAATTTGATGTCCCTAAAAAGGTATTTAGAACTCGATATGGTCAGTATGAATTCCTTGTGATGCCTTTTGTCTTAACGAATGCCCTTATCGCGTTTATGGACCTTATGAATCGAGTCTTTAAATCCTATTTGGATAAGTTTGTAGTAGTCTTTATTGACGACATCCTTATCTACTCCAAGGATAAGGATGACCATTCAAAACACCTTTGAATTGTTCTACAAACTCCCCGAGCCAATCACCTCTATGCCAAGTTCAACAAATGTGAATTTTGGCTACCTGTAGTGTCATTCCTCGACCATGTAATTTCTGGTGAAGGAATCAAGGTTGATCCAAAGAAAATCCAATCCATTATTGATTGGAGACCTCCGAAGAATGCTAGTGAACTTAGAAGCTTCCTAGGATTAGCCGAATATTATCATAGTTTCGTTAAGGGATTCTCCATCATGGCTGCTCCTATGACCAAACTTCTTCGAAAAGATATGCCATTTATTTGGTCAGAAAGTCAACAACGAATCTTTGTTCAATTAAAGCAAGTCCTTACCAATGTTCTAGTTCTGACCCAACCTTAATTAGGTAAAGACTATACGGTCTTTAGTGATGCATCACACCTCGGTCTGGATGTGTTCTCATGCAAGAAAAGAAGGTAGTAGCTTATGCCTTCCAACAAAACCCCACGAGTTGAATTATCTCGAGCTAGCTGCTGTTGTTTTTGCTATAAAAAATTTGAAGGCACTACCTATTCGGAGAAAAGTGTTATCTGTTTACAGATCACAAAAGCCTAAAATACCTCCGGACTGAAAAGGAGCTAAACCTTAGGCAAAGATGGTGGATGGAGCTACTTAAAGACTATGATATAGTCACTGATTACCATCTGAGGAAAGCTAATGTAGTGGTTGATGCGCTCAGTAACAAATATTCGATCGGTAAGACCTTGAATAAGATATATTTTAACTTTACTCGAATTCTAGATACTCTTATCTGAAAACGTGTCATTGTATTGTAGCCCCTGTTGCAATCAATGCTCACTTCAGGCTACAAAAGAATGGAGAACTTCTAGCCGAACTCAGGGTTCAATCTGACTTGATTTTAAGAATCAAGAACCTCCAACAATCAGATTCTGAGCTACAAAGTATAATGCTTAATCTAAAGAACGAGCCTAACCCTAACTTTTTGATAAAGCCAAATGGCTTACTCTATTTTTGAAATAGAGTATGTGTACCTGATGATGAAACCCTTAAAAGGGAAGTACTTCAAGAAGCTCACCATAGCCCTTTTCTCAATTCCTCTAAGGTCTATCAAAATGTACAAAGATAAGAAAGATTTGTATAGGTGGTCAGGAATGAAGTCAGCTATCACAGAGTTTGTATCTAAATGTTTGACATGCAAAAAGTCAAAGCCAAACACCAAGTTACTACGTTACTTTTACAACCTATTGAGCTACCTTAATGGAAGTAGGATTGGATAACAATGGACTTCGTAAGCGGAATGTCCTTATCACCAAAGAAGAAGGATGCGGTGTGGGTAATAGTCGATAGAGTTTCCAAATCAACCTATTTCTTACATGTTTGAATGAGTATGAGCTTGGATCAATTGGCCGAACTGTACATTTGAAAAGTGTTACGTCTACACGGTGTTCCTACTTATATAATCTCAGATTGAGATCCTCGATTCACCTCTAGATTCTAGAATTTGTTACAAAAACTTTAGGGAGCAAAACAAATCTCAATACAGCTTTCCATCCTTAATCATATGGCCAATCTGAAAGAGTAATCCAGATTCTCAAATATATGCTTCGGGCATGCATAGTTGATTTCAGAAGGAATTGGGAGAAATCCTTACCATTGGTTGAGTTTGTCTACAACAATTGTTACCGGTCATCTATTCAAATGGCTCCTTTTGAAGCTCTATACGGAAGGAAATGTAAAACTCCTCTGTGTTAGTCTGAATTAGGTGAAAACAAGGCCTTAGAGCCTGAACTCCTTCGAGAAACCGAGGAGCAAATAAATGTTATCCATTCTAGACTAAAAGAAGCCTTTCATAGACAAAAAATATATGTTGATCTTAAAAGAAGGGATGTCCAACATGATATGGGAGATCAGGTGTTTCTAAAAGTGACTCGTTGGAAGAAGGTATTTAGATTTGGGAAAGAAGGGAAGCTTAGTCCTCTTTATATCAGACCATTTGAAGTTGTTGAGAGGGTTGGCCCAGTTGCTTATCATTTGGCTCTCCCCAGTGAATTTGATAAGATTCACAATGTATTCCACATATCAATGCTTCGAAAATACCGTTCTTATCCTTTTCATGTGCTTGAACCGGAAGAGGTTGAGCTCAATCTAGATTTGTCCTATGAAGAAGAACCAATTCAAATCCTAGATTTTGAAGTTAAGAGACTTTGTAACAAGTTTATTCCTCTTGTTAAAGTCTTGTGGAGAAACCACAAGGTTGAAGATGCAACTTGGGAGTTAGAGGCATCTATGAGAGAACAATATCCACATCTCTTCACCTCAGGTAAATTCAAGGACGAATTTCTTTAAGGGGGAGAGAATTGTGATATCCAAAAACTAGGCTTAGAGGAATGATACCACTTTTGATTCCTAAGTAATTTAGCCTATTGCGAATTAAGGTAGCTAATTTAAGAACTTAGGACTAAAAAAAGAAAATGAAGGAAAAGGGTGCTTTATGTACAAGGATTAAAATGAATGACAAGTGAAATAGGAAAATTGCATGATAAAAAAACTGAAATATGTCTTGCACACATGGCAATCTTGGAGGAAGGGAAGAGGGAGGGGTCTCGGCCACTTGGTTAAGACTTTCCTTTTTCATCTTCATCCTCCAAACTGAACCCCTTGGCTTGTCATAGAGAGAGTTTTGAGAATTGATGCAAGCTTTCTCCAACCTAGTTAAATTCCTAAGTGTATAAGCGGCTTTTCTTTGAAATTAAGGTGATGATACTCTTCTCTTACTTTTGATTAAAATTTCAGCTTGATTGATTTCTAATAGCTATCCATGATTCATGTACATGTTAGAAAGTATGGTGAATAGATTTCATAACATGCATTTTGGTACTTTGAATGATGATCTAATTGTGCTTTGTGAAAGACCATGGATAGCATGTTTAGGAACATTCGAATGAAATTTGGAAATAATTGATGAATGGTTATGATTTTGTTTAATAACTAAAATGTTAAATTAGTTGATATTGAAATCTTAATACTTGAATTACAATGAACTTTTGGTTGAGACAATGTTAATTTTTAAACTTTGGTTGAAAAACAGTTTTATGGACTGTTTCATAATTAAAGACTGTTTTGAAGCTTAAAAAGCAAAATTTTAAAAGTTAAGAGGGCTAATTCAATGAAATAAACAAATAGGGGATGATTGTTTTATTAGGCTTCAGGGCTGTTTTGTGTATAAATAGAAGCATGAGGGCTGCTAAAGTGTAATTAACCATGTATGTCATTGTGTAAACTATTTTGTGAACATATATGTGAAATTATGAATGATAAGGGACTGATTTGTGTTGAAATAAATGCTAGTGGGCTGCTTGTTGAATATGTAAATGTGTATATATGAAAATGAAGTTGTTTGAATGAGTAGAAGCATGTTAGTGATTGTTTCGAGTGTACTGAAAGCATGCTAGACTGGTTGAGTTGTATATGTATTTATACACAAAAATTTATGATTGTTTTGAATGTATAATGAAATGTGTAGGCTGTTTTGAGTAGTTTAAAAATAGGGGAATTGCTTCATGGATGTGTAGGGACTAATTTATAAGTTTAAAGACTATTTTTGAGTGTTCGTGATTATTGTGGACCGTGCTAGACATTGTGAGAATAATTAGACTGTTTTGCATAGATTTGAATGTTTGGTGGACTGTTTTGATGTGTTTAAATGTGTATGTTTATGCTTGTGGACTGTTTTATATGAAATGGGTAGCTTCACATGTGAAATTGAGTGGTGTGCAAAGGAATGAATGTTAGGATCTTTTCTAATGCGTCATTACACATTTTTGTTACCTATAGACCAAGAGGAAATTGGAGGATTAAAGACTAACGAAGGACAAACAATGGATAGACAAAAGGGGGTCGTGATTGGTGAACATAAGTAGCTCAGAATTATTTGTGAGTGTAGTTTAAAGTCTCAATATAGATTAAAACTATCTCGAGCATGTTATTTGATTTATTTACGTATTGCTTGTACCTTAATCTAAGCTATGCTTGTGCTCTAAGCTTGGAACTGAGGTGAGAACTTAAATAAAAGTACTTTATGATATGCTTTGTGTGAAAAATGCTTGATACGTGTTAAGATAAATCAAATGCTTATATGATAATATTGGAAAGGATGCTTGATACGTATTTGTGCATGCTTGAGTCATGAATAATTATGATATGATCTTTGATTAAGAAAATATGGAGCTATGCTCAACTCTAATCCAAATAAGATACGATAATGTTTAAGCCTTGGTCTCGAGTCAGTCATAAGTATAGTTGGTAGGCCATAGAGTCTTTAGAGCTCATTTATGGGGTTGACTACAGTCCAAGACTATGATCCCTATAAGACCGATACCTCAAGTATCATTTTTTTTATCTGCCAATAGTTGGTTGGGGACTCGTGTTCTTAGATTGATTGATTCTGAAGGCTATATTGAAAAGAAATCTTGAAAGATTATATTTTCCTAATGTGACATTGTAGTAACTTGTGACATAAGAATGAAATGGACCTAATTGATTCTTTAATCATTCTTGTGATGTAAGATGTATGTTTTAAAAGCATGATATATGATTTATTGTTTAAATGGAGTCTATTGTTTATTGTCCCGATCGAATGGCTATATATATATATATATATATGAACTTTGGCAATAACTTGTATGTTAGGAAAGATACATCTATTGGCCTACTTGGATATTTCATGGAAATAGTTGAATGCTTTATTTTATATGTATTCGAATGATTACTTGTATATCTATGCTTGTTTGATTATATATATGTTGATGTCTATAGATACATATTTTTGGTTCGAATGATTTACTCCAAGTTGGTTAATCCTGGTTTAAGCTTAGAACTATATTTGTTTGAGATGTTTACTGAAATACTAGTTTTGATCATGGTTTAGCAATCACTTCAAACTGCCTCAGTAAGTGTATACTTATGAATTCTTTCACTGCTTTCAGGGTAAAGGCTTGCTAGTGGTCACAATTGGAGCTTGGGTTGAACACAAGTACATCATGTATGTTTTGTAGTGTCTTTTGATAGAACTCCTAGACAGGTGACAATATGTTTTGTATTACATATAGTTTGTTACTTAGACTTGGGTATGTAATGTTTATGCATTTGGTTTACTTCTAAACTTGTAATGGCCTATCTAATGTTTAATATGGTTATATAACTTAAGTTGGTATGTAATGGTCTTGAGTTAATTCTACATATGTATATGATCTAGTGTACGTTTTAATTGTTGCTTGCTGAATCTTGTTTGTTGATTGAGAGTATACTTAAGTAGTTATTGGTTGATTTAAATACTTGATGAATCAGTTAAGATGGCATGTTATTCGAATGGTTAATTGTTGGGCAAGCCATGTTAGCATGTTTTCATTAGTTGTATGATGATTCGATAGATTAGTATCATGTGTAAATGATGAATCGATGTTTATTGGTTGCTATGTTATTCGAATGTGTGAGGTAATACTTGGTGATATAAATTGGCTTCTAACATACTAATAACCTTGATATCTTTTCCATGCTTGTTCGAATGTAACATTGTGAATCTTCAAAACTTGACTAATCAAATGGAATTTGTATTGGTATGAAACAAAACAAATCTGGTATGTTAGGGTAAGTCTCCAATAATGCCACATTGATCTTGAAGTCTGAAGTAATTACTTGACGTTGTATTTCAATGCTTGCCTCTCATTCGAATGGTGGTCCTTAAGTAAGTTAAACAATTAAATTGCTAATAAGGAAATATGTTATCTAAGGTCTAAGCATGATTTTTTTTTATTTATTGAGTCTATATGCTGATTTTTGTGCTTCTATTTGCTTGAATGGCTATGCTTCTTTTTGTTGGTTGGTGTATCATCGTTGATAGATTGTTGTGAAAGTGCTTGTTAGTTACTAGTACTCCTTAACTCGGTTTATCTACTAAACCAATTTAGGGGTGTTACAGGAATTGACCAAAAGCAAAAGTGACCTCCCGTGTAGTTTACCCTACTTTATTTTATGCAGTTACCCTTTGCTTAATGTTCTCTGTTATTGGTTTGTTTCTAACTCAAACCATTATAGAAATATAGTGTTACACTTGAATGGATGGATCTACCAACATGCTATGTCAAGTGACACATTGGGGCTATCCTGGGTTAATCTATTTGTGCCCTCGAAAGAGCATCACCCATCAGCTATGTCGGTACCGTAGCAAAGTAAAGGTTAGTACAACTGTGCTGCATTAGATAATTTCATCTTTTAGAACACAACTTGTTTATTTCTTCTGGATATACCAATATCCCCTCTTTTGTATATCCGAGTATCTCTTTAGTTCTCATTTACATTTTTGAACCCCATCGAATATTAAAACTATTACAACCAATAGCATTTGATAAACACTACACATTCTTTGTGGGATTCAACAATCCGACACATACACCTTGTGTGTGTCCACTTTATTACTTATGTCGATAATGTATACTTGCACTTTTTACATGTCGGATACGAAGACATAAGTGACCCAAAATTAAAACCCAAATTAAAACCAAGTGAACCTAATCTTTTCCCCCATCTTCCACCCATGCACATCACTCAAATTTCTAGAAACTTGTACTCAATCCATTCATACCCCTGAATATTTGATAACAATAACCAACTAACACTTAAAAAATCCTCTATTTAGTCTTCAACTTGACTTTAGTTTAACGACGGGATTTGAATCGAAAATTCGAGGGAGGAGTAAAGGAAAGAGGGGTCTAGTTGAAAAAAAGAGAAAATAGCAAGAAATGGCCTCTTAACTATGGCTTAAGCCAAAAAGACAATGCTACTAAACATTGTTCATCACTTCTATCTCCTAAAATACTACCCCACTATTATTGTTTCTGTTACAAAACCCCCTGCCGTCACCCTCGCAGCACATACATGCCACCCTTAAGCCTCTCCACTAACACCATCAATTAATTGACACTTTCAGCTAATGTCATTATCTCCAAATTAAATCCATTTGCATCATTCAAACAATAAACCAAATCCACCAAAGCTCTTATCAACTTCCACAACCATTCCTTATCACCCCTAAGGATATCGGTTACTACCAACACCTCAACCAGCATAGGTAGAGATTCAGAGATCACAACCATAGTGTCCTTGGTCATGGCTCAACACTGACCCTCACTCACCCTTCTTCCATCATACCACCATCTCAAATTGCGGCACTGGAAACACCAACCATCTTCACTAATGAAGCTTGAAGCTACCTTGACCCTTTGTACCACCAATCCGATTAACTTTAAACCTGCCTCATTTCAATCTCAGGCCACAATATACCAAAAATCGATAGTAACAGTAAAAAATCAAAAGTTTGGATAAGAAAAAAACTAAAACAAGGAGATGAATGTACTCTTTCAATCAAAGTCTGTTTGTGGGGTTTGAAAAGTCCATTCGTAGATCTGTTGAGAAGACAATACAAATTCTGAGTGGGATTTTGTTGTTCTCATATGAGTTTTGACTAAACCTAAACAAAGGAAGGAAAAATGAAGAAGAGTGGACCACCTTGACACTGTTATTGACCAGATAATGTCACCGTGGTGACTAATAACTTTCAAATATTCATTTATCTATGCACCTCTGTACTTATGTTTTTGCCTGTTCGTTTACATTTTTTGCATTATAGTTAGGATTTCATACATTTAGTTATAGTTATGGATTTGTGTTTGAGTAGAATTGAGAAAACAAGATGACTATTAAAATAAAGAAGAATTCAATAATGAGTTGAATCTTAGTCAAGGTTGATCTCGACAAATTAATTCAACAATTAGTTCATCGATCTTCACAAAAGATAATTCTACATCAATTTAAAATAGCTTAGTTATAGGTTACCAAAGAAAAGAACATGTATAACCTAATCTCTCTTAATTAGTAGATAATCACTAAGAACTGCATGAATGATTTCTACCCTTATTATCAAGATTAAAACCCTTAGAGAATTACATATAAGAATTAAAACCTATCAAATAGCTTTATTGATTTAAGAGATCCAAAAACATAAACTATTAAGCAAAAATCAATTAACTTTAAAGAGTATGAATTTATACCTTCAAAACTCACTACCTAGGTTACATACTACTTACACCAAGAATGTCTTGATTGGTTGTTGTATATGAAGATGAATAAACAGAAGAAAAGCATGCGAAGCTTATAAATCGATATATAATTACTAGTATTCCCGGAAGAGATAAAAATTACTTGAAATAGATGAAGATTATGAAGAAAAAGAAAATCTCGCTATGAACTTGTATTAATAACATTGAATCAAACCTTAACTAGAAAGAAAGAGTTTAGCTGCTCATAGAGAGGGGAAATTAACAAAGAACAAAAGAATGAGAATCATGGGATGCATGATTTCTCTTCTCCCCATGACCCTTGTAACACCCCAAAAATAGGGTTAGAAGGATTAGAGGTTTGAATGGGTTCGACGCGAACTGGTCGAACTAGATTAGTCGATTAAGTAGGTTTTGAGAAAATAAATATTTAAATTGGGAATTTTGTTAAATAAAATATGGTTTGGACTTCTAAAATGTTTAATTATTTTATTAAGAATTTTAGTAATTAAAATAAAGGTTAATTAAATTGGATTAAGTGACATTTTGGTTTTACTGACTAAAATGAGAAGTTCGCAAAACTATTTTTAAGTGATTAAATTGTTAAAGGGCCAATACTAAGAATCCTTAGAGAGCTATATTTTCCAAAATTTTTAATTAAGTTTACCACCTTAATTGACAAAATTTTTGAAGGTTAATTGGTTTATTAAATTCATTTCTTCATTTTTATCAATTTTCTTAATATTTTCCTACTATATTTTCTCTCATTTCCTTGCCACTTTCTTTTACGTAAAATTCTTATTTCTTGATTGTTTCCATGGTTATTACTTTATTTGATTCCTCTTTTGTTTCCTAACAAAACCTCACAAAAGATTTCACAAAATCTATTCTATTTCTCAACTTCCTCTCAAAGGAAAAAGCTACTTCAATTTTGGTGGAAACCTCTTTAAAAGGTAATTTCTTCTTCTCTCTTAAAATTAAGGTTCTTTATTGATATTCCCTAGTAATTGGCTCTTTTCTATTGATTTATAACTTGATTTTGCATTTTTATTCAAGTTCATGTTAAATGATGATTTTGGTGTTTTTACCTAAATTCTTGATTAAGATGTTTGTTGTTGGTGAAATCAAGTATAAACATAATGTGAAATGAGATTTTTGATATTAATATCGAAACTACTTAATTGCTTGGTATTTAGGATGAAGTTTAGTTAGTTTTGGGGCTGTTTTGAGTGATTTTTGGTTGCTGGAGGTATAAAGATGATCTAAATGCGCTTTTGGATGTTAATTGATGATGTTTGGATATTATAATCATATGTTTATGGCTGGTAGTTGATTGGTTGAAGTTTTAAGGTGTTTCCGGATGGATTTTTGGGCAGTGTTTGCATTGAGATGTAGAGGATATGTTTATGACTGTTGTGGAATGCATTTTTATGCATTATTCATATGCTTATATGTTGTAGAAGCAGCGGAAGAGTAAAGCAAAGTTGCTTTGTAGCTATCGGATCATTTTAGAAGCTCGTGACACATCAAAAAGTGAGGCGTTTGCGTATCAATGAATGGAAACGAATTTAAGAGGGTAACAAAGCTTATTGACTCTATTTTAGGGACTTAGGGAAAGTACGAAAAGCTTTCCTAAGTCCTAGAGTAAGTTGAAATGGTTTTTACTTGAATACCTTACAACTTTGGCATTAAAATGCATGGGGATGAAGTTTGATGCTACAATGCATCTTAATCATGATTTTCCATGTTTATAAACATGAGATTTGGTTTAAATGAGTAAGCATGATGTGCTACCATTGATTTAAATGCTATGATCATGATTTTTGAATAAAGTGATGAAATGAGTATATGTAGCATTGAAAAACAGTAAGTTTCCATGCATGTATGATCTATATTGGCTATGTGATACACTAAAAATGCATTGGATATAATTGACATGCCATAGGATTAAAAATGCACTATAAACTTATAAGGTCCTTGAGCCTAATCGATCGATCGTTTCTCGCTTTAAGGTAATTGAAAGACATTATCTGGGCCAGAGGCTTAAAAGGTAATTGAAAGACATTATCCGGGCCAAAGGCTTAAAAGGTAATTGAAAGACATTATTTGGGCTGGAGGCTTAAAAGGTAATTGAAAGACTATTATCACCGTTAAAAGGTAATTGAAAGACTATTGCCACCATTAACAGGTGATTGAAAGACTATTATCACCATAATCTGAGTATCCGATGTGAGTTATGACTAAATGATGATTTCTACTTGGTCACTACATATGCCAATATATGTGAATATGATGGAAAGGAAGATAGAAGCATGATGCATTTGTTTTATACAAGCATGATTTGAAATATTCCTTGAGAAAAGTACGATTGAAAAGAAACATGTTTTACAAATGATTCTTGATATTGCATTGATGAATATGTATTGAGCATCTTCACTAAGCATGCATTGCTTATGCTTCTGTTTCATCTTTGCAGAGAATTAAGGTTTGGACGTTGCATTTGAGGCGAAAGGCATTCCAAGAACACTGTTAAACTTAAGTATGAAAATTTATTTTAGTATTCGGTTAATAAGGTATTGTGTCAGCATTATCATTTGGGGATTTGCTACACGTATTTGATTTGCTTTGTACTTTATATCTTGTTGGTTTGATGTTTGCTAAGCATGTTAATGATGTGAATTTGGTTGAACCTTGTATGAATGATTTATGCTTTAATTTGCTGAAATATATAAATTTGGGTTGGATGCCTATGTTAGTGATATGAATGCTTAAACATGTTCTAAATGGTGTGTACTGTTATTGGTTTGAACATTTGGTTCATTTCAAGTCTTGTTTTGCAATTCAAGTATGTTGGTTATTATGCAATTAGGAATCATGCCTCTAGATTTCTATACAGTGGACGAAAATGCATGATGTTTGGTGAGTGACTGCTTAAATGCATGCTTTACATGTGGTTTATGTTTAGGAATCATGTTAGGTTGATTAGAGTAGGATTAGAAGAGGTTAAAGTCAATAAACCAGATCAAATGGGCACTACAAATCTACCCATACCTATACGGTACCCCTCCTTATCGAAACATAGGGCCAACACCAGACTTGGGGAGTGGAATTTTTGCTTGGGTATCGGTACAGTGTGAACCATATTTGTACGGCCTTTTGCTTCTAAAATTTCCAAGATTGGCATACGGGTTTGAGTACCAGTATGCATCATCCCGTGTCGGTACAAGAACCTCGTGTATCTGTACACGAGGTAGTTATGGCTGTTGGTTTAATGAAATGATTTGGATTCTTTACATTTTGGTCCCTATTTGTTTGTATGTCAATTGGATATGTTTGGATAGTCCTTTTGTGCTGAAAATTCTCACATTAGCATGAAACTTGATTAATTTAATATTGGTAACTTGAAATTTGGTTAAGTCACTGTATTTTTTATCAAAGCAATTTGGTCCCCAAAATACTTATTCGTGCAATTGAGTACCTAATTGGTATCCGAATTGAAAGATTCTTGAATCGCTGCTTGAATGTATACCATAGGACCTAATGATGCATCTAGATAAGATAAAGGAAAAGTGGGCTGAAATTTGAGTTAGCTAGTTCGAATTTTCTTCGGCAAACCAATATGGTCTCCTTGATTTGGGTCTAGTGTCTAGATGGGCCAAGGGGGTTACAACCCTATTTATAATAGAGGTTATTTACATCAACTAGGAGAAAGAAAGATAATAAGATTTAATTTAAAATCTACCATGCTCCAAATCCAACTAAAACTTATCTTATAAACATGTAATATCCTTTAGCTGTCAAAATCCCTACAAAAATCAAATACTTGTTAAAACATGGATTTGTAGTTGAATTAGAAAACTAATATATATATATATATATATATATGAAAATATAAAATATTATACTTATCATGTATCCCCACACTTAGTGTAACACCCCTTCCCGGCCTGGTAGGAATCCGAGTCAGAATGTGTTACCGGTGAACAAAATGATATTCGATATGATATTTTATTCGTTAATCCGTAATTCAATGAGATTCGATGTTCAATGCGATACGATATTTAGTACATTAATTCGGTAGTTCGGTATGATACAAAAATTATCTATTTTGGACCAATTTTAAACTTTTATGAGTTTTAGGGACTAAACTATAATTTTGGTAAATTAAGCCTACCACAATGTAGTTCGAGCTATAGACATTGTATTTGTAAATTTTTCATATCATTCGGAGTTCATTTACTAGTTCAATTTAACCTTACAAGATTTAGTGACCAAACTATAAAGTTCTAGAATTCATTTTAAACCTTATTAATAGAATTAACGGAATGGGTATCGGTGCGTGTTAGACTGTACCGATACACCTTATCTAAGTTTGGTAAGTTAGTTATTGCAATAAAGGGTTGTACCGATACGAGACTTCCCTTATAGATATGCTATGATCAATATAACTTAATAATTTTTATAGATTCGAATGGTCGAACCATACAGGGTATTGGTACATGAGGCCTTAATTTAAAATCCAAATTACAGTGACACAAAGGACTACCGATACGCAAGCATATGTATCGGTACGGGGCTATCTGTACGTGAAATGGATCGGTACGCCCTAAACCCATACTGATATCTAGTTATAACCAAAATTCTAGATTCAAAAACCTGTACTAGAACAGCTCAAGCCTATACCAATACGCCACTATCCGTATCATTACGGTAGGGTTTGTAATGTCAATTTTTATCTAGTTTATTAGCCATTTACCCAACCAAACCTTGTCCAAATCCTACGAAATTATACCAGCAATTTTATTTAGCCTAAATCTAATAACATGCCAAATTTTAGGGCCAAATGAATCTGTTTACTAGGTTTTTCCCATATTAGGCCAAGTATGCATTTTAACCACTTTTAACCCATTTTCAAAAAGTTTCATTTTATCTTTTTAAACATATCAAAAGCTTACATGGCATACATGCATCCATGTGGTCAAAAGTGACTTGTACAACCATTATTCCACCATTCCATGAGTTTGTAGAATGGACATACTTTACTTTAATGACTTGATGACTTGCCAAAACCTCTAGTTAGCCCGATCTTGATTCTAAATCTTGTTAACCTGAAATGCATGGAGAATGAATGCATTAGGCATACTTTACCTAGTGAGGTAGTCATAAGCGATACAAAATGTAATGAATACACCGCCACCATGCTTCAATAACATCAATAGCAACAATATGACAACATGTCCAAGTCTATGTCCAACGTAATAAGAATAAACGGTGCAATGACAATAAACAATGCAATCGCAATATTTAGGCAATAACAATATTCAATAACAAAGGATTCCTTGGATCGATGTAGAGAGTATGGATACGCAAATTCCTACACCTCACTAAATTAATAGTGATCTTGTAACTTCACCTCACCTTTATGACCGAACACAACATACCTCCACCTCACCAAAATAAAGGTCGTAGCCACCCATACCAATGAGCTCATGAATTCTATGGCATGCCAATTTTATCCAAAGTCCACTCGAATCCAAGGTTCAATAACAATAGTCCAATAGCAATGTTTCAATAAAAATGATTCGGTACAATGATTCAGTAGCAATATTTCAATAACAATGGATCAATATCAATAGTTTAATAATAATGATTCGATATCAATAATCCATTAGCAATGATCCAATAACAATATTCAATGTCAATATTTCTATTAGCGATATTTCAATGACTATGATTCAATACAATGTTTCAATAACAATATGCTATAGTTAATGATCAATGTTTCTATATGTCAATATTTCAATGATTCTGATAACAATAACGATGCTATGAACAATGGTTCAATGCAGTACTTACGAAACTTACCAATATGGCCTCCAACAATGTTTTATGCCATATCCTCAATATGAAAGGTTAGCAATGCAATGATCAATATCCAATAGATCGGGGAAGGCACCTAGCCTATCCCTGGGACTCTAACTACGCTCACCTTATCTTTCGAAGCTCTAAAGGCTCTCGGATGAAAATCCCTTTGTCTATAGCCTTTGAAGGAGATGATGGTCCTCCTTTCTCCAACACTTGAGTTAGGTAAAACAATAAGGAGATGTTAGAATCAATACTATGAACTAAAAAATCAATATCTAAACTTTTAGTGGCTTTTAACTAACAAAACTTCCATGGGTTTAAGCTTATGAAGTATGGTGCAACTATGGTCTTCAAGAGCTTAAACTTGAAATTAAACTTCAACAATCCATGGATTCACATAATCGTTTGGGGGCTTTAGCTTACCAATCCAAGGGCTATTCAACGGTGTAGAGAGATCAAAGAAAACTTGAACTAGCTACGAAGGTGCTAGCTTGAGCTTGATGTAGAGGATGACAATGGAGGTGCTTGGTTAAGCATTATGAATAGGATTGAAGAAGGCTCGGTGGGTTACTTTTCAATGAATATTAAACTTCACCCTCCTTTTAACTCCCCAAAACAAACTGAGGAGCTTACCTTCCCCTAAGGGTAAGCTTAAAATATTAATATCAATCATTTCCCATCTTTTCTCAAATAATTATCATTATGTTGTCATCCTTTCTTACAAATTCACGTGAACTCACATGAAGCAAGGATGTGAATCATCCTCTAAAAGGGATAATTATGAGGGTAGTCTCTCATCTTTCCAAACTTTACATTATTACCCCCAAACTTTTAATTTTTACAATTTAGTCACTATATTATTTTCAAAGAATTCAATTAGGTCCAAATTCTCAAAATTAACTCAATTAGAGCCTAATACGGTATATTTGACTACACAATTAAAGTCAATGTAATATTCAAATCTTTCCGATATAGAATTTATGATTGCTGAAACCCTATTCTGCCTAAACTGGTTTTGGTGTTACACTTAGATTATGCTTGTCCTCAAGCATAATGAAATTCAAAATTCAAGTTCCTTTTGGTAAATAGATAAGATAAGCAATAAGTCCATGATTGCAATTTAGTACAAGCAAATAATCGCCAAATTAATTATCATGAAGTCAAAGCTAGAACAAAATTAAACACACTCACAAAGGATTCACTCAATTTCGCTCAAGGTGTTTAAGAGACATAAAAATCAAGTCAAAGCATGTAAAAGGATCTTTACCATAGGCTTGCAAATATATCACAACTCTACCACTGAGTTGGTTCAAATTACAAGATCAAAAGGTTTTTGAATTTGATTGTAACAGAGCTAGGGACAAGGCATGATGAGAAAGGCTTTTGGGCTTTATGAATCGAAGAACTCACACTTTTTTATTTTGGTCAAGCTTTATGATATTTTGGGAGAACGAGGACTCAATCTTTTTCACAATTTTGTCTTTTCTTTTTGATTTTTTTGAACAAACAAGACATTTTTCTGTTTTTTCCTCTTTTTTCAAGATTTTCTCCCTTTTCTTATTTTGCTAGCTTGATTTTTCTCTAAGTAAGTGTAGTGTGTAGTTCTCCAATTACGGGTTCAAATCTGGGAAATCAACAAAAAAAGGATATGAATTATAATATGGTTAATTTCCAAACATTAGTATTAGGCTCAAAAGTGGTTCTCTAATGGTCATATTTACCAAGGTAGGATTTTTGGCTCAAGGTTCATACCTAAGTGCCTTAATCATCTCAAGTAATTCGATCTTATGTGGTCTCAACATGTACAACATTGCAAGTTCTAGAAGAAACTAGTCATGCTTAACAATCCCTTAATGAAAGAAAAATATGAAGCATAAAGATGTATGCTTATTAGGCTTAAATCTCACAAAAGTGGCTTATGTTGTATCCAAATTTATCCATTGAACTATCGAATCAATTAATCAAGAAAAAATTTGAAAGTCCAAAAATTTCTTATCAATCCTAATTTACTCCCCATATCAGTCTCATTTTTACTTTGGGATCCCAAATCTCAAAAATTTCAACATGTAGATTCTAAGAAAAAATTCCAGTGTGAACGAAAATTTTCTAAGTCATCAATAAACATAAAATTCATATATTTTCTTCCTATTAACTCAGCAAACAAAGCAAGATTCAAAAAAAATTCAACCAAGAACCTTTATTGAGATATTTATTTTGATATAACAAAGTGAAAAATGTTTTTGGACTTGAACAAATATTGCAAAAACAATTCAAAGTCCATTTAACTTGAAAAATATGTTTGAAAGCTTTTAAAAGTGTTTTTGACTTGAACAAACATTTTCAAAATGGCTTAAATGTCAAAAATAGGCCTTCAGTACCAGTACAATACTCCAGTACCGATACGAAGCTGCTCGTACTGGTACAACTATGCCTTGTACCGATACGCTTTTTTGTTTTAAGTATTCTAATGAGCACTTAACATACTGATACGAAAGCCCCTGTAATGATACTTGAAATACCGTACTGATACGAATATATCATATATCGGTACCATCTGTATTTATGTGCAGCAGCTTTTTCATATTTTGGTAGGTATTGATAGCCACTTTCGAGCAACGATACCCAAATTTGTAGAAATAAATTTATGGCTGGAATTAAAGTCTCCAACGGCTATAATTATATCATATACCGGTACGCTCTACATTTATGTGCAACGGCTCTATCTTGTTTTGGCAAGTACCGATACTCACTTTTGAGTACCGATTCCCAAAGTTGCAAAAATACATTTATGGCTTGAATTAAAATCTCCAACTGCTATAATTCATCCCCAATAGCTAATTTTTCATTCCACACTATAAATACAAGCTAAAGACATTTGGAGATTAAGAGGATGGACATCCAAGCTTAAAGATCAAGAGGGAAGAATATTTCATTGTATATTTGTTTATTTCTCTTGTATTTGAGTCCAATCCTAGTAAGCCAAAATGTGTAAACACCAACCTAGAGAGGTAATTAGTTTACAAATGTCAAGAACTCATTGTTGAGGGATAGGTTATAGTTGAGCCTTATAAAAACTAGGGAGAGATTCTATCTTAGCCTTTGAAAAGATGGGGATGCAAAGGTTATCTCCTTGAGCCTGTAAAAAGGAAAGAATTCATGAGTGAATTAGAAATCCTTAGTGTGGATGTTAAGGTAGTGGATGTAGACCTTGGTTGAGAAGGTCAAACCACTCTAAAAATGATCATGCCAAATTGTTATTTTTGTTTCATTTTTTTCTTCTCAAATTTAAAGGAGACCTTCACACCTTTTATCGACGAGATTTAGTTGAAGTATATCGAGCCCAACAACCTCCACCCCCACACTTAAACTGAACATTGTCCCTAATATTCTAAAATCATCATGCATAAAATAAAGCAATAAAAGTTTTAGGGAAAATAATTCTCCCTTATTTGGCATGTGATGGTTCATGGTGTGGATGGGAAAGGAAGCATGGCACATCTAAATTGTGAACTACTTTTGTTTTGCCTGAAGAACAAGAGGTGCGACTGCACTTTTTTCATGAGTCCTACTCCTTTTAACTGAAAAGAAAAAAATGTAAAATTCATAAAAGAAGAATAATTAAAAAAATAAAAAAAAATCATAAGTTGACTCTCACGAAACACCTTTATTTAACGTCTTTGGCTAGACGAGACTTGTAACACCTCATTCCAGTATTCGATCACCGAATATGAGTCAGAGATTTCACAGAACAATAACATATTTTTATTCAAAAATTCTATAAATTTAAAACCTTTGAAAATATTTACATTAACTAATACACAAAATCGGAACTCCTTTACTTAAAAAAATAAATTTGACTGTTCGAAAAATATTGGACGTTGAACTAAAATAGATAAAATTCTCCCATTTATACATGCCACTAAAATAAATAAAAAACCTCAAGTAGGATGTCATTACTGCGACAGCTTGATGAAAATTTCTGAACTTGATGCAACTTTTTGCTTCGTCCAATGATTCAAACCACCTACGTGTGCACAATCAAACACATGCTAAGTACGAACTTAGTGAGGCAACAAACAAAGTTAATAACAATACGTTAAACTTATTCGACTTCATGGCTACGTTTATATAACATGATACATACCAATACATCAACTTTTATATTGCATTAGTAATGATTTACTACATGCTAATGCCATAAGACTTTCATGCTTGTCCATTTGTCATAATATGTCATCCATGCATGAATAAATATAGCGTGATACAAGCTAATGAATGTGCTTGTTCAATTCCTTTAATATTATATCAATACTTACCAATATACTTGCCATTTATTCCGAAAGCTCATAAGGTTATTCACATGTTTGTCATTTATTAACCAATAAACCATACCCAAATATATGCCTATGAGAACCCTGGGTATCCAAATCAAATATGCACCGAAGTGTTAATACAGATAAGGTCATGCCCAACATAATACATATAAGGTCGTGCCACCATATGCACTAAGTGTTCTTTATTACACTATAGTGCTAAACTGATTATGCAGCGTACTGCTAGACTCTATGGCATGCCAACTATACCACTGTCCCTCAATGACAAACTTGGGCATATAGTCTATATTTATTTCATCCATGGAATTGTTTATCAACATAATTCAACATTGAGCAGTTCATACCCGAAATAACATTTCTAACTTACGTAAGTAATTAAATTATCAATGCATTTTAATTTCCAATCTTGACATATTTATAATATGTCAATCATATGCTCAATGACGTAAATATAATAATAATAAAATTCAGGTAGGCTCATCGTAAGCCATCCCAATGATGTATAAAACATCAATATATCATGATATGTATGCAATTGCACTCACCTTGACAATTCTTATCCCAAACTAAATTGAATAACTTAAGAGAACTTCAAGTTTGGTCTTTTGCTTTATCTGCTGAATTTTTGATTTCTCGTGTTTACTGAAGTGCTTCACATTCATCACTTACATGCAAAATTAATAATACCAATAAGACACTCATTTTATAATATGTCATCATGTTCTACCTTCAAAGAAATATTTCTATAAAATAATCTACAACTCAGAATTCAATTATGTTTGTTCTGATAGAAACTAGATTTGATAAGCTTTTCAACCATATAAACTGTAGCACAAATTCAACTCGTGCAACTTATGAAAAAATTTTAAAGTTGAATTCCAATGATGAAATTCAAAGCAGACTGCTACTTTGTTTCCTTACCTTTCATCACTTAAAAATTTATATCTTTTGATATACAAGTCAAAATTAATCACCATTTATTTTAAACAAAACTAGACTGAACCACGAATACCATGATATAAGGCTCAATTTCTAATTATTTTTGTAGAATTTATGGTGATTTTACAAACTCACTGTCACATACTAAAATTTCATGGCAGATTCATAAATTTGATCTTTAACATCCTTTAACCATTCCAACACTTCAAATTAACCTTCAATTACATTATTCCAACATTTTCCTTTCATGACAAACTCGACTTGCCAAAATTAGGGTTTTACTTTACACTTGGAATCAAGTTTAGAAAAGCTAATTAAACACTTAATCCTTCAAAATCAAACCACAAATAAATTTATATCCATAAACCCTAAACTTTAATTCTTCAATTTCATGAGCATAGCTTAACCAATCCATGAAATTTTTATACCAAAAGATAGAGAACTCAAATAGGATCAACTTTACATTTCATAACCAAACACTAAATCCAAGCCATTTAAGGAGAAAAATCAAAAATTGAAATTGTTAACTTTGCTCTTTGAACCTCGCGTAGATGAAGAAGAAAGGAAGACTTGTCTTCTATTTTTCCTTTGTTCAATTTATGTCACTTGTTATCTTTTATTTCCATAAATAATAAAAATATCTTCTTAATAGTAAAATGACTATTTTACCCTTTAATCCAAAGCTCCACATTATGCCACATGTCACTTTTATTCATCCAATGGACTATATTTAATCTTGAATTAGTAGTTTACCAATTTGCCCTTGAACTATATCAATTTCCAATTTTGCCCTTGAAACAAACTTAAATTCCAATCTTGTCCCTTGATCCAATCGCTAGGATTTAACATGGAAAAATTATCTTAATCCAATGGTCCATATTAATTCTAACATTCTAACCATATGTATTGACATTCTTGAATTTATATTTGATCCATTAATCCAAAAATTTCTAAAATCTTTGTCGGATAATTTCCTTGAAATCAAAATCCTGGATTAATTAAAAAAAATTTCCAACCACTTTTCATAGGCAAACTATCCATTTACAGGATAAAAAGTATTTCTGGGAAAATTACCATTTTAGTACTCAAACTTTTAAAAAAATTCACTTTAGACAGCAAATTTTCATTTTATTCATTTTGGTCACTAACCAAACTTTGGGGTATTACACGACTAACTGTTATTCCTCATATTGTGGGTACTCCAACTTGGTCATATCTTTGATTTCTTCGATTAATCCATTGTAGAAGGGTTTTAATCGGAGTCCATTTACCTTGAAGACCTTGATGGTTTCCATGCTGTGAATTTCCACTGCACCATGCGAAAAGAATGTTAATGACGACAAAAGATCCTATCCATATTGAGAATAATTTTCCAAGAAATAATCTTAATCTAATGGAAAATTTTTTTCCTGGAAATCATTTGGTCATGGAAGGCTTTTGTCTTTTCCTTGTAGATTGTTGCATTTGTGTATGCATCATTACGAATTTCTTCTAGTTCTTGTAATTGCAACTTTCTATGTTCTCATACTTCATCAATCTTCATATTGAAATGCTTGATGGCACTATAGGCTTAGTGCTCTAGTTTGACTAGGAGATGACATGGTTTTCTGTATACCAACCTGTAGGGAGACATACCTATGAGTGTTTTATACGTTGTCCGGTAGTCCCACAAAGCATCGTTGAGACGCAAACTCCAATCTCAATGTGTAGTGTTAACGGTTTTCTCCAAGATGGACTTGATTTCTTGATTAGAGACTTCAGCTTGACCGTTAGTTTATAGATTATAGGCTATCAAGATTGAATGTATCACATTGTATTTCTTCATTAATGCTTTCATGACCTTATTGCAAAGTTGTGTCCCTTGATCGCTTATGAAGGCCTTCAGTGTTCCAAATCTGGAAAAGATGTTAGACTTGGAAAAATCTACAACAACTTTGGTGTAAACCCCATAACCCTGCCTACCCGCCAAGATTGAATTTCGAGTGCCACATTAGTTTTGCTGAAGCAAACCTGAACTAAACCACCTAAACTGGTCCTTTTTTTCTTTTTATCTTGACTAAATGCTTAATTAAGTCTTATGGTGAAATGAACGACAACGGAAAACAAGGCAAGACTTTGATTGCAAGACTATAACTTTAGGGACCAAAATGTAGTTTCACAAAAATAGAGGGTTTAATTCGATTTTAATGTTACCGGCCTTTAATGAAGTTCATTAAATGCCTCTGTGTGAAATTACAGCAAGATTGGATCACAAAATCATCATGAATGGAGCGTTAAGTAAAATAATGACCAATTTGAAAAAATAGCAGACGAATAACTTAATTAACCGACATAGTATCGGTATAGGTCATCCCTATATCGGTATCAAACCATAAAATGCCCTTGTATCAGTACACTCGATCGAGTATTGATCCCTATAGTACATATCAGAAACAAAGGATTTCAGTAGCTAAAGCACGTACCAATACGGTACCCCAAGTACCGATGTCTAACATAAATTCTATAGGCATACCAATACAGTGGCTACACGTATCGATAACCTATTGAAATTCTCAGACATCTAAGACTTTTACAAGCCTGCGTACCGATCCTGGGTTACCTGTATCGGTACGACTAGACCTGTAATGACCTCTTGGCCAAACATATGACATAAGAGCTCAGTCAAACATGTTTCAAACATTATGTAAACATCATACAAGCAAATCATCCTCAGAATACTATCAATGCATAGGAGCATGGCCAACATGGAATCAAAAGAAGTCATCAAGGTAGACCTATAGTCATGGTATCTACCCAAACATGCATAAATTCTCCAAGCTCCCCAGCGACCTCAAACAACAATGAACAAGTCCAAAACCAATAGAGAAACATGTCCAAACAGAAAACACCTCACTACAAGTCTTTCAAACACCCATGGTCACATTGCCCTTTATTATTAGAAAACCAAATATAAAACCATACTTGTAAAACAATCAAGTCCTTGGATATCCTCTTGCTCAAAATGTTGCCTTCAAAAGCTCACTTATCTGCAAGTATGGGAATCGAGCGTAAGCATGATATGCTTAGTGAGGGATGCTCAAAAACACTCATCAATGCATTTTTAAATTGTTACGTAAAACCAAGTAGCCAATCATACTTTGTTTTTCTAAACACTTATAAATCTCTTATGTATACATATCAAACCATACGCATAATTCTATATACGAAACCTCAATTTAATCTTTCCCATGCATGAACATTTCGTTTGCAAAGCTTAAAGAGCAATACATTCTTGCAACAGAATATGCAAATCCTTCTTAAACCATCTTGATACATTAGTTCATATATTAGCATTAGAGTGACCAAAACAAGTCCATAGCATTTTTATAAAACACATCGGATACACGAATTTCTCGGTGGTTCCTTTAACCCACCTATATATATCCACCATCTTGAGTATAATGGTACAATCACAACCCCTCAATAGCTGCGGTTCTCAGTGGTCCAAGCATACGGTACAATCACAACCCCTCAAGAGCCACAAGGTGACTTATTCTAGTGCACTTTAAACCCTAGACATATCAACTATATCCGATTACACTTATTTCATTGTCACTTAGCCAATATATACTTTTTAAACATGCCAGCTCATTGTTTTTCCATAAGCAACACATAATTCATTTTCAACTGCAATAAACCATGCATAAATCAACTTACACATCTCTTTCAGAAACCATTTACCGAAACTCATGAGAATTCATGTACATAACTAATTCCATTGTATTTCATATGAAAATCATGTATATAAATAGTAGGTAGAAAAACGTGCATTAAAATCAAATCTTGCATTTATAAAACATATGCCAAACCGAGTAATTGAGAGTAAACCACCAAATACTTACTTCTGATCTTAGTTAAGTTGGATAGACCTAAAATAAACTCCCAAGGTAACGTTTCTAACCTTTAAGAGCTCCAAAATATATTTCCACTCACCAACACATGAAACCTCTCTTGCAGACATGAAATCAAGCTTCCAAAACCTCATAATTTACACCAATCACCAATGAATCGTTCACCTCTGTTTTGGCAACACAAAACTAGAGGAAATATGCATTACTATGCTTTCTACGCATTAGAAAATAACATCCCCTTGAACTTCCAACAATCCACAACCAACGCCATCCAGCACTACCAAAAACTAACTCTAACAACTCCTAAACAAATCCCAGCTACTTCCTAATGATTTGATCATCAAAAATCATCAAATAACATCAAGAAACACAATCAAACCATCCTTATACCTCCAGCAACCATAGAAACCTAATCTTAACCCAAAATCTCAAGAAAGAAACCTAGAAAATTAACTAATCAAATAGTTTCAAGATTTCTTTTGTTATCCTCATTTTATAACATCAAAATACGTTACAAATATGGTTTAAATATATAAAAACCTCCATCAATTCATTACTTAGCAATCTTTAATCAAACCACCAATCAAAACTTGATATAATAATATTGAATCAAATACCAAAATCCCATAAGAAAACAATATCAAAGAGCCATACACTTGGGATTTTCAATAAAGAACCTTGATTAGATGAGAGAAAATGAAAATTACCTTTAAAGATGACTCATCTCCTTAATTGGATCAATTGCTTTATAAAATTCCAAGAAAATGGAAGATGTTTGATAAAAGAATAGGAAAGGAAAATGAAATCGAAGTGAAATCAACATCAAGAGACCTCTGAAATTTTTGAAGAGAAAACATAGTTTGGCTGAAAAGAAAATGAGAGAAAGTGATTTTGGAAAAGTTAGTTACGTGAGAAAAAAGATAAAAATGATTAATGGATCAAAATCCTTTTTAATCCTCTTAATATGTCTTTAAAACCAGTTTAAAAATAGACCAATTAAGTGAGAAGTTTGATTAAAATCGAATGGAATAATTGCGCTCTAAAGATTCTAAGTTTTGGCCCTTTTACATTTTAGTCACTAAAACAGTTTTGAAATCTTTACATTTTGGTCACTAATCCAATATGTCATTTAATTCAAATTTATTTTATGAAATTAATACTTCAAACATATTTAATATATTAATTAAATATTTTAGGATATTTTTCCCAAATTTATTTTAACCAAAAACTATTTATTTCAAATTATTTCCTAAAACTAGTCGAATTAGCTAACCTGGTTCTCCCAAACCGTCTAACCTGACCCACTAATCTTATAGGACAAAAACTGAGGAGTTACAACTATCCCCCACTTAAGAAATTTTCTCCTCGAATTTTACTTAAGGGAAAAATCTAACCCCCTTAACTCGGTCTAGTCACAAGACCGAACCGAGCGAGCTACATTAGGGTTTGCCGAGACAAACCCCAAATAATTACAATTGAAAGGACCATTTTTTATTTTTATCTTATATAAATGCATCATTAGGTCCTAAGGTGATAATACAAGTCGTGGTTAAAGGTACAACTCAATTGAGCATCAATTCGACATCTGATTGCTCGAATTCACTTCACAGATATCATAAACCTCCAGCAGCCACCAAATACAATCCCACCTCCAAAGAATCCATCAAACACCAGTCTAAATCTATCAAGAACATCACCAAACCTTACCCAAACAAAGCACCGCCAACATCCAATGATTCCAACATATTAACAACATCAATTAACATCAAAAAACAACCTAACCACGTCCTAATACCTCCAGTATTACTACAACAACAAGATCGCACCAAAAACTAACTATAAACAACCTAGGAAACTAGCAATCCATATAGTTTCGGGATTTCATTGATTAAACACTTCTTTCTACACTATTATACATCTCAATAAAGATCTAACTCATTGATATTCATCACCAAAACATATCCAAATCAGTTTCCAACAATTTTCCAAATAAACTCAATTTAATCAACAAATCCATATTAAAACCATAATTTCTTAACATAAATCAATAACAAAGGATCAAGAGCTTGGGAATTTCAATAAAGAACCTTAAATTAGAGGAGAGAAACGAAAATCACCTCTAATTGCTGATTTCTCCCTTGATTGGCCAAGCTTTGATGAAATCCAAAGAGATTTTGCAATAGAATTTGAAGAAATCAAGTAGAAATTGAAAAGGAAATCAATATGACTTGATTCCTGGAATTTTTAGAGTAGAAATCTTAGTTTGATTGCTGAGAAAGTTGAGAGAAAAAGGTTGGGTGAAAAGTAGTTATGTAAGAAAATAAATTTGAGAATTAATGAACTTTTTAATAAATCCTCTTTTATTTAATTATAAAACCATTTAAAACACCTTAAAATAGCCTAAATTAAGAGAGAAATCTGTTGAAAAAATATTGGTCAAATAGCTCCTTAAAGATTCCAAGTTTTGACCCTTTTACAATTTAGTCACCAAAAACAGTTTTGAAAACTTTCAATTTAATCACTAGACCAAAATGTCTTAAAATCAGATTTAATTACCTCAAATTGAATTCACCAAATTACTTAAAATATCAATTAGGTAATTTCTAACATTTTCCCATAATCTATTTGGTTCAAAAATCCATTTTATAAAATAAAATTTCCTAAAACTATTCGAATTGTTTAAACCAGTTCTCCCAAACCACTAACCCAATCTGGTTCACATATAGGCCCAATTTAAGGGCGTTACAACTCTCCCCCTATTAAGAAATTTCATCCTCGAAATTTACCTGGTGTGAAAAGATGAGGGAACTGCACCAATATGTCCTTTTTGCTCTCCCTGGTAGCTTCCTCTACACCACAGTGTCGCCACAACACCTTTGCCAATTCTACGGTCTTTTCACGGAGAACTTTGCTACTCGAATCTATAATTCTCACCGGTTCCTCATCATAGGTCAAATCTAAATTCAACTCAATCTCCTCAACAGGCGTAACATGCGAAAGATTCTATCTATACCTCCGAAGCATCGACACATGGAAAATATCATGTATCCTTTCTAACTCAGGCGATAACCTCAATCTATATGCAACTGGACCAACGCGCTCCAACATCTCATATGGTCCAATAAACCCAGGACTCAACTTGCCGTTCCAACAAAACCACATCACCTTCTTCGAAGGCGAA
Source organism: Hibiscus mutabilis (assembly GCA_019671005.1). Taxonomy (NCBI): domain Eukaryota; kingdom Viridiplantae; phylum Streptophyta; class Magnoliopsida; order Malvales; family Malvaceae; genus Hibiscus; species Hibiscus mutabilis. The sequence goes on along the minus strand of CM033724.1, from coordinate 30,380,495 downwards.
ACTTTCAAAAGCACACGGTCACCACTACATACTCAATCTCCATTCGCTTTAAGTCAGCATAAGACTTTTGCCGATCCAAAGCCGCTTTCAAACGATCACTAATAAGCTTTACTTTCTCATTAGTATCCTCTAACACATCAGGCAAAGAAACATACTTCTCTTCTGCCTCCGCCCAACAACGTGACGTACAACATCTTCTACCATATAAAGCCTCGTACGGTGCCATATGGGTACTAGCTAGATAAATGTTATTATAAGAAAATTCCACCAACGGCAACTGCTTCTTCCAATATCCTTGAAAATCTATGATACAACGCTGTAACATATCCTTCAACACTTGGATAGCATGTTCTGACTGACCATTCACTTGTGGATGATATGAGGTACTAAAGTTAAATCGTGTACCCAAGGCTCTATGCAAACATTCCTAGAATCTCGCGGTAAAACATGGATCTCTATTCGATACAATAGACTTTAGCACACCATGCAGCCTCACAATCTCGACAATGTACAACTTTGCCAACTTATCCAAAGTATACGTCGTATGCACAGCTAGATAATGTGCACACTTCGTAAACCTATCCTGAATCACCCAAACAAAATTCTTCTTTGACGGTGTCAAAGGCAATCCAGACACAAAATCCATGGTGATTCTCTCCCATTTCCATGCAGGAACCCTTAACGGTTGCAACAACCCCGAAGGAAACTGATGCTACGTCTTAACACATTGCCAAACCATTCAACGAGCCACAAAATCCGCAACATCTTTCTTTAAACCAACCCAAAAATACTCTTTCTCCAAGTCCTGGTACATCGTCGTACTCACCGGATGCATAGAAAAAGGACTCGAATGTGTCTCAGTCAAGATAGTGTGCTTTAACTCATCATCACTCGACACCACCACTCGACCCTTGAAACACAAAACCCCATCTTCACTAAAACCATAATTCGTTTGATTTCCATCCAAGATATCCTTAACATACGGTACAAGCGCATCATTATACGGCTGTTTCTCCTTAATCATCTGCAACATTGAAGGCTTTACCTGTAACTCAGCCAACAACCCGCCATCAGGTGACACACTCAACCGCGCAAACGTCGCCCTTCACTCCACTATGACCTGTCTACTCAAAGTAGCCGCTACCACATTAGCTTTTCCTGGATGATACTCGATTGTTAGATCGTAATCCTTAAACAACTTCAACCATCTTCATTGCCTAAGGTTTAACTCTTTTTGCGACATCAAGTATTTCAAACTTTTATGATCAGTGTATACAATACACTTCTCACCATAGAGATAGTTTTGCCAAATCTTTAAGGCAAACACCACCGCAGTCGACTCAAGATCGTGCGTAGGGTAATTACGCTCGTGCACCTTTAACTGCCTAGATGCATAAGCTAGAACACATTCTTCCTACATCAACATGCATCCCAAACCCACGTAGGATGCATCACTGTGCGCAATAAACTCCTTCCCTGACTCAGGTTGAATCAAGATTGGAGCGTGCGTCAAAGCTTCCTTCAACTTGTCAAAAGCTCGTTGTCTAACTTTCGTCCACTCGAAACACACATCTTTCTGTAACTACTTTTTCAAAGGAGCTACAATTCTCAAAAATCCATCAACGAACTGTCGGTAATATCCTGCCAACCCTAGAAAACTACAAACCTCAGATACCGACTTCAGTTGCTTCCAATTTACAATAGCCTCAATTTTTTGCGAATCCACACGAATACCCTCGGCTGAAACAAAATACCCAAGGAAAGCAACCTACTTGATTCAAAACTTACATTTACTTAATTTGGCATATAGCTTGTTGTCCAACAGAACTTGCAACACAATTCGGAGATATTGATCGTGATCTTTCTCGGTACGAGAGTACACAAGAATGTCATCAATGAACACTACCACAAATTGGTCCAAGAATTCATGGAACACCCTATTCATCATAACCATGAACGCTGCCGGTGAATTGGTCAAACCAAACATCATCACTAGGAGCTCATAATGCCCATAGCTTATGCGAAAAGCTATCTTCGGCACATCCTTATCCTTTACCTTCAACTGATAAGCAGATCAATCTTAGAAAACACCGTAACTCTGCAAAATTGATCAAACAAATTATCAATCCTTGACAAAGAATACTTGTTCTTAATCGTCAACTTGTTCAGTTGCTGATAATCAATGCGCACTTTCATCGTGCCATCCTTCTTTTTTACAAACTGCACCGGAGCTCTCCACGATGACACACTTGGCCGAATGAACCAATGTAACCCCTTAACGTATACTCGTAAACCGAATATACATTAAAGATGTTACGAAATCATTGGAAGAAATCTTGACTTGTAATAAATTTTTTATACCAAAATTTAACTTTGTAGTTTAACCCTTTCTTGGTTTTAAATTTAAAACTATATCGTCTAGTTGCAACTAGCTTTGACCCTAAATTGGTTTACAAAATTTATAATTGAATTATTAAAATAAAACAATATAATTCAGGGTGAAAACTACATAAGCTGCCTAGACTATTTCTTGATTTTTAAAATTTTTACGCGATTAGGGCTAAACAACATTTTAACCATACCAAAGATTTTGCTATTGTTAACAATTCATATTTCTAAAATTATCCATCCATAAAAGCATATAATTACGTTATAAACCTATGTTGTAGATAGTTCAACTTTTAAATACTTACATGCCCACTAGTCTATCAAATTATGGTAAAGACGTACTTACTGAACTTATTGTAGTAACTTGATTTTTCCCAACTTTCTGCTCCTCCTCGATAGACGATTTCGAGGAAACCTACGTGTGACATAAGACACACGCTAAGTATGAACTTAGTGAGGTAGTTAAACTTATTTATTTTAAAAACATGAAATAATGTAATACAGTATGCCATATATAAAAGTGCATTTCGTTTTCTCTATAACATGGCAAGTATATCACAATGTACATATGTCAGGTAACATGTAACTTCATTTTCATGTATCATGAAATCATGTAACATCTTTTGCATGTATCATGTAATCTCGTAACATCTACATCATGTATCATGTAACATCTCTATCATGTATCATGTAACATTTGTATCATGTATCATATAGATCATGTATCATCACTATCATGTGATTCACGTATCATCATTATCATGTATCACCACTATCATGTGATTCATGTATCATCATGCAGTCATTTGCATGCTCATGATCTATCATATAACCATTTTGTGTCATTATTAACGTGTCTGGCTAGAGGCCCATGGAAACCCCGTAGCCTATCTGCACCGTAGTGCCTTGTGGAGTACGTACTCGAGAGGATGCTCTTTGCTCCTCATATAAGGATGCTCTTTGCTCCTTATATTAAAACACCTCGCTAGTGCCATTTGCACCCCAGGGTGTATCTTGTTTCATTTTAATCTTGTTATTATTCATATTCCATGTATAGACATGCATCATCATTTATGCAACAATATTTGTACCTGGTATTCCTTCAAGCTTGCCATGTCGAGTAATGTATCATTTCATGTATTATAGAGAAATGCAATGCCATTTTCAATATAATGCAAACATTTAGAAAAGCACTCACCTTGGCCATTTATTAATATGCCTCATTAAGCTCTATTGATCCTTTCCTGTATAGTACCTCGAACCTTCTTTTGATTCGGATCCAACTTCATTTATCACATGAATATAAATAATTATTTGTTAGATTCACTTCTAAAAACATTTCAATTAAGCTATTTAATCATTCAACATAAAAATTTTTCCATAAATTTCTTTCCTTCCTTATACTGTTCACAAACTCATTTTTGGTCCCTAATGACCATTTTGATTTTCAAACAATTCCTCCAAGCTTGCTAACCAACATTAGACACAAATTGTCTCAATTTCCATTTTTTGTCATCTTGCACTACCATCAAACAAATAATTCTATAAAATAATCTACAACTCAGAATTTGACTCCGTTTGTTCTGAAAGAAACTATATTTGACAAGCTTTTCACCCGTAAAAATTAGTAGTCCAAATTCAACTCGTACGATTTATGACAAATTTTCAAAGTCAATTTCTAGTGCTAATTTTGTGTAACACCCTTGACCCAGATGCCACATTTGGGCCCTAAGCCCAAAATCCACATTGATAAAAATTTTCCTTTTTCAAGCCTGTCATAAATAAGTCCAATAAAAACATAAGTCCATACATTAAAATACAGTTAAATCCATATAGTTAAAATAGCATTTACGGAGCTTCATTTACAAACATTAAAGCATTCGACTTTTGACCAAATAATACAAAATAAGATTTACAAAATACATATAGGGTCCTACGAAATATATGGCCCATTACAACTAGTATTTTTACTCAACCACTAGAGTTAATGCTGAAATCCAACCTTGATGGTGCTCCTTTACGCTTCTCGAGGACCTACTAACCTGCGAATTAAGACAACGATTCTGAATGCTGAGCTAACAAGCTCAGTGGATACACCGCCACTCAACCATGCTTCATGCAAATCATAAATAAAGAAATGCAACAAGAATGATATCATGGCATTATAGCAATGGCGCTACCATAACCGCCTAAACACGTGGCATTATGAATATATGTTCACGCACATAGCTCACACATGAACCTTAACAACTAAGTGAGGTCCGCGTCCACAAAGCATCAGAATCCTACACTTTAGTAAGGCCCGCGTCCACAAAGCATCGGGATCCTATACTCTGAGCAAGGCTCGCGTCCACATAGCATCGGGATCCTATACTTGAGGGATGAGGCCCGCATCTACATAGCATCGGGATCTTACATCCATGATTGGGATCTCTCATCGAGCATCTTCGAATGAGGCTTGCGTCCACAAGCATTGGGATCCAACATTCGGGAATTTTCAAGGGATGACTCGATTACCTAGGCGTCCCTCAGCACACAACAAGGACCCTAATTTACAACACAGTCTCGATTGATCCACCTAGGATCCCTATGGGTTTCTACCTCACACGGTTTACCCAATATTTACCAAGTCATTAGCCGATTATTTCACTTATGGGATTAAAATCTCCATTTCTCAGTTTTAGTATTCATTTTACACCTTAAAAGACCCCCAAGGCCCTTTGCCTCGAATTATAAAACCCCCGAATGTAAACTTGAATTTCTTCGACAGAATGCCAGTGAGTACCAATACTCCTATGTGGGTATCGGTACTCCCCTCTAGGTACCGATACTCGGCCATGGGTACCGTTACTCATTTTAGGTTCAAAAGATTTGAACCATCAAGACGTACCAATACGCCCCCTTATCGGTACTAGGACCGCCCTGTACCGATCCACATCTGTACTGATACACCTACCCACGCGTACTGATACTCGAAGCCTCTCACAGGCAATGTAATAGTGCGTATCGATACACCCCTTGCGTACCAGTACACGATAGCGTTAGTGGAATTTTTGACTTGCAAGGGGTACCGATACACAAGGAGGCGTACCAGTACTCCTCTCACAATCCTTCCCCTATTTTACGAAGGCGTACTGATACGCTAAGCCCCATACCGGTACGCAAGCCCCACTTTCAAGCTTTAGGTCTGAGTTTCACCTAGAAACCCTGTTTAACCCCATAGTTAAACCCTAAATCATTCCCACAAGTTATGGTGATAGTTTTGGGTGGATTACAACCGATTTCAAGCCATTACAACAACAATCCTTAGATTTGCCATTAACAACCACTCAAGCTTAGCTTAGGCCAAAAACACCAAATCATGTTTCAACACTTAATTTTATGATTTCCAGGGAACTATGAGAGTTAGTAGTGTACTAACCTTAGCTTAGCTGATAACACAAGGCCTTCCCCCAAGCTTTAAGCTTTCCTCCCTTCTTGAACCTTGGATGAGCTCCCCACCTCTTTCACTACATTGGGAGATTACAAAACACATTACCACGTTGCTGGGGGATAAAAAGGGGCCAAAAACATATTCTAAACTAATGATTAGAGCTCTCAAACTCCAATCCTGTCCAAACCACTCAATCCTTCAACAACTCTCTTCTTTCTCCAAATCATACAAAGCTTACCTTGAAATGTAGATCCTTTCAAGCTGGTAAAACATCCCTCAATAAGACAAATGGGATTCTTACTTGAAACTCTCAAAATCCTACCTTTAGATGGTGTGTTGTGGGAGAGAGAGCAAATGGAAAGAAAAAGATGAAAAGTTTAAGACATGATGATCTCATTTTCTGCACAAGTGCAGAAAATAACCTTACTCCCCCTCTCACTCTTCTATTTAGGTATTTACCATGATACCCTTCCATCTCTCTTCAACCCAATCCAACCACCACTTGAGCGCAACACCCAGGCTAGCCCAAAAGGCTCCTAAAAGCCCAAGAACACATTTCAAACACAAGGCCCATGCCCCGATCAAACCCGACCCTCGAATTTCTAAAATCTGGATCGTTACATTTTGGAACAGACTGCCATATTGTTTTATGACCCTTCACCACTTAAAATTCATATCTTTTTATTCGGAACTCGAAATCAGTTTTCGTTTGCTGGAAATGAAACTAGACAAACATATCTTTACATCGGTATAAAATTCACCATCTAAACATTTTTACAAAATTTATGGAAATTTATTAAACTCACTGCCATAATTCAAATACAATACGACTTCCACAATTAACTTCTATTTTTCTCTAACTTTTCTTTAGTACTTTCTCCCTTCTATTTACCAAATGTTCATTATGATCCTTAGTGACCATTTTGAACATTAAACAATTGTTCAAGCTCAATTTGAACAATTTCCACTACTTCTTATTTATTTTGGACTATTTTCCTTTTAGTCCTTAAACTTTATAAAAGTGACAATTTAGTTACTATATCACTTTTGTACATTAATTCATGTACAATTTAACTTTTCTACTCATTTCCAGCATTTCTAAAATTTTCCTTTAACCTTCAACTTTGTCCAACTTAGTCCTTCAAAATTCTTTTATTTCGAAATAGGTCCCTAAATATTCCTTTCTTATCATTTTAATCCTTTAACTTTCATAACATGCTTGAAACATCAATTCTATCAAATAATTACTAATTCCAAATCAATCCCCCATTTTCCATTAAATTGCCGAATTGATCCCCCTAATTTCCAAAATTTTCATTTTGGTCCCTAATCATCAATTCAAGCTAAATTCACCATAATTCATCAATTCCAATTTCTAGGATAAAATTTTCAATAATTTCCCCTAATTTCTCATCCAATTCGAAATGATCCCTAAAATTCAACTTGGGGAAATTATTTAGTCTAACATCAAAATTAAACTTCCAACATCAATTTCACATATCCATCATCATTAATAACATAAATACATTTCAAAATCATAAAAATTCAGATTTGTTCCCTAAACTTTAGAGCTTGCCGAAATGGTCCATAAACTTTTAACTTAGGGTTTTGCATCCAATCAACAATTCAAGCTTACTAATTCGTTAATTCAAAATCACAAATCCTAATTGAGATTTGAATCCATAAACCTTAGTCATCTTCATAATAATCAAAACATGTAGAACTTAAATCCTAACTCAATATCATTGTTTTAACATCATACTACCTTGATTTCAACTTGAATTTCAACATGGAATCATAAAATCTCAAAACCCCCAATTGAGTCCATAAACCCTAATTTCTTCTCATAAAAAATTCTCATCAATCAAACATGTTTTCCACAAATTATTTACACCAAAAGATAGAGCTTGATGAGAATAACAACTTTGTAGTTTGAAAGATTACCTGAAAATCGAGTTTCGGGGCTTGAATAGAACTTGGAAAATTTTCTCCTTTCTTCCCCCTCATTTTCGAATAGCATGAATTAGATGAGAAATATTTTTCTCATCTTTTAATTTTTTTTAATCCATGTGTAAAGTTAAATGAATTTTAAATTCATTTAACTAGTGAAATTACCATTTTACCCTTTTCATCCAGTGGACATGATTTAATCTTATCAAAAATCAACGACCATGATTAAATCCATGTGTATTTGACCTTTCAATATTGCCCTCAAAGTTCCAAAATATTTCAAAATTGCCACCCATGGCAAATAACCAATTTACCCTCCAATTAGACTTTATTTACAACAAGTCTTGAAAATTTTCATTCCATCAAAATTGAACCTAACTGGTTCCAATCCAACCGTCCAAGTCCCAAAATATCTTATATTTTTATTTATGGCATTTATTCGATCTAAATAATTGAATTCCAAACAATACGATTTCCAAATTTTTTTCCTTTGAACTTTAAAGCTTTTTAGCCACTAATATAAGCTCGTACGAAAAATTTGAGTAACACGAAAGTGTCACTCTTGGGGGTGAACTATTCATTTACGGGGTTAACTTACATAACTTTTGGAAATTACACTTTGGTCTCTAAACTTTTCCAAAGTTGACACTTTAACCCCTAAACTTTCATAAATCATATGCCATTCTCTAAAGTCATCATCTATGATCATCTGCAACATCTTTCACTTTCAAAACATGCATAATACAGTGAGTAATAAAACCATAGCATGTGCATGAGACTTAATTTTGCAAAAGGCAAAATCGAGAGAAAGCTCAACCGATATTTACTTCTGAGCTTAGATAAGTGTATCAAACTTTATCTAAACTCCGACAACTCCTTTTTAAACCTTTTAGCAACAGTAAAACACTTTTCCACTCACCAACAATTCAAAGCTTTCTTGCCGATACACGAATCAAGCTTCCAAAGCTTCTGCGCCTTCTTCGAAAGGTAAATGATTCAGCTCCCCTGCTTTACCCAATCAAAAACAGAGGATTAAGACACATCTCTATATCACAAACCTCCAGCAACCAACAAACACAACCTCACCTCCCAAGAATCCATCAAACACATCTCTAAATCTATCAAAAACATCACCAAACCTTACTCAAACAAAGCCCAACCAACATACAATGATTCCAACACATTAACATCCAAAAGCAACCTAACCATGTCCTTAAATCTCCAACATTATTACAACAAGAAGATCACACCAAAAACTAAATATAAACAACCTAGGAAACTAGCAATCCATATACTTTCGGGATTTCATTGACTAAACACTTCTTTCCACATTATTATACATCTCAATAAAGATCTAACTCAATTAGATTCATCACCAAAACAAATCAAAATCAGTTTCCAACAATTTTCCAAATAAAACTCAACTTAATCAACAAATCCATATTAAATCATAAATTCCTTAGAATAAATCAATAACAAGGGATCAAGAACTTGGGAATTTTAATAAAGAACCTTTAATTAGAGGAGAGAAACGAAAATCACCTCTAATTGTTGATTTCTCCCTTAATTGTCCAAGCTTTGATGAAATCCAAAGAAATTTTGCAATAGAATTTGAAGAAATCAGTTAGAAATCAAAAAGGAAATCAATATGACTTGATTCCTAGAATTTTTAGAGGATAAATCTTAGTTTGGTTGCTAAGAAAATTAAGAGAAAAAGGTTGGTGAAAAGTAGTGACGTAAGAAAATTAATTTGAAAATGAAAGATCTTTTTAATTAATCCTCTTTTATTTAATTATAAACAATTTAAAAACACCTTAAAATAGCCTAAATTAAGAGAGAAATCTGTTGAAAAAGATTGGTCAAATATCTCCTTAAAGATTCTAAGTTTTAACCCTTTTACGATTTAGTAACCAAAAATAGTTTTGAAAACTTTCAATTTAAGCACTACACCAAAATGTCTTAAAATTAGATTTAATTACCTCAAATTGAATTCACCAAATTACTTAAAATGTCAACTAGGTAATTTTTAACATTTTCCCGTAATTTATTTGGTCCAAAAATCCATTTTATAAAAAAATCCCGAAACTATTCAAATTGCTTAAATCAGTTCTCTCGAACCACTAACCCGATCTGGTTCACATTTAGGCCCAATTTCAGGGCGTTATAAAAAAGGTATGAAAACTACTTCTTCATGTCCCCCTTACTTTCCCACATGACTTCCTTGACACCTCGATGTCACCACAACACCTTAACTAACTCAACAGTCTTCCCACGAAGAACCTTACGACTGGTATCCAAAATCTTCACCGATTCTTCATTATAGGTCAAATTCGGACACGACTCAATCTCCTCAACTGGCATCGCATGCAACGGATCTGATCTAAACCTCTGAAGAATTGATACATGGAAATCATGATGTATTTTCTCTAACTCTATTGGTAACCTCAACCTATAAGCAACTAGACCAATACATTCTAGCACCTCGTAAGGCCCAATAAACCTCATACTCAACTTACCTTTACGTCCAAACCTCATCACCTTCTTCCAAGGCCAAACCTTTAAAAACACCTTGTCACCAACCGCGAACTCAATCTCTCTACGCTTCAAATTAGAATAGGACTTTTATAGATTCGAAGCTGCCTACAACTGATCACTAATAAGCTTTACTTTTTCATTAGTGCACTTTAACACATCAGGCATGGAAACATATTTCTCACCTGCCTCAGCCCAACAAAGTGGGGTGCGACACCTCCTACCATGCAAAGCCTCATACAGAGCCATCTGAATACTCGCCTGGTAACTATTGTTACAAGCAAACATTACCAATGGTAGTTGATTCTCCCAAGTTCCTTGAAAATAAATAATTAAACACCGCAACATATCCTCTAACACTTGGATAACACATTCAGGCTGACCATCCGTCTGAGGATGATATGAAGTACTGAAGTTCAGCCGAGTACCTAACACCCTATGCAAACTCTCCCAAAATCTCATTGTAAAGCAAAAATCTCTATTTTATATTATGGACTTAGGTCCCCTGTACAACCTTACAATCTCAGCAATATACATAACTGCCAACTTGTCCAACGCATACATTGTATTTATTGCCAGAAAATATGCACACTTCGTAAACCAATCCACAATTAGCCATCTAGAATTCTTTTTCGACGGTGTCAAAGGCAAACCTATCACAAAATCCATTGTTACTCTTTCCCATTTCCATTCTAGAATCTACATTAGTTGCAACAACCCAAAAGGAAACTAATGTTCAGCTTTAACTCGCTGACACACCATACAAAAAGTAACAAAATCTACCACATCATTTTTTAGACCAACCCAATAATATTCCTCATTTAAATCCCGGTACATTTTTGTACTACCTGGATGCATAGCAAAAGGACTAGAATGAGCCTCAGCCAAAATAGTGCTCCTTAACTCAACATCATTTGGCACAACTATTCAACTCTTGAAACATAAGAAACCATCATCATTAAAACAAAAATCCTTCAAATTACCCTCCATAATGTCCTTAACATGTGGAACCAATGAATCATCATACAGTTGCTTTTCTTTTATCGCTTGAGATAAAGACGGGTTAACTTACAACTCAGCCAACAAAACTCCATCTTGCGTCACACTCAAACTTGCAAACATCACCCTTAACCCCACCACGACCTTCCTACTCAAGGCATCGGCTACTACATTATCCTTACCAGGGTGATACTCGATCGTCAAATCATAATCCTTAAGCAACTCCAACTATCTACGCTGCCTAAGATTCAACTCCTTCTACGACATCAAATATTTCAAACTCTTGTGATCCATGCAAACAAGACACTTGTCACCATAAAGATAATGCCTCCAAATCTTGACGGCAAACACTACCGTAGTAAGATCCAAATCGTGCATAGGTTAATTGCGCTCGTGCAACTTCAATTGCCTAGATACATAAGCCACAACATTCCCGCCTTGCATCAAAACATACCCCAAACCAACATAAGAAACATCGCTATAAACCATAAACTCCTTACCCGACTCTGGTTGAATCAAGATTGGAGCCCGCGCCAAAGCCTCCTTTAACTTCTCAAAAGCTTGTTGTCTATCCTCTGTCCATTCAAAATGAACATTCTTCTGCAACAACTTTGTAACCCCCTTGACCCGGCCTAGATGCCAGACCGAACCGAGCGAGCTACATAAGGTTTGCCAAAACAAGCTCGAAGAAAATTAACACGAATTAATTCCATTTTATCTTTTATCTTGTCTAGATGCATATTTTAAACCTAAGGAGTGCATGCTAACAACGGATAAATTATTGACTAAATTGGGCGTCAAAATGACATCCAATTACGCGTAGTTACAATTTATGGATCAAATTGTAAATCTAGAAAATTATAAGGACTTCCTTAATTTTAAAGTTACCAATTTTCAATTAGTAAGATTACATGCTTACATGTCCAAATTCAACTCACTCCAATCGTCCATACTTATTCATTTGCATACATAATAATCCAGCGACTAAAATGTAAGAATAAAAAAACTATAACATCAAAATAACCGAATTACCTTTCAGTGGTATCCATACCTGAGCTTAGATATCGGTTCCTGGCCTAATTTTTAAAGTGTATCGGTACCCCTAACCCAAGTATCGATACTTGCATACAAATTCCAAAATCTCGGATTCTAGTAGCCAAAACCGGCATTGATACCTCATCTTGAGTATCAATACACTAGCCAAATTGTTTGCACACATATTGATACGCCTTCCTGAGTATTGATACCCAGGCTAAATTTTGCCTACTCGTACCGATACCTAGCCTCGAGTATCGATACCCCTGGACCTATAATGTCCAATTTATCTAGTTTTTATCTAATTAGCAACCCAAACATGTTCCAATGAATCATATACTTTTACCATCAATTTAAAGGGGAAAACATGTCACAAAACATAGCAAACACAACCAAGTAAAACATTATGCACCAACATCCCAAATCTAAAGGCATGCTTCCTAAACTCACCCAACTCCACATCCAAACTAGGAATCAAGGCATATCTCAGCTTAGGCATAAAACCATTAAATTACTAACATCAATCAAAACATGCTTGCATCAAAATGGCCCTAGACAGAAGCATTCAAGTAACATACTAATGACATCTCAATGAACTTTAGACCATGAGCAATCTCCTATCAAACATACCTCAATCAAACATCAATATGAGCTATCAACCATAGCAATCAACATCAGAAACATCGCTGAAAACCAGATTACAAATCCCCCAAAATATGTTAAAAATATTCCATTATTAATCAAATTTAACACTAAGTTTCATGCTCAAACAATTGCCTTGCTCTTGGATTCCTTCTCGCCAAACAACATTAGCCCCTTCAACTTTATTGCTCTGCATCAAAGGGTAAAAGAGAGCGTAAGCACACTTGCTTAATGAGGATGCTCTAGAATAAAACATTGATGCATGTAAAGCTCATTTTAAAACCTTGTCACACTTGAGTAACCATATGTCAAAAGTCAAAATAAGGTTTTTCTCACATGTTTCAAAAAATGTATCATGCATAACAACCATATAAATTTAAATCCATTTTATGATTCTCATAAAACATTTCCTCATAGGTTTCCACAAAATATATCGTACACAACAACCATATACATTTAAATCCATTTCAAGATTCACATAAAACCATTTTCTCATATGTTTCCACAAAACATATCATGCGTAACATCCATATACATTTAAATTCATTTCATGAATCATTAAAATCTCATATATTGGCTTTCTTAGTGACCCAAATAGTCTCACCTCTATCCAAACATCCACAATAGTGGAACATAATAATTATACATCGGATACATAGATTATGGTTGACTTACCTCCACCTAATCTCATACCTTGCCTAGTTAAACCGCAAGGTACCATCACTTGGGCTGCCTAGTTAAACTGTATACTGTTGTGCGTATTGAGTGCTACGTAAACGGTGCAAGTATACACATTGCAAGTAATAAAGTGATCTGATTATCGAGTGTCATCTCCACAGGGATTGGTTTGGGCCACTTTGCTTAAGTTACTGCGTTGGAAATGAAAAACACAAGTAGGTGATTGTAGGAATTATAACTAATGAGTAAACTAAGAGCAATAAACTAAAAGAATAGATGAAATCAAATAAGAGAGAGTAAGCTAGGTTATCGTGAGTTGAGGTGTGATAGCCGATTGGACCGTCTTGGTAAAAGAGTGTAATGGCAACTCGGTTGCCGTGGCAACTTGCTCAGTGGGGTTGCCGTGGCAACTAATCAACGGTCGCATGGGCAACTAGCCAAGCAACTATTTCGGCGACTGGGCAGCAACTTCAAGGTTCAGCAGAGCGTTCTTCAATGGTTTCTTCTTATCCCTAAGTCAAAACTCTAGCCAATTGTGCATGCCTTAGCAATACATCCCTGCGTGAATCAAGGGTGAACAACAACCAATCTTGCACTCCTCTTAGCCGTTGAAATCCTTAACTTATTCCTAAGCCGAATTAATCTTCACCATCGATAGATTGAATAAAGACCATACTCATTCGTTTATTGAATCTAACTCTCCCAATATTAGATAAATAGATAGAATTACGAGATCCTCTCCCAATTCACTCGCAAACAAGAATAAAAACCAAGAATGAGTAAACCTTGAATTAAAAGTGCAAACTCTTATTACCTAAACAAAATCCAATTGTTTCTCACAACAACAAAACACAATAACCCCAACCAATCAAGTTAGTTCATGGTTGGGTTCAAAAGATATACAAAGAATAATCCCCAAACATGAATCTAATGGAAGCAAAGAAGAAGAAGAAATCGATCAGCCCCTTGCTCTCCTCTCTCAATCAAACTCTCCCCCTTTACCCCTCTTCTTGTCGAAATCTCTCCCCTCTTGCTCTCTTTAGAATTGACGGCTTGGTCCTCAATTTATAGGGCTAGGTCAAAGTCTTTCTTGAGGAGGAAGTTAAGTTGGAATTAAATACTTTAAAAGAATATAATTCTTTATTATATTTAAATTCCTTCTAGATCTTTTCTTATCTTCTTTGGATTTAATTTCTCTTTGACCTCTTCATGGAAATCAAACTCCTTTGGGATTTAACTTTGCTCCAGGTCATCTTGCATGTGGTTGTGCAATTGCCGTGGCAACTGTATATGAGAGCAATCTACAGATTCCTGCTTCAACATCAACGTTGTAACCTTCTGGGCATCAGGTTCCTCAGAATTTGTTGTAGTATTGTTGTTCTCAGCTTCACTGAGTGTTGTCGTGGCATTGCTCTGTTCAGGCTCCTCAATCATTACCGAGGCAATTTGTTGCTCAGGCTCATCATATGTTGGGCAGTCTCTCTCATTGGCATCATTTTAACTTGGAGGTTCTAGTTGTTCCCCACACATCGGGACCTCTCTTTGCATTGCTCCTTATCCTCTTGCCTTGGGTCGTCAATATCCCCAGGAATGGATTGTTGGTGCATGTTATCCAAGGCATATGTGGATCTCCTCAATTGATCTTCTGAATCCTTCAAGGCTGCATCCCACTGAGCTCTCCTTGAATCCATTTTCTTTGATAGCTCTCGAATCTCTTCAACTGATTTGTCGAGTCTAGCCAAGGAAGCTAGCAACGTTTCCTCCAAGGATTTGGAACATTCTTGAAAAGGACTACACTGTAATGGCATATTTGTTGCCGTGACACTAGGCTGCTAATAAGGACTACATTGCCAAGGCATGTTTGTTGCTACGACAAAATTGTTATGGCAAAAAAAATTTTGAGGCTTTTGATCATACCATGAAGAATTTTGCTGCTGGTTCTATCTATGGTTCTCCATGTAGTCATATGCACCAAAAATGTGAGGGCAATTTTCAAACACATGATGTTCTCCACAACAAGTGCACGAGTTTTCCATGGTATATGCTTTTCTCGGTTGGTATAGGTAATAATCGAAGGGTGCAAGAAACTTTTGATTGGATTGATTCATATCTTTCAACATCAACTCTCGAATAGATAAGCTTTTATTTCTCGACATGTTAATCTCCCTTAACTTGTAGCGCACCAAATTTTTTGTTTGATAAAACAAACAAAAAGAAAAGTTAGTAAAACTAAGAGAAAAAATGCAATAACAAAAACAACTAACACGAATTGCCAATCCCCAGCAACGGCGCCAAAAACTTGTTGTGCGTATTGTGTGCTGCGCAAACGGTGCAAGTATACATGTCGCAAGTAATAAAGTGATCTGAGTATCAAGTATCATCTCCACAGGGATTGGTTTGGGCCACTTTACTTAAGTTACTGCGTTGGAAAAGAAAAACACAAGTAGGTGATTGTAGGAATTATAACTAATGAGTAAACTAAGAGCAATAAACTAAAATAATAGATGAAATCAAATATGAGAGAGTAGGCCAGGCTATCATGAGTTGAGGTGTGATAGCCGATTGGATCATCTTGGTAAAAGAGTGCAATGGCAACTCGGTTGCCGTGGCAACTTGCTCAGCGGGGTTGCCTTGGCAACTAATTGATGGTTGCCTGAGCAACTGGCCGGGCAACTGGGCAGTAACTTCAAGGTTCGACAGAGCGTTCTTCAATGGTTTCTTCTTTTCCCTAAGTCGAAACTCTAGCTAATTGTGCATGCCTTGACAAACAACCCTGCGTGAATCAAGGGTGAACAACAACCAATCTTGCGCTCCTCTTAGCCGTTGAAATCCTTAACTTATTCCTAAGCCGGATTAATCTTTACATCGATAGATTTAATAAAGACCATACTCATTCGTTTCTTGAATCTAACTCTCCCGATATTAGATAAATAGATAGAATTACGAGATCCTCTCCCAATTCACTCGCAAACAAAAATAAAAACAAAAAATGAGTAAACCTTGAATTGAAAGTGAAAACTCTTATTACCTAAACAAAATCCAATTGTTTCTCACAACAACAAAACACAATAACCCCAACCAATCAAGTTATTTCATGGTTGGGTTCAAAAGATATACAAGGAATAATCCCCAAACCATGAATCTAATGGAAGCAAAGAAGAAGAAGAAGAAATCGATCAGCCCCTTGCTCTCCTCTCTCAATCGAACTCTCCCCCTTTGCCCCTTTTCTTGTCGAAATCTCTCCCCTCTTGCTCTCTCTAGAGTTGACGGCTTGGTCCTCAATTTATAGGGCTAGGTCAAAGTCTTTCTTGAGGAGGAAGTTAAGTTGGAATTAAATACTTTAAAAGAATATATTTCTTTATTATATTTAAATTGCTTCTAGATATTTTCCTATCTTCTTGGGATTTAATTTCTCTTTGATCTCTTCATGGAAATCAAAATCCTTTGGGATTTAACTTTTCTCCACGTCATCTTGGGCTTATCCAGTCATCAATTTCGACTGCCATATCATCTTATCCCTTAACGACAATAGCCCTAACAACTAGCTCGGCATCTCCTTCATGCATTGCCCTGGCAACTAGCTCGGCATCTCCTTCATGCATTGCCCTGGCAACTGGTTCTAGCCTTGCTTTGGCAAGTGATTCTGCACACATACAAAAACACACCAGAGCAGTATCTTTTTCCACAAAAATTACCAAGTTATGTAGTCAAGCTCAACAGTGGAAAGTAACGTGAATTAATGCATGAATGACTAATTATGTAACTAATATGAGCCTGAGTCTAACAATAATATGAGTAAAAAGGGTAATAAAAATAGTACTTTTGAACACTTATCACGCCCCCAAACTCGAACTATTGCTTGTCCTCAAGCAATGCAAACTAACAATTACCTGCCAAGACTTTAATCATCAAAGACATGCTTCAAACTTGAATTCAAACCTCGGAACCGTGGCACAAAGTATGATCACCTTTTAATTTTTCGGATAGCACAAAAATTACCCGAAATCAAACTATAATGCTCGTGACAATGTGTGTGCATAGTTGTGTACAAGTTGATTTTCAAGATTCTATGTGAACAATAGGCTTTTATCAATTTAATTATCGAGGCATTTATTTTTATTTTCACTAGAGCCAATTTCGGGCACCTCTAGCAAAGTAAGCAATTTCTCATTTTATTTTAGTCGACTAGAGCCAATTTCGGCCACCTCTAGCGATTCTTTAATGTGCATTAATTACTAGAGCCAGTTTCGGGCACCTCTAGCAAGAAATTAACTTTTAATTTTCAATTTTAAATTTACCCAAATTTTAAGCAACCTAAGTTCACTAAGTTTCTCTCAATCAAAAAGCCACAACCGTATAAAAAAATCAGCGTCATAGTAAAATTCTAAGTTCTTTTCATGCAATCCTAAAATTAAAGGTTCTTTCAATTAAGTGAGTGGCAAAAATTCATCATTGGATATTCAACAATTCTTAAGCAATTAAATCCAATTAAAGGCATGGCAAGTAACATATGCAACCTATATGTGATTGCTAAAGATGAATGCAACTAAACATGAAACTAATTAGAAACCAACACCCCCCCAAACTCAAGAGAAGCATTGTCCTCAATGCATGTAAAAGTGAAACACAATTTAAAAGAAACTTAATGAAATGAGTTAGTCGGAGAGGTCGTCACCTCGAGTGATAAGTTTCTTTCGTGCCATTTGCTTGATTCATTTTTTGGTCGGTGGTTGAATGCTTGTGGCTAGTACCGCGTGAATGACATTGCTTTGATTTGATCCATGTTTGTAGAGGCTGGTTCACTTGCCTGGGCATCAGTAGTTGCTGAAGCCATTGTTATTGCCTAGGCATCACCAGTTTCTGTTGCCGTGCCAACTGCTGAGGTAGTTGCCGGGGCATTTTTTGTTGCGGTTGCTGGGGCATCCTCTGTTGCGGTTGCCGTGGCAAGTAGTCAGCAAGGAATTTCTTTATCATGGTGGTTGTGAGTCTTATTGTGGAAAAGAAAACAAAACAAAGAAAACTTGGAAGATAAAGATAATGAAGACAAATAAAATATCTCCAAAAAATTCCAAAAATAAATAAAGAAAAAAATGAAAATAAAATAAAGTAAAAAAAATAAAAATTCTTAGAAAGAGCATTTTTCATGCATCTTCTAATGTTACTGCATATCTGAGAAAACTTGAGGAAGGTCATTTTCGATACTTCTTATAGTCCATCCGAACCCTCCATCGAGTGATAATATTGCCCAAAAAGAGTTGGGCCAATGTGCTCGCGGCTACTCCTCTTTGTGTTACCATGGTGGAGGCATCTTTCTTTCGTGTTCCCTTGTAGTCCATGCATGGCCTCCACCTTTCTTTATTATATTTAAATTCCTTCTAGATCTTCTCCTATCTTCTTGGGATTTAATATCTCTTTGACCTCTTCATGGAAATCAAACTCCTTTGGGATTTAACTTTGCTCCACGTCATCTTGGGCTTATCTAGTCATCAATTTCGATTGCCATATCATCTTATCCCTTATCGACAATTGCCCTGGCAACTAGCTCGGCATCTCCTTCATGCATTGCCCTGGCAACTAGCTCGGCATCTCCTTCATGCATTGCCCTGGCAACTGGTTCCAGCCTTGCTTTGGCAAGTGATTTTGCACACATACAAAAACACACCAAAGCAGTATCTTTTTCCACAAAATCACCAAGTTATGTAATCAAGCTCAACGATGGAAAGAAACATGAATTAATGCATGAATAACTAATTATGCAACTAATATGAGCCTAAGTCTAACAATAATATGAGTAAAAAGGGTAATAAAAATAGTACTTTTGAACACTTATCACATACCCTAAGTGACAACCCAATAGTCCGAGTAGCCTAGTTAAATCGCTTTTCCTCAAGGATTATGATACAATCGACTTGTTTATATTATAGTGCATTTTAACCCCATGGCATGCCAATTATAACCAATAATTTCTCATTATGTCACATAGCCAATATAACACTTTTAAACACATTTACTTATTGTTTTCAATGCAACTCTCAAAACCATTTCATATGCAAAACCACATTGCCTTAGGTAACCTCTCATTCCTTTAGGAATAAAACTCAATGCTCATAGGCATTCATTTACCTCAATATACATTGCACATTACTTTCAAAATAATGCATTTACAGTAAGTAAATCATTTCATGCTTTAAACCAAATCATGAAAACAACACCATGTTTTAAACCAACATGAATCTGCAAGCTCATAATAAAACCATTAATCAAGCAAAGTAAGAACCACTTACGCTTGAGCTTAGTTAAGCTGTATAGACTTAAACTAAACTCCCATGATTCATCGATCAAACCGTTAAAGAGCTCAATGCGAGTACTCACTCACCAATACACTTTGTATAGCTAGCCAAAGCAAATTAAGCCTCAAGAACGCGACGTACACCACTAGGCAACCTTGCCTCGATTGTCCCCTGTTTTAAACACAAAAAAACTAGAGGAAAAATGCATCAATATGCATTCAATCTCACTATCAAACACAATCCACTGCAACCTTAACATAAATCTTCCGAAACCAAGCCTAAACTACCAAAATCCATCTCAAACATCATCCACCCAACCCTAATCAACAAACCTAAAAATTCAACATCTTATTCTTATCCAAACCCAGCAAAAAACATTTTCTAAAAACCCAGCAATCATTTAACACCATAAACAACCCAAAAACTAACTTCAATCAACGTAGGAAATTAGCAATTACATTAGTTTCGGGATTTCTTTTGCAAATCACATCTCATAATATCAATATACACTTTAAATATGATCTAACTCATTCAAGATCACAACAAATCAGATCCATAACAAGCCCAATCATATTCCTTAACAAAATCAATATAAAATATTAATGTCTTAATTAAATTATCAACACATAACAAAAATCGATTGTAAAGGATCAAGAACTTGGGAATTTTAGTAAAGAACCTTTGATTAGAGGAGAGGAATGAAAATCACCTCTAATAGTTCACTCCTTCCTTAATTGGCTTGATTTTAAGAGAAATCCAATATAGAAATAGAAGTTTGATGAAGAATCGTTGTTGAAATCAAACGTATAATTAAAACGTTGAATCCATTGAATATTTGGAGAGAAAATAGTAGTTTGGTTGCTGAGAATTTGAGAGAAAAGTTTGGAGAAAGTTAGTTACATGAGAAAACTATTTGGATTAGTTTTAATTAAAACCAAATAAACTCTTTTTATACCATTTATTAATCCCTTAGAAACCATTTAAAAATAACCAGAATTAAGGAAAAATTCTGATAAAATAATTGGGTTTAATAGCTCCATAAAGATTCTAAGATTTGACTCTTTTATGATTTAGTCACCAAATTAGTTTTGAAAATTTTAGATTTTGGTCACCAACCAAAAATGTCTTTTAATCCGAATTAATTTCATCAAATTGACAGCTCACATATGTTCAATATATTAATTAAATGTTTTAGATAATTTTTTCATATTTTATTTTAGCTAAAAGCCATTTTATCCGATTAAATTCCTCGAAACTAACTCAAACACTAACACGGTTCACCCGAATCGTCTAACCACCCTAGCTAACTCCTAGGCCCAAATTCAGGGCATTAAAATTCTCCCCCTCTTAAGAAATTTTGTCCCCAAAATTTACCTGAAGGAAAGAGATAGGGAAATTGCTTTTCCATATAAGGAAATTGTTTTTCCATATCACCCTTTGCTTACCATGTAACCTCATCGACTCATCGGTGTCGCCACAACACCTTAACCAATTCAATGGTCTTACCACGAAGAACCTTAGAACTAGAATCCAGTATCCGAACTAGTTTTTCATCATAAGAAAACTATAGTCATAACTCAATCTTCGCAACCGGCATAACATGCGATGGATCCGATCTATACTTCTGAAGCATCGACACGTGGAAAACATTATGTATCTTCTCAAGCTCAACTAGTAGTTTCATCTTATAAGCAACAAGAACAACACACCTAATTATCTTATAAGGTCCAATGAATCTAGGGCTTAGCTTACCCTTGCGCCCAAATCTTATCACCTTCTTCCAAGGCAAAATCTTCAAGAACACTTTATCACCCACTTCGTACTTAATTTCTTGACGCTTCAAATCTACATAAGACTTTTTTCAACTCGAACCCACCTTAATCCTATCCCAAATGAGTTTCACCTTCTCATTTGTATCCTCGAGCAAATCGGGCCCTACAACATGCTTCTCACCCGATTCTGCCCAACAAAGAGGTGTAGGACACCTACGACCATAAAGAGCCTCATAAGAAGCCATTTGAATGCTCGACTAATAACTATTATTATAAGCAAACTCCACCAAGGGTAGTTGCTTCTACCACATTCCTTGAAACTCAGTAACACAACGTCTCAACATGTCCTCCAAAATCTAGATAACTCACTCAGACTGGCAATTCGCCTGGGGATGATAGGACATACTGAAATTAAGCCTCATACCCAAAGCTGTCTATAGGCTTCCCCAAAACCTTGTTGTAAAACATGGATCCCTATTTGATATAATCAACTTAGGAACCCCGTGGAACCTTATGATCTCAGTGATTTACAATTCTGTCAACTTGTCTAGTGTATACGTTGTATGCACTGCAAGAAAATGCACACACTTTGTAAAACGATAAAAAAGCACCCATATCGAATCCTTTTTGGATGGTGTCAAAGGTAAACCCATCACAAAATCTTGGTAATTCCTTTCCACTTCCATTTCAAAATCTGAACAGGTTGTAACAACCCGGAAGGGATCTTATGTTCAGCCTTTACACGCTGACACACCATAGAACGAGAAAGGAACTCATCCATATTCTTCTTCAATACAATCCAATAATACAATTCCTGTAAATCCCGATACATCTTTGTACCTCTAGGATGCATCACAAAAGGACTAGAGTGAGCTTCTTCCAAAATAGTGCACCTCAACTCTGAATATTCCGGTATGACTATTTGACCATAAAGCACAACACCCTATCATCATTGAAATGAAAATCGGTGGGATTTCCATCCAAAATATCTTTAACATATAGAACCAAGGAAATATCATACGGTTGCCTCTTTTTAATTAGTTGTAACGATGTAGGCATAACTTGTAACTCAGCAAACAAGCCACCTTCGTATGTCACGCTTAACCTCGCAAACATCGCTCTAAGCTCAACGACAACTTTATGACTTAACCATCTGCCACCATATTGGCTTTTCTGAGATAATGCTCAATTGTCAAATGATAATACTTAAGTAACTCAAGCCACCTACGTTGCCTAAGGTTTAGTTCCTTTTGAGACATCAGATACTTCAAACTCTTCTAATCGGTCTAAATAGTCCACTTATCACCATAAAGGTAATGTTTCCAAATTTTCAAAGCAAATACCGCCGCTACAAGCTCTGTAACCCCTTTAACCTGGTCTAGTCGCAATACTGAATCGAGCAAGCTATATTGGGGTTTACCGAGACAAACCCAGAAGAATTAATTATAAACTGGTATATTTTTATTTTATCTTCTCTAAATGATTTATTAAGTCCTAAGGTGATCATGCTAGCAGCGGTGAAAATACAACTCAATCGGGCGTCGAATTGACATCCAATTGCACGAAATATCATTTTATGGACTAAATCATAATTTCCGGTAATTATAAGGACTTCCTTGAAATTAAAGTTACCAATCCTTATTTAGTCAAGTTTTATACATACACATTAAATTTAAACTTAAAATAATCATCCAAACTCATTTAATTGCGTGATCAAGAAACAGGGACTAAATTACAAAGAATCAAACTTTAGAAAGCATTTTAACAGAATTAACTAACTGCATATCACTGCACTGCACTCCGTATCGATACGGTTTAAATTTTCAAAGGTATACTGATACGGTCCTCAAGCCTATCAGTGCGGGTATGCAATATTCGAAGTAGAGAATTGCAGTAGCTAAAAGGCGTACCGATACGATTGCCCGTGTATCGACACCAAGCCAAAATTTTAGCATCGTGTACTGATACGGTCACTAGGCATATCGGTATGCCAAGGCATATTTTCCCAGATTGAGCCGAGACAAGTCCTAGCGTATCGATCCCCGAGGACTCGTACCAGTACGGACAGACCTATAATGACCTCTGGGTCGAACATATGACACATTGGCTTAATCTAACATACTTCATTCAACATCTAATCACCATATAACATCCCAAGCAGTATTTTCACCAACATAAGAGCATGGTAAAGGATCATATGCAACATATCAAATCCAAGCAATTGTCTTATAGGCATACAACTATCACAGACTTAGGTTGCTTCCAACTCACAATAGCCTCAATCTTTTGCAGATCCACACGAATTGCTTCTGCTGACACAACATGTCCAACGAAAACTACTTCCCTAAGCCAAAACTCACACTTGCACAACTTAGCATACAACTGATTATCCAACAAAGATTGTAACACAATCCACAAATGTCGATCATGTTGTCCCTCGGTACGTGAGTAAAAAAGAATATCATCAATGAACACAACCACAAACTGATCTAGGTATTCATGGAACACCCGATTCATCATATCCATGAAAGTTGCAGGTGCATTCGTCAATCCAAATGGCATCACCAAAAACTCATAATGTCCATATCTCGTGTGAAAAGTAGTTTTTAGCACATCCGCGTACTTAACCTTTAACTGATAATATCCTGACCTCAAGTCAATTTTCAAAAACACCGACGCAACCCGAAATTGATCAAACAAGTCATCAATTTGCAACAAAGGATACTTGTTCTTAATCGTAAACTTCTTCAGTTGCCGATAATCAATGAGCATCTTTTTAGTTCCATCATTCATTTTCACAAACAACACCAGGCTCCCCATGGTGAAACACTAGGTATGATGAAACCACGATCCAATAAATCTTATAGTTGCATCTTAAATTCCTTCAACTCTTTTGGTGCCATATACGTCTTAATGCTAAACTCTACATCCCTATCCAGCGACAACCCAGGTAATTCCTCTAGAAAAACCCCCAATTTTTTTCAAACAGTGTGAATATCCTAAACACGAACATCCTTCAAACCCGAATTCAAAACATAAGCTAAAAATGCCTGACATCCCAACTCCAACATATTACACGCTTCTATCGCCAAAACAACATTGGAAAAAACCTAGCATTTTTTCCCACTACTACTACTTTATAATCATTATCAAGCTTCAACAAAATATTCTTCGTTTCAAAATCAACCATAGCTCTATGCTCGTTCAACCAATCCATACCCAATATCACATCAAAATCATAAAAGACAGCTCTATTAAATCCACAGCAAACACATGACCCTAAACCATCAAAGGACATCTTTTAAACAACCTCCTAACAACAACTGTCTCCCTGAGAGAACTAGTTACCCGGACACCCACATTTAAAACCTCAACAAGAACATCAAACAATTGTACATGCTCATGTAAAATATATGAATGTGTAAACCAAAATCAAATAAAGAAAATAATAAAATGCACAACAAAGTAAAAGTACCTGCAATTACATTCGTGTCATTACGACCTTTGTGATGTGTGTACACCCTTGCAGGTCCACCACCCTATGGTTGAATAGCCACTGTATGACCAACAATTCTCTGACCTTTCTCCCAGCGATGGAAATTACCCCTACCACGACCACAACCTCTCGAAGGTACAACAACAACCATCGTAGGCGCCTATCCATCTCTACCCATCTGAGGACAATCACGTCTCAAATGATCCTGAGAACCATAACTCTAACACAAATTATTCAATGCCCAGCACTCTCTTGGATGATGCTTCCCACAATGCCTACACTTTGGTATCCCTGCAGAGGAATTTTAATTATTTTGGCCTCAACTAGCGTTACCTCTGTCATGTTGTCTCTGATCCAGCCGGTACCTCCTATCCCTCCATCTCTTATATCGACCATCACCAGCATCCGAGTCAACAACTCTCTTTCTAGAGCTCAAACTCCCCGAACGAAAAGATAAGCCCAAATTATGCTCAATATCATTGGCTCAATTAACCAAAGCATCAAAATTAGTATAGTCCATAACCAACATATAAGTCTTAACCTCCTTAACCAACCCAAATAAAAAACGATCACATTATTGTCGATTATCAAGAACCAGCTCAGGTGTATACTGGCTCAACCTTACAAACTGAACCTCATACTCAAACACAGACATATTACCCTAAACCAATGACATAAACTCCTACTTTCTCTCATCCTGGTATCAGGCACCCAAATACTTCTTCCAAAAAGTAGCACAAAAGAAATCCTAAGTTACATCTATAGGCGTCATACCCGTAATAGTAGTAACCCACCAACTATAAGCATCTCCCTAAAGCAAGGGTACTATGCAACCCAATTTATGAACATTCATACACTCTATATGATCAAAAATCCTCTCAGTACTCATAAACCACTCCTCAGTTGCTTTAGGAGCTAAACCTCTAAACTCGATACCTCACAAACTATGCAACCACTATAATAGAAGCCCTG
The DNA here is from genome assembly GCA_019671005.1 of Hibiscus mutabilis. Classification (NCBI taxonomy): domain Eukaryota; kingdom Viridiplantae; phylum Streptophyta; class Magnoliopsida; order Malvales; family Malvaceae; genus Hibiscus; species Hibiscus mutabilis. Next base: position 30,354,308 of record CM033724.1, on the reverse strand, counting down.
GATTAACTGTGACTGCATGTACATGTTCTTGAATATGTACTCCAGCCATAGCTGCCTGGAAAGCTCCAGTCATAGCCTAAATTAACGGCGTAATGTCTACCAATACTAGAACATGTGGAAATGGTTGCGCATTCTCAACACCCACTCCGTACATTCAATCAACACCTAACAACATAAACCTTCCTACAATCATAACCTGGCTCTGATACCATCAAATGTAACCACGTAACCCAGCCGAGCCGTCAAGTGTCATATTAGGTTTTCCAAAGCAAACCTGAACTAAACCACCAAAACTGGTCCTTTTTTTCTTTTTATCTTGCATAAATGCTTAATTAAGTCTTATGGTGAAATGAATGACAGCAGAAAACAAGGCAAGCATTTGATTGCAAGACTATAAATTTAGGGACCAAAATGTTATTTCACATAAATAGAGAGTCTAATTCCATTTTAATGTTACCGACCTTTAATTAAGTTCATTACATGCCTCCGTGTGAAATTACAACTAGATTGGATTATAAAATCATCATGAATCGAGGGTTAAGTAAAATAGTGACCAATTTGCAAAGAACTCAAACTACAGTAGACGAATAACTGAAATAACTGGCACAGTATCGGTATAGGTCATCCTCGAATCAGTACCAGACAATGAAATGCCCTCATATGAACACACTTACCCAAGTATTGATCCCTATAGCACATATAAAAAACTATAACTTCCTGAAAAATAGGTTAGAAGATTCAAGGAATTATCGAAATCGGATTAGAATTTTGGGTTAGGCTTTAGTTAATTAATTCTGGAAAATAATTTGGTTTAATAAATTGAGTTTCGATAAGTTTATCGTGACAAGTATTTGTGAAAAATATATTTAATGAGTTTAATAAAGGATGAATTTGAGTTTGGGTAATTTTAAATAGTTTTTTAATATTAAATTAAATAGTGACTAAATTATAAGGATTGCAAAATTTTATTAATGGCAATGTTGTAGAAAGGGATTAAAGTGGTATTTTTATTATAATTATTAAATCAAATAAAGAAATATCATTTCCCTCTTGTTTTTAACAAAAAGAAGTTGACGATTATAATTTTCTAAAACACGAGAAAGACATTTCTATGTTTTTTCAGTTTCTTTGAAACAAAACTTAGAGATTTTTTTATTCCTTAATTATTTCTACTTCAATTTCTTTTCCATTTATTTCTAAACAATTGTGGATTAAGGTTTTTGATTTCTACATCAACTTCACTATTTTTCTTGTTGGAAATCAAGAGGGGAGTTCATCTTCAAGTTGGTTTTTTATTGACCAACGTGAGAAAATGTTCTTTAATGATTTTCTACATGATTTTTATTCTTAATCTATGATTTCTCATGCTTTGGGATCATTAGAACGAATTTCTAATGGAATTATTGGATTTTAATGGATTTTCTCATAAATCTTGTTTAGATTATAGTAATCTAATGATTTCTTTGGAGTTATAGTATTTTGTGCATGGGTAATAATAATCTAAAGTTGATTTTGTAATTTGATTCTGGAATTAATCCAATTGATTAAGTTTAAGTTTGAGTTCTTGATTGGGGTGATTGAAAGAATGGTTGATTTAATTATTGGATTATATATTAGTGTGTAGCGTGAGTGTTTGAAGGAATGCACGTAAGGAATTAAAGGGGAGAATTGAATGGCCATAGTAGTGGCGTGAGTGGGATGCCGAGTCAGGGCAGGGCCTCATAGCAAAAATGGGGGCTAAGGCTGCCATGGACCTTACGTGCTATATATTTGTATATATGGTTGTAGTTTTAATAAATAAAAAAAGGGAAAAATATTACGTTGGTTGGGTTAAATGGAAACGAAGAAAAAGAAGGGAATTTAAAAGGGATGTTTGCAGTAGCATAGAAGGGGCGAATTTAATGGCTTCTAAAACAGGGAGGCACAGAGCTGTGGTTGCAATTCGTGAATTGCAATGCGTGGTTGTTGTTGTTTTCCAGTTCAGATGACCCTTGCACAAAAGGGGATATTTTAATAAATTGGTTACTTTAGTGTGGTCCAATTTATATTGACCCTTGCATTTTCTCATAGAGGTTGACGAGTGTTCAGATGATTTTCGGTTAGGTGTCGAGGCGTTGGCATCAAGACGGTAGCAAGTTGGTGAGTGCAAATGTATTTTGGTACTATAAAGAGGTTTGAATTATGGCTTTGGGGGTTTAGTTAAAGCCTAGCAAGCTTAGCTAAGCTCGGAAGTAAGTTTTCCCTATTTTCGCCTTTTGAATATCGGTTTGATATGAGTCTTGATTTACATGTTTTGATTGAAAAGCATGGATTGGTTTACTTACTGTTTTATGCATCTTTCAAACGATATGCAATGATTTATCAAGTACATGGATGCCTAAGAGCATTAGAAATGGTTTCTAAATGGAATGTGGTTGTTGCCTTTGGCAATGTGGTTTGCATATGGAAATGTTTTGCTAAATGCATATGGAAAACAACAAGTAAATGTATTTGAAAAATGATATATTGGCTATGTGACATAAATGAGAAAGTATCGGTTATAATTGGCATGCCATAGGGTTTAAAGTGCACTATAATATAAAGTTGATCGCTCTATGGCTCTTGAGGTATAGCGGTATGGCTACTCAGGCAGATGGTATTCTTTGATTTCTTAGAATATGGGTAAGCCTATTGTTTTGTGGTAGTGGTAAGTCTATCACAACAGGTAGGGGTAATCCTATCCCGAGCCAAATTAAGTTTTGGTAGCGGTAAGTCCATCGGGGAAATCCGTGTATCCGGTGTAGTTAATTAACATTCTGTTTTTGAATGTGGGGATAGAGGTAAGTCTATCTCGGGTCACAATAATTGCCAATATATGAGATAAATGAGACATATGAAAAGAGTTTTGTGCATATGGTTATTTATGCATGGTTATTGAAAGCTTTTGATATGTTATTTATGCATGGTTATTAGAAGGCTATTTTGCATATGGTTGTTATGCAAGTTAGGTTTTCAAAAGAAGCAAGTGAATTACATGGCTTTACACTCATATCTTACTTTGCAATGAAAGCATGGTTTATACCGAAAGATTTGATGCTTATGATTTTGTCAAGCATGTTTTATTTAAATGTCTTGAGAACGAAAAGATTGGTATGAGAGCGTGAAGTATATGTTTTCATCAAGCATGTTTATGGTTATTTAATGACTTGCTTATGTTTCGAACAAGCATGGTTATTTAATGACTTGCTTTAATACGGGTTTCTAATATCGGTTTTGGTTTTGAAACTGTATTAACATTTTACCATTTTGAGCGCACTCACTAGGCATTATATGCTTACGCTCTTTTTTTTGTTAATGCAGTGAATTAAGCAAGTGCGGGGTTGTGGTTCGAGGCTAGGAGTGATCCCAAGACAAGCGTTCTAAAGAGTATGTTTATGGTGTTTCCATTATTTGTAATAAGGCAATGTGGGTTGATGGTTGGGATGTTATTTTGTATAGGACTTGATTATATGGTTGGAGTTTATATTATGCTGGATGATGACATAATTTTAATGTGTACAATGTTGGTTTTATTTTGTGCCAAGTACTTTTAATAGTTATGGTTTAATGTTTAGAAATGGTTTATATAATGATTGGACTGATTGTTTGTGTTCTGAGTGTACATATGGTCACATGTTTCTATTTCTTAATTGATTATAGCCTATGTTTGAGGGCCTTGACCATTTGGTGCTTATTGGATTATGCCTTGTGGTCAGGAAGCATGCCTCTAGATTACTTGTATGAATATGAATTGTGTTGAATAATTGACATATAATTATTTGAGCTTTACCAAATTTAGATTCTTTGCATTTTGGTCACCGTATGTTGTTGCATCAATTGAATGAGTAAATGTTGTTCGTTTGACATGATATTTTACAAGAATGCTTTTAATGTATCTAACTACAGTAAGAAGCTTTTATAAAAATGTTGGTCCAAGTGTTTTGGTATTTTTATGATTTAGTCCTTAATTTCATATTTTACTTAATTGGATGCTTATTTGTTATCCGTTGGAGCTGAAATTTGGCACGCTAGCATGAAACATGATTAATTAAGTAATGGTAACCAAAAACTTGAATAAGTCCATGTAATTATTCGGATTTTGACTTTGCTCCCTAGAATTCTTGCATTTGAAATTAAGTGCCTTATTGATGTTTGTATCAAATGAAAATTGAACTGCTGCTTGTATGAACAACATAGGTCGTAATAAAGCATCTAGTTCGGTAAAAAGAAAAAAAATGGACCACAATTTGAGTACAATAGTTTAGATTTGCTTCGGCAAACCCAATGTGATCTTCTTGGTTCAGGTCTAACGACTAGGCTGGGTTGAGGGGGTTACATAAGCAGAGGATTCCAGTAGCTAAAACACGTAACAATACGGTACCCCGAGTATCGATACCTAACATAAATTCTACAGGCATACTGATATGGTGGCTATACGTATTGATACCCCTATTAAAATTCTCAGACATCTAAGCCTTGTACAAGCCCACGTTTCGATCCTGGGTTACATGTATCTGTACGAATGAACCTGTAATGACCACTTGGCCAAACATATGACATATAGGCTCAGTCAAACATGTTTCAAAAATCATGTAAACATCATACAAACAAATCATCATCAGAATTCTATCAAAGCGTATAAGCATTGCCAACATGGAATCAAAAAAAGTCATCAAGGTAAACCTATAGGCATTATATCTCCCAAACATGCATAAACTTCCCCAAGCTCCCCATCAACCTCAAACAACATTGAACAAGTTCAAAACCAATAGAGAAACATGTCCAAATAGAAAACACCTTCCTACAAGTCTCTTAAACACCCGTGGTCACATTGCCTTTTATTACTACAAAACCAAATATAAAACCATACTTGTAAAAGAAATAATTCCTTGGATATCCTCTTGCTCAAGATGTTGCCTCCAAAAGCTCACTTATCTGCAAGGATGGGAATAAAGTGTAAGCACGATATGCTTAGCGAGGGATGTTTAAAAACACTCATCAATGCATTTTTAAACCGTTATGTAAAACCAAGTTTAAAACCAAGTAGCCAATCATACTTTGCTTTTCCATACTCTTATAAATCTCTTACGTATGCATATCATGCCATATGCATAATTTCATATATGAAACCTTAATTTAAGCCTTCCCATGCATGAACATTTTGTTTGCAAAGCTTAAAGAGCAATACATGCATAGAACACAATATGCAAATCCTTCTTAAACCATGTTGATACGTTAGTTCATATATTGGCATTAGATTGACCAAAACAAGTCCATAGCATTTTTATAAAACACATCGAATACACGAATTTCCTGGTGTTTCCTTTAACCAACTCGATTATAACGGTACAATCACAACCCCTCAAGAGCTACGGTTCTTAGTGGCCTGAGCATGCGGTACAGTCACAACCCCTCAAGAGGCACGATAAGACTTATTATAGTGCACTTTAAACCCTATGACATGCCAACTATATCTGATAACAGCTATTTTATTGTCACTTAGCCAATATATACTTTTCAAACATGACACCTCACTATTTTTCCAAAGCAATATAATGCAGGAATTTGGGCCTATATATTAGATAGGTCGATGAGACGGTTCGGGAGAATCGAATTATGCAATTTGAGCTCGTTTCGAGAATTAAAACTTAAAATTTGTTTTGGGATTAAATAAAATATGGAAAAATGCTAGAAAATACTTATTAATATTCTAAGGGTTCTAATAAATTCAAATTGAAGGAATTAAATCGGATTTTCAGACATTTTGGTACGGTGACTAAAATGCAAAGTTTTCAAAACTGTTCTTGGTGACTATACCGTAAAAGGGTCAAAACTTAGAATCATTAAGGAGCTAATTAACCAAAACTTTTCATCAGATTTTCCCGTAATTTAGGCTATTTTTAAAAGGTTTTAAATGGTTTAAATATTAAAATAAAATAGAATTGATAAAAAGGTTTTAATTAAACAAATCCATTTTCTTACGTAACTACTTTTGCTCTCAACTTTTTCAGCAGCCAAACTATCAATTTCATTCCAAAATCTATAGGAATCAATCTCTTTTGATTTATTTTTGATTTCCTATTTGATTCCTTTGATTTCTACACCAAAATCTACTTGATTTCTTGAAGTTTTCATCCAATCTTTGCCAATTAAGGAAGAAATGAGCAATTACAGGTGATTTTAATTTCTCTTCTCTAAATAAAGTTATTTATTGAAATTAGCAAGTTCTTGATCCTTTACAACTTATTTTTGTTATAGAATTATGATTAAATCATGAATATGACATTTAAATTGAGTTTTGACGAGAAAATTTGCTGAACATTGTTATAGATCTATTTTGTATTGAATATAATTGATTTAGATCTCTTATAAGACATGTTTTAATGTTGTAAGAAAAAATTAATTAAAGGAATCCCGAAACTATGTGAATTGCTAATTTTCTAGGTTGTAAATAGTTAGATTTTGAAGTGATCTTGTTTTTTGTAAGGTTGCTGGAGGTACAAGGGACATTGTAAAGATGTTTTTGGATGTTAATTTATGTTGTTAAGATGTTAAAATTAATGGGTTTTGGCTTGGCTTTGTTTTGATGAAGTTTGTGATGATTTCAGTTGTTTTAGAGAGACATTTGATGGTTTTTAGTGAGACGAAGTTGTGTTTGATGGTTGCTAGAAATTAGAGATGCATGGAAGTGCATTAATCCTCTATTTTTGATTGTGTAAAGTGGGGGAGTTGGATCACTTAGCTTTTTGGAGAGGTTGCGGAAGCTTCAAAAGCTTGATTCTCGCAACGACAATTGAGCCTTGGGTTGTTGGTGAGTGGAAACATGTTTTACTATTTTTAAAAGGTTTAAAGATGGACGTTGGGAGTTAAGATTAAGTTTGAAACACTTATCTTATCTTGGAAGTAAGTATTGGTTGATCTCTCACTCATTTTTTAAAGTTTTCCAAAATACAATCTCATGCACATGTATATGATTTTGATTACCTACTGTTATATGCATGTTTAGAAATGAAAGATGCTGTAAATGATTATACATGATGATATTTGAGTATGGAAAATGATTTATGAGAAAATTTTGAGAATGCTAGAATACTTGGCTTAATGTATTGGAAAATGGTATGAATTGATGGATATGTAAATTAGTAAGGTAATGTTGTTTTTTATTGAGTATATTGGCAAGTGGATGAGATAAAAAGTTATTGGTTATAGTTGGCTAGCCATAGGGTTTAAAGTGCACTATAATAAGTCGCCTCATGTGTGTCGAGGGGTCAAGAGTGTGCCATGCTCCACCATGAGAACCGCAGCGGTCGAGGGGTCAAGAATGTGCCAATTCTCCCGCTGGTGGATTTATATGTTATAACCATTGAGGGCTGCTCTAGTTCGAGGATGTATGTGAAGTGGTCAAAAGAACCACTTGGGAAATCCCTGTATCTGATGTGTTTTTGTAAAATTGAATGCAACTTGGTTTTGAGTCACTTGAATGCCAATATATTTAATAGTGTATCATGAGAAATGGATTATGTTTTGTATAATGTGGTTTATACATGAGATGCTCTTTAAGCTTGCTATTTAGAGATTTTGGTTATGAAGCTTAAATTGAGGTTTATGATAAAAATCCATGATACATGTATTGCAAATTATTGAAATGTGCATATTTGGAAAAAGATATAGAAGCATGAGATGATTTTGGCATGAGACCTATACATTTGATTTGAATTAAAATGGTTTTAAATGCATTGATGAGTGTTTTTGATATTCCCTCACTAAGTTTATAGCTTACGCTCTCATTTCTCATCAATGAAGGGAAATAAGCACTTATGGACAACAAGTAAGCAAGAGGAGATCCAAGGGGCAAAATATTTTCAAGTATGGTTTTATAAAAACTTAGTAGTAATAAGAGGCAATGTGACCAAGTTGTAATTGGGAGGCTTATTTGGTTTCTCCCTAGTTTGTACAAGTTGTAATCGAGGTTTTAGACTTGTATGGTGCCTTATATCTTGCTTTGAAGCGTTGGGATTCGTAATGGATGCTTGGGTAGAGATCATGCCTATAGGGAATTGGTTTGATTATGCTATGATGTGAATGATCCTCTAGCATGTTTGAGGTATTATATGATGATTAGGTAGTGCTTAAAGTATGTTAGATTGAGCCAAAGTGTCATATGTTTGACTAAGAGGTCATTACAAGTATGTCTGTACCGGTACAGGTTCTCAGGGATCAGTAGGCGAGGACTTGTCTCAGCTCAATCAAGGTAAAATTTCCTAGGTGTATCGATACGCCTGGTAACCATATCGTTATACGTATCTGAGAAATAAGCCTTGTGTCAGTACTCGAACAACTGTAGGTATGTCCTTCAACCACTAGAATCCATATTTTTGAAAACATATACCCGTATCGGTATGCCTGAGGAAAGTACTGATATGCCTTTGTAAACCACACCCTTTGCGATACAGATGAAGTTTGTACATGTACGCCCGCCGTTATTTCTGGTCATATGCATTCTTAAGTTTGCATTCTTTGTAGTTTAGTCCTTGTTTCTTGAATATGCAATTAAATAAGCTTGGATAATTATTCTAAGTTAAAATTTAACCTGATTTTATGAAACATGTCTAGCTAAGGATTGGTAACTTTAATTTTAAAGAAGTCCCTATAATTATTTGTAATTGCAATTTGGTCTCTAAATTACAATCTCGTGCAATTAGATGTCAATTTGACGCCTGATTGAGTTGGAAATTTCACCGTTGTTAGCGTGATCACCTTAGGACCTAATTTAGCATTCAGATAAGTTAAAATAAAAAATAGACCATTTTCTAAGTAATTCTTAAGGGTTTGTCTCGAAAAACCTAATGTAGCTCGCTCGGTTCGGTCTAGCGACTAAACTGAGTCAAGGGGTTACATTTACTGGTATCAGAAATAGGTTATGATTATTGGGAGGTGGGTTATGGTTGTTTGATGTATTGTTGATGTATGATTCTATTTTTTGGTATGCACGGTGTTTGATTTTGTGAGATTATGTTTGAAATGAGATATGTTGGGAGTATCAGCTTCAGGCACATTGCCTTATTACTACTAGTGTTAAAAGATTTTGTTTTTAAACATGAGCGACTTGGATTCTTGCTGCAAGCTGGTCTAATTGTTTTGTTTTATTGCATTATCATGTTTTAGACTCATATTTTTGCGAAATAGGACCAAGACAAGAGACGATAGCTTATTGGGGAGTATTGTGAATGGACAAAATGATGAGTTGCCTCCTCTTCCACCGATTCCTCCTGTTGGTGCTGGAGTTGAGGGTGGTGTACCTCAGGCTCTACAAGGACCTATTTTTGGTGATATGACACCATTGATCTAGGCAATGTCTGGGGCGTTACAGGCAGCCACAGCTAGAGTACAAGTACTTGTATCAGCGCCTGTAGCAGCTGTTAATAGTAGGCTTTCCTTAGAGCATTTACGTAGCTTAGAAGGTACTGAGTTTATGGTTTTGGCTCCAAAGGCATTTGAAGAGTGGTTCGCTAGTACGAAAATAATTCTTGGGTAGATGAAGTGCATGGATGTTTACAAGTTGGGTTGTATAGTATCTTTGCTTCAGGGTGATGCATACAGTTGGTGGATAACTTCTAGCGTAGGTATGGCACCTGTTGATGTGATGTGAGAGTTCTTTTGTGCTACTTTATGAAAGAAGTATCTAGATTCACATTATCAAGATGAAAAGAAAAGGGAGTTCATGGCATTGGAATAGGGGAGCATGTCTATGGCTGATTATGAGATTCAGTTTGTTCTGTTTAGCTAGTATGCACCTGAGCTGGTTTCTGATGAGTGACAGCGATGTGATCGTTTCCATTATAGGTTTGTTAAGGAGGTGAAGACTTATATGTTGGCTACAGATTATATGAAGTTTGATGTTATAGTTTCCTGAGCTAAGGACATAGAACAAAATTTAGGGTTGTCTTCTCGGTTGGGGAATTCTTCTACGAGGAAAAAGAATAATGAGTCAGATATTAGCATGATTGGTACAAGAAGCATAGGGATAGGAGGTATCATCCAAATAAGAGATACAGAGGGAGTAGTGTTGGGCATAGACAACATGTTCAGAATACCTTTGTTCGAACACCTAAGTGTGGAAGATGTGGTAGAATACATTCAATGGAGTATTGGGGGTACTCTTGGTACTTGTTGGAGCTGTGGTTCGTGAGATCACATTAGGCGTGATTGTCTACAGTTGGCTAGGAAAGGGCAAGCTATTGCAGCTGTTGTTGTACCATAGAGAGGTCGTGGGCTAGGGAGGATGGTCAAAGGACAGTTGCTCATACCATAGCGGTTCAACCTGAGGATGGTAGACTAGTAAGGGTTTTTGTGCATCATGTGGGAAGGAATGATACATATGTGATTACAGGTACATTTTCATTGCAGTACGTACCATTTCTTTATTTGATAGATTCTGGTTCTACACATTCATACATCTTGGGCAAACATGCATGTTTGCTTGATATACCTGTAGAGGTGCTAGACATTGGTATGCGGGTAAGTAGTTCTTTTAGTGAGACAGTAGTTGCTAGGAGGTTGTATAGGAGACGTCCTTTGATGGTTCAAGGTCATGTGTTTGCGACTGATTTGATTGAGTTGTCATTTTATGGTTTTAATGTAATCTTAGGGATGGATTGGTTGTTTGAACATAGGCTTGTGGTTTATTTTGAGATCAAGAGAGTTTCGTTGAAACTTGTTGAGGATTACAAAGTAGTTGTTATGGGCGAGAATGTTAAATTCTTGTCTAATGTGGTTTCAGCTTTAGAAGCACAGAAGTTGCTACAATCTGGGGGTGAAGCATACCTAGCTTATGTTATAAACCCAAATATGAAGGAAGTGCGTGTCCATGATATCCGCACCATTTGTGATTTTCTATGAGTGTTTCTGGAAGAGTTGCTAGGATTACCACCGGATATGGAGGTAGAGTTTTTTTATTAAGACGTAAGTAGATATAGCTTCAGTGTCGATTGCACTGTATCGCCTGGCACCGAGGGAATTGAAGGAGTTAAAGATGCAGCTTTAGGAGTTGGTGGATAATGGATACATTTGACATAGTGTATTACCGTAAGGAGCACCGATGTTGTTTGTGAAAAAATATGGCACGATAAGAATGTGCATTGATTATTGGCAATTGAACAAGTTGATGATTAAGAACAAGTATCCTTTGTCGAGGATTGATGGTTTGTTTGATCAATTTTAGGGTGCTACGATGTTTTCAAAGATTGATCTGAGGTCTAGATATTATTAGTTGAAGGTGAAAGATAAAGACGTGCCGAAAATAGCTTTTTGCACATGTTATGGGCATTATGAGTTCTTAGTGATGTCGTTTGGGTTGACAAATGCACCAGCAGCATTCAAGAATATGATGAATCCGTTCTTCTATGAATTCTTGGATTAGTTTGTGGTAGTGTTCATCAATGACATTCTTGTGGACTATCGTATCGAGAAAGATCACGATCGACACTTGCAAATTGCGTTGCAAATTCTGTTGGACAATAAGGTTTATGCCAAGCTTAGTAAGTGTGACTTTTGGATCAAGCAAGTGGTTTTTCTTGGTCATGTTATTTCAGCCGAAGGTATCTGCGTGGATCCGCAGAAGATTGAGGCAGTGGTTAATTGGAAGCAACCTAAGTCAGTGTCGAAGGTTCATATTTTCTTGGGGTTAGCAGGGTATTATCGACGTTTTGTGGATGTTTTTTCGAGTATTGCATCTCCTTTGACGAAGTTGTTGCAAAATGATGTTAGATTTGAGTGGACGGGGGGTAGACAACAAGCTTTCGATAAGTTGATGGAAGATTTGACGCAAGCTCCAATCTTGATTCAACTTGAGTCAGGGAAGGAGTTTGTAGTTAACAGCTATGTATCCTATGTTGGTTTGGGATGTGTGTTTATGCAAGGAGGAAAGGTTATGGCTTATGCATCTAGGCAGTTGAAGGTTATGGCTTATGCATCCTACGCACGATATTGAGCTTATTGCGTGGTGTTTACGTTGAAAATTTGGTGGCATTATCTTTATGGGGAAAGTATATTGTGTACACGGACCATAAGGGTTTGAAATATTTGATGTCGCAAAAGGAGTTGAATCTTAGGCAGCGGAGATGGTTGGAGTTGCTCAAGGATTATGATTTGACAATTAAGTATCATCCAAGTAAGGCTAATGTTGTAGCCGATGCCTTAAGTAGGAAGGTGGCAGTGGAGCTGAGGGCGATGTTTGATCAATTGAGTGTGACGCGAGATGGAGGCTTGTTGGCTGAGTTGCAAGTGAAGCCATCGTTGTTATAGTTGATCAAGGAGACATTATCATATGATGATTCATTGGTATTGCATGTCAAGGATATAATGGATCGCAATGAGACGGATTTTTATTTTAGTGATGAAGGTGTTTTGTGTTTAAAGATTTGAGTGGATGTGCTGAAGGATGAGGAGTTAAGGCACACTATCTTGATGGAGGCATATTCGAGTCCTTCTGCTATGCATCCGGGCAGCACAAAGATGTATTAGGATTTGAAAAAAGAGTATTTCTGTGTTGGTTTGAAAAAGGATGTAGCAGCTTTTGTTGCTCGTTGTATGGTATGTCAACGCGTTAAGACTGAGCATCAGTGTCCTTATGGGTTGTTGCAATCGTTGAAGATTCCATAATGGAAGTGGGAGAGAATTACCATGGATTTTGTGACCAGTTTGCCTTTGACGCCATCAAAGAAGAATTATGTGTGGACGATTGTGGATAGGTTTACGAAGTGTGCACATTTTATGGCTGTGCATATGACTTATACCTTGGATAAGTTGGCAGAGTTGTATATTGTTAAGATTGTGAGGTTGCATGGGGTGCCAAAGTCTATAGTATCGAATAGAGATCTACACTTTACATTAAGGTTTTGGGAGTGTTTACATATGGCTTTGGGTACACGGTTGAACTTCAGTACTTCGTATCATCCTCAAATGGATGGTCAGTCTGAACGCGTTATCCAAGTGTTGGAGGATACGTTGCAGTGTTGCATCATTGATTTTTAAGGATCATGGGAGAAGGAGTTACCTTTGGTGGAGTTTACTTATAACAATAGTTATCAGGCTAGTATCCATATGGCTCCGTATGAAGCTTTGTATGGTAGAAGGTGTCACACGCCACTTTGTTGGGATGAGGCAAGAGAAAAGTATGTTTCTTTGCCTAATGTGTTAAAGGATACCAATGAAAAGGTAAAGCTTATTAGTGACCGGTTGAAGGCGACTTCGGGTCGGTAAAAGTCATATACTAACTTGAAGCATAAGGAGATTGAGTTTGCTGTTGGTGATTGAGTGTTTCTTAAGATTTCATCTTGGAATAAGGTGATGAGGTTTGGATGAAAGGGCAGTTGAGTCCAAGGTTCATTGGGCCTTATGAAGTGTTAGGGTGTATTGGTCCAGCTGCATATAGGTTGAGGTTGCGGTGAAGTTTGAGAAGATACATGATGTTTTTACATGTATCGATGCTTCTGAGGTATATAACGAATCCTTCACATGTGATACATGTTGAGGAGATTGAGTTGAATCCGAATTTGACCTAAAATGAGGAACAAGTGAGAATTCTGGATTCAAGCAGGAAGGTTCTTCGTGGAAAGACCGTAGAGCTGGTAAAAGTATTGTGGCGACATCGTGGTGTCGAGGAAGCCACATAGGAAAGCAAGGAGGACATGAAGAAGTGTTTTCCTTATCTTTTTATAGCAGGTAAATTTTGAGGATGAAATTTCTTAAGAGGGGGAGAGTTGCAATGCCCTGAATTTGGGCCTAGATGTTAGGTAGGTCGATTAGACGGTTTGAGAGAACTAAATTAGGCAATTCAAGCTAGTTTTAGGAATTAAATCTTAATAAATTGTTTTTGGGTAAAATAAAATATGGAAAAATGCTAGAAAATACTTACTTAATATTCTAAGGGTTTTGGTAAATTCAATTTGAAGGAATTAAATCGGATTTTGGGACATTTTGGTCCGTTGACTAAAATGTAAAGTTTTCAAAACTATTTTTGGTGACTAAATTTTAAAAGGTCAAAACTTAGAATCTTTAAGGAGCTAAATAACCAAACTTTTTCATCATATTTTCCCTTAATTTAGGACATTTTTAAATGGTTTTAATATTAAAATAAAATAGAATTGATAAAAAGGATTTTAATTAAACAAATCTATTTTTACGTAACTACTTTTGCTCTCAACTTTCTCATAAGCCAAACTATCAATTTCATTAAAAAAATCCACATGAATCAATCTCTTTTGATTTCTTTTTTATTTCCTATTTGGTTCCTTTAATTTGTACATGAAAATCTACTTGATTTCTTGAAGTTTTCATCCAATCTCTGCCAATTAAGGGATAAATCAGCAATTAGAGGTGATTTTCGTTTCTCTCCTCTAATTAAAGGTTATTTATTGAAATTCCCAAGTTCTTGATCCTTTACAACTAATTTTTATTATGGAATTATGACTAAATCATGAATATGGAATTTAAATTGAGTTTTGATGAGAAAATTTGATGAACATTGTTATGGATCTGTTTTGTATTGAGTCTAATTGATTTAGATCTCTTATAAGATGTGTTTTAATGTTGTAAGAAAGGATTAATTAAAGTAATCCCGAAACTATGTGAATTACTACTTTTCTAGGTTGTAAATAGTTAGATTTTGAAGTGATCTTGTTGTTGTAAGGTTGCTGGATGTATAAGGACGTTATAAAGATGTTTTTGGATGTTAAATGATGTCATTAAGATGTTAAAATCAATAGGTTTTGGCTGGTCTTTTTTAGATGAAGTTTGGTGATGATTTTAGTTGTTTTAGAGAGGCATTTGATGGTTTTTAGTGAGACAAAGTTGTGTTTGATGGTTGCTGGAAATTATAGATGCATGGAAGTGCATTAATCCTCTATTGTTTTTTGGGTAAAGCAGGGAAGTTGGATCCTTTAGCTTTTGGAGAGGTTACGGAAGCTTCAGAAGCTTGATTCTCGCAACGATAAGAGAGCTTCGGGTTGTTGGTGAGTGGAAACGTGTTTTACTTCTTTTAAAAGGTTTGAAGATGGATGTTGGGCGTTTAGATTAAGTTTGAAACATTTATCTAAGCTCAAAAGTAAGTATTGGTTGATCTTTCTCTCATTTTTGGTTTTGCAAAATACAATCTCATGCACATGTTTATAATTTTGATTACCTAATGTTATATGCATGTTTTACAAATGAAAGATGCTGCAAATGATTATACATGATGATATTTGAGTATGACAAATGATTTATGAGAAAATATTGAGAATGCTAGTATACATGGTTTAATGTATTGGAAAATGGTTTGAATCGATGCATATATAAATCAGTAAGGCAATGTGGTTTTTATTGAGTATAGTGACAAGTGGTTGAGATAAAAAGTTATCAGATATAGTTGGCTAGCGATAGGGTTTATAGTGCACTATAATAAGTCGCCTCATGTGTGTCGAGGGGTCAAGAGTGTGCCATGCTCCACCATGAGAACCGTAGAGGTCTAGGGGTCAAGAGTGTGCCAATAGTCCAACTGGGAAATCCGTGTATCTGTTGTGTTTTTGTAAAATTGAATGGAACTTGGTTTTGAGTCAATTGAATGGCAACATATGATATACTGTATAATGAGAAATGGATTATGTTTTGTATAATGTGTTTTGTACATGAGATGCTCTTTAAGCTTGCTATTTAGAGATTTTGGCATATGAATCTTAAATTGAGGTTTATGATAGAAATCCATGATACATGTGTTGCAAATGATTTAAATGTGCCCATTTGGAAAGAATATAAAAGCAAGAGATGATTTTGGCATGAGACTTATACATTTGATTTGAATTAAAATGGTTTTAAATACATTGATGAGTGTTTCTGAGATTCCCTCACTAAGCTTATTTCTTATGCTTTCCTTTCTCATTAATGCAAAGAAATAAGCACTTACGGACAACAAGTAAGCAAGAGGAGATCCAAGGGGCGAAGTATTTTCAAGTATGGTTTTACAAATACTTACTAGTAATAAGAGGCAGTGACCAAGTTGTAATTGGGAGGGTTATTTGGTTACTCCCTGGTTTGCACAAGTTGTAATTGATGTTTTGGACTTGTATGGTGCCTTATATCTTGCTTTGAGGGGTTGGGATTCGTAATGCATGCTTGGGTAGAGATCATGCCTATAGGAATTGGTTTGATTATGCTATGATGTGAATGATCCTCTACCATGCTTATATGATTGTGAAAATGATGCTTGAGGTGTTATATGATTATTAGGTAGTGTTTAAAGTAAGTTAGATTGAGCCAAAGTGTCACATATTCGACCAAGAGGTCATTACAGCCATGTCCGTACTATTATGAGTCCTCAGGGATCGGTATGCGCTGTCTCAGCTCAATTTGGGTAAAATTACCTAGGCGTACTGATACCCCTGGTAATAAGCCTGGTGTTGGTACATGGGTAACCATATCGGTACGCCCTTTAGCCACTAGAATCCATATTTTTGAAAACATATACTCGTATCGGTATGCCTGAGGACCGTACCAATACGCCTTTATAAATCACACCCATTGCGATACATATGAAGGCTGTTTCGGTACGGCCGCCGTTATTTCTGGTAATATGGTTTCTTAAGTTTGCATTCTTTGCAGTTAGTCCCTATTTCTCGAATATGCAATTAAATGAGCTTGGATGATTATTCTAAGTTGAAATTTAACTTGATAGTATGAAACATGACTAATTAAGGATTGGTAACTTTAATTTAAAAAGTCCCTATAATTATCGGTAATTGTAATTTGGTCCCTAAATTACAATCTCGTGCAATTAGATTTTAATTCGACGCCCGGTTGAGTTAGAAATTTCGCCTTTGTCAGCATGATCACCGTAGGACCTAATTAGGCATTTAGATAAGATAAAATAAAAAATAGACTCTTTTTTAAGTAATTCTTTTAGGTTTGTCTCGGCAAACCCAATGTAGCTCACTCGGTTTGGTCTAGTGACTAGACCGGTTCAAGGGGGTTACAAGCAACACATAATTCATTTTCAATTGCAATAAATCATTCATAAATCAGCTTACACATCTCTTTCGAAAACCATTTACCGAAACTCATGAGAATTTATGTACATAACCAATTTTATTGCATTTCACAGGAAAATCATTTATATAAACAGTAGGTAGAAAAACGTGCATTGAAATCAAATCTTGCATTTATAAAACATATGCAAAACTGAGTAATTGAGAGTAAACCCGCAAATACTTACTTTCGAGATTAGTTAAGTTGGCTAGACTTAAACTAAACTCCAAGGTAACTTTTAAAACCATTAAGAGCTCCAAATATATTTCCACTCACCGGCACACGAAACCTCTATTGCCGATGTGAAAATCAAGCTTTTGAAATCTATGAATTTACACTGATAAACAACAAATCATTCTCCTCTATTTCAGCTACACAAAACCAGAGGAAATATGCATCACCATGCATTCTACACATCAGCAAATAACATCCCCTTGAACTTCCAACAATCCACAACCAACGCCATTCAACACTACCGAGAACCAACTCTAACAACTCCTAAACAAATCCCAGCTACTTCCTAATGATTTGATCATCCAAACAACATCAAATAACATCAACAAACACAATCAAACCATCTTTATACCTCCAGCTACCACAGAAACCTAATCTTAACCCAAAATCTCAAGAAAACAACCTAGAAAATTAACTAATCAAATAGTTTTGGGATTTCTTTTATTATCCTCATTTTGATAACATCAAAATACATTAAAAATATTATTTAAATAGATCAAAACCTCCAGCAATTCATTACTTAACAATCTTTAACCAAACCACCAATTAAAACTTGATATAATCCATTTATATTGAATCAAATATCAAAATCCCATAAGAAAACAATATCAAAGAGCCAAACACTTGGGAATTTCAATAAAGAACATTGATTAAATGAGAGAAAATGAAAATTACCTTTAAACATGACTATTCTCCTTAATCGGCTCAATTGCTTTGTAAAATTCCAAGAAAAATGGAAGATGTTTGATAAAAGAATATGAAAAGAAAAGGTAATCAAAGTGAAATGAAGATTAAGAGACCTCTGAAAATTTTTAATGACAAAATATAGTTTGGCTAAAAGGAAAATGACAGAAAGTGATTTTGGAAAAGTTAGTTACGTGAGAAAAATATGAAAATGATTAATGGATCAAAATCCTTTTTAATCCTATTAATATGTCTTTAAAACCACTTTAAAAATAGCCCAGTTAAGTGAGAAGTTTGATTAAAATCAAATGGGATAAAAGCTCTCTAAAGATTCTAAGTTTTGGCCCTTTTACATTTTAGTCACTTAAACATTTTGAAATCTTTACATTTTGGTCACTAATTCAAACTGTCCCTTAATTCAAAATAATTTTATCAAATTAATACTTCAAACATATTTAATATATTAATTAAACACTTTAGGATATTTTTTCCAAATTTATTTTAACCAAAAACTATTTATTTCAAATTATTTCCCGAAACTAGTCGAATTAGCTAACTCAGTTCTCCCACACTATGTAACCCTCCCCAGTAATCTTCTAGGCCCAAGTAGCTCTAGCTTCTACCTATTTTGAGACATAACCAACAACCAAAAGTATGTAGATGTTACCGAAAGGGGGAGGAAAAGGTCCCATGAAATGAATGCCCCATACATCAAAAAATTTCAAAAAAATAAGATTGGTTTTTGTGGCATTTGATTTCGGCAACCCAAATTGCCTATTATTTGGCATTGCTCACATGATTTACTAAACATGTATGAGTCTCTAAACAATATGGGCCAGAAAAATCTACTTTCAAGAACCTTGTGAGCCGTTCTCTTTAAAGCAAGATACCCTCCACAATTATTCATATGGTAAATTTGTAAGATCGAGCGATCTTCTCGTTGATGCACACATTGTCATATCATCTGATCAGACCCCATCTTCCACAAGTATGGATCATCCCATATGTATTGCTTTGCATCGTTTTTCTCTTGTCTCTTTGGTCTCAGGACAAATAATGAGGTAATGTCCTTGTTACTAGATAATTAGCAATATCTGCGTACCATGGAAAGCTATCTTGGAGAGTGAGGAGATTTCCTTTGATGTTTTCTTGTGTTGTGCAATCTGGTTTAACACTTACTTGGGAAGTATCCTGGAATGAAGGGTTAAAAGTATCCAAAGAAAATAAAGAATATGCATCTTCAAGATATTTCATGGCATTATAAATATTGAACTTAATAATTTCTCCATCAAATTCCATGGTAAGTACACCATCATGCAAATTGATTATTATTTTAGATGTTTTCATGAACGACCTTCCTAGCAAAAACAGTTTAGATTAGGGGGTTGTTTTCTTCCATGTCTAGGACATAGAAATCGGTTGGAAACACAAGTCCATTGACTTGTACCACAACATCCTCCAAAACACCTATAGGATGTACATTAGATCGATCGACAAGCTGAATGATAACACCTATTCTTTTAAAAGGATCCATTTTGTTAGGAGAATAAGTAGAGTAAGGCATAACATTAATAGATGCTCCTAAATCCAACATGGCTTTTTCAATTTTAACATTGCCAATTTGAATGGGGATAGTGAACATACCTGGATCTTTGCATTTTTCTGGCAATTTCTTTTTAAGCACAACATATACATTCTCACTCATTCTTACTTATTCGTTTCTGTTGAGCTTTTTCTTGTTGGTGCACAATTCTTTGAGAAATTTTGCATAGCAAGGAATTTGCTTGATTTAATCTATTAACGAAATGTTTTCCTCGACTTTTTAAAAAATCTCAAGAATCTCTTTTTCTTGCTCATATTTCATTGGTTTTGAAAACGTTTGAGGGAAATGAGGTGGGATCACTATCGGTTGGATGACTTTTTGTGTGTCATCTACTTCTTTCTCAAGATTTTTCATGTTTTTGCATTTTTTCTAAAAAAGGAGTTCGCCAAAATTTCATCAGTTTGCTAGCCTTCTCCTCTCCCTTATCGTCTTTGGTGGGTGGTTCCAACAAATTCTTGACACTTCTCAAAGTAATAGCACTCACATTTTGAATAGGATTGTGAGGGTAACTTACCTCAAGATTTGGATTAACTAAGAGACGAGACGAGACGAGACAATGAACACAAGTGATGTCTACGGTTTTAGCAAAAGAGTACATGGTTTTGTGGTTCTAAAAATTTCTCTTTACTATGTTGAGGGAGGGAAACGTACAAGTAGTGGAATGAGAAGGAAGATGGAAAGGTTGTGTAATGTGTAATTAAAATAAAGAGAGAAAACATGAATTGAATTTTGTAGGGAAGACAAGCATTTATGAATGGTTTATGGGTATATAGGAATGTGGAGTTAGTGGGGTTTAAATGGCTTCTGTAAGAGGGGAAAAGACGTGTGGTGGTTTAGGGTTATGGGGAAGTTAAAAAGTAAGAGAGAGATAGTATATGATTTTAAAGATTAGGAAAAAGAGAATATATTGTAATAAATTACACACATATTTCTTTTTGTCTCCAGCCGTCGAAACCATTATATATATATTAAAACCAATCTGCTAAAGTCCACTTTTCAAAGATCCTAGGAAAATTCATTCCTTGTTCTTGCTTCACAACTGCCAAAATAAACAAAACAAAATAATAATAAACTTAATGCAACCACATCTAATGAAAAAAATTAAAAATACTAAAAACCTAAAATTAAAGTTCAAAATAAAAACAATGCATAAAAGTAAAAAGGGTTGAACTTGATGCATAAGCATCATGTAGCATGATCGAAATTTTGTCACGATGAACTGGTGCACCACAATAGGCCTTGAGTTATTGTCCATTGACTTTAAAGATCGGGCCATTCTTGAGATCCTTGATATCTATAGCAACATGTGGGTAGACTTTTACCACCTCTAATGGACCAGACCAACATACCCGAAAAGAGTTTAAGGAGAGAGTTGTAGATGAGGACTGGTTGGCCTTTAATAAAATGTCGAGGCATTAGTTTTGCATCATGCAACATCTTGGTTTTCTCCTTGTACATCTTGGCATTCTCATAAGCTTCAAGTTGATGTTTGTCAAACTTGTTCAACTAGAGAAATCTTCTCTCTCCAGCCAATTGACACTCTATGTTAATCTTTTTTGTAGCCTAAAAGGATTTGTGCTCAAGCTCGACCGGTAGGTGGCATGCCTTGCCATGAACGAGTTGATAAGGCAACATGCCAAAGGATGTTTTGAATGCGGTTCAATATGCCCCTAGGGCCATTGGTTTACTTGATTTCTCAGTTGGATACTTTAGCTTACCCATTGGTTTGCGAATAATATGCAGTAGAAATCTTATCATGAAACTTCATATCTCTGCAATGTTTTAGCAATCAATTTGTTGTCGAAGAGGGTGCCCTCATCACTGATGATTGCTCGAAGCACTCCAAAATGAGTGAAGATGTGATTATGCAAAATTCCATGACTTCTTTTGCATCATTCATTGTTGTCGCAATGGCTTCAACCCATTTGAACACATAATCAACTGTCAGCAATATGTATAAGTGTCCACAAGATGAGAGAAAAGGGTCCCGTAAAATCAGTGCCCCACAAGATAAGGAAAGAGCTTACTCTGATATTGACCAAGGGCGACGCCGACGGAATAATCACTAGCATCGTACGCCAAGTCAAAGGGTAGTGACCAATCAGGGGGCTTTACAACCGAGGAAAAAATAAGTTCCTTCCTCAAGGTTTTGAATGCTACATGGAATTGATCATAAAATTTGAATGCTTGGTTCTACTCTAGCAACGAGAACAATAACTTGAAAATCTTGGAGAAATCTTTTATAAATCTCATGTAAAAAGTTGGCATGGCCAAGGAAGCTTCAAATGGCTTTGACATTTGATGGAGGTCGAATGATAGGATAGAGATGCTTGGCATGGATGTGGAAGCAATCCTATGCACTAGACTCGATCAAGAATTGTTGAAGATTGTTCTTGAAGTGTAAGAGCAATGAGTTAAGCATTTCTTGAGAATTCTGGAATTAAGAATCAAAAGTTAAAGAAAGAAAGTGAAGATGATAGATTAGATGATGCATAGTAAGAATTAAACTAAAATGATAGAAAAAAATAAACATAAAGATAGATCAAACAAATCTAAAAATTTTAGCTTAGTTTATGGAAGATGGAGACAATGGCTTGAAGAAGAAGATGGAGTGTGGAATTGGTAGTTGTCCCGCGAAACCCTCCTACTCGCAAATAGATAGGCAACCTCTGTGATATGGCTCTAACCGACCCTCCGACTCGCAATTGACTAGGCAACTAGAGTGTGAAGATTCTCCCTTGCACAAATTAGTTGAAACGTTAAAAATGACTTCGAAGGCACAAGTTTATCGATACTTGCAAACATGTACTCAAGAGAATACTTTTTATAAAATCTCAAATCTCGGTTTTATTTTACAATGAAGAGGTTCTCATTCTTTTATAGGAGAATGATGACTAAACTAGTAAGAATTCCTAAATAATTACAAATTCTATTCCTAATAGAATAGCATTACCAAAATAATAAAATAATCTAAAAACTAATATAATAATGAAATAAATATGCTTTCCTTGCTAAAGTTGAAATCCTCCTTGCTTTAAACATCTCTTGTGGATAAGGCTGAACTAGACAGCAGGAATACGAGTATGTGGGCTGATTTAAGATCTACTAAAATAGAAAATAACGTAGAATCCTAAGTGGGCTAAATCATATATTCGACCCAAACTTTATAACAAAGTTTTGGGCCTAAATATTACAACATAAACCCAAAGTTACGGATTTGCAATTAATCCCGTATAAGATTTTACAGCTTGCACAGTCTTCACTAAAATAGCCATATCTTGAGCTCCTAATGTCGGATTGATGCATTTCAAAGTGCGTTTGAAAGCTAAGAGACAGACTCACATGTTGAAAGAAGATTCCGTGGTCCAAATATGTCTGGATACCAATCGAAAAGTCGCCTCAATTTAAGTGATTTTCTAAACATAAAAATAGTTTCAGCTTCTTATCCAAGATGCATCGTTTTAGACCTCTTATGCATGTATCATTCCCCTACTCCTCAAAAATATTCATCCTCGAATTTAAACCGGCAATGAGAGAATGATCATCAACTTCAATTGAAAAGGCTTTCTTAGTTGTATGCAGAGTGATCTAATTGAGTACCTCTCAATGGTTTGACAAAATCTTAAAAAATAAGACAATACTACTCAAACATTTGTTATGATTAGTCAAAACAAACTCACTAATGTTGTTCTCTTTCTTGTCCTTTTCTTTTGGGCTCTATGTGACTTTTACCTCATATGTGTTTTCACTTACTAAATTTTGGCCATTAATTTGACTTTTTCCACTCTCGGCCTCTTTACTCTCTGTCTTTTGTGTCTCACATCACATATCCCTCTTACAGAATTTATCATCAAAGTACATTTGTTTTAGAGGAAAGATGTTTGACTAGAATCAAATGAAAGGTTAAAAACACAATTACTTTCTTTGTGGGGAGGAGATGAGAATGTAACAAAGGAACTTACTACTTCACATGAGGGATAAGAAGCACTGTCTAACGTGTTCACGATCACTATCATCTTGTGTGAGAGATTATTCATCTTCAACATCAACATTTGCACTAATGCTAGAAGTAGAAGTACGGAGAGAATCACGTGTACCTTCTGGTTCTGGTGTGTCTTCATGGTTGGTTGCCTTTGGGTGTTCAATTGATTCAGCCTTTTTTATTCCAATTTTATTTGTTTTATTCTCTCTTAAGATTTTTGCACTCTCACCTACTCTTCATATGCTTCTTCTGGCTCTATTGAACCAAACGTGAACTTTTGGCCATGGCGCACAAAGGTTTATCTATTTGTCATGATTCGGTGGATAGCGTCTCAATCATCTTGCCACGGTGTTCCCAATATCAAGTGGGAGACTTCCATAGGAACCGCATCACACCAAACATCATCACAGTAGCCTCCAAGAGTAGAAGTGATTAAACAACGTTTGATTATCTTCATATATGCTGCTCATTAAGTGCATCAACAAGGAAGCTGCTCATTAAGTTCACACTACTATAGCTATCGATGATGTAAGAACATTGTTTACCTTGCATCCAACATCGCGACTGAAAAATATTTATTGGTATAGCATGAGGCATGCTTCAATGAGAATAAAACATCCTAAAAAGCACAACACTCGCACAAAATATAAGGTAAAAAAAAGAAAACCTCACTTATCAATCCAAGGAAGAAGTATTCTTTGAGCCAAGTTAGTCAATCTTGTACTCTTTAAAGTCCTCCGGTCGTAAACAACTCAGTTATATTGGAGTTTAAATCCTAACAATGATCCTAGCAAATCTAAAATTTCAAGAGAAACTTGTTGGGGGTTTCTTGAAAATATTAAGAATTGAAAATTAAAGAAACAATATGAAGATGATAAATTAGATAAAAACAAATAAGGATTTGAATGAAAAAGATTAAGATATATTGAAGAAAATATAGATAAAACAAATATGAATTTTTAGCTTTGTTTATGGCTTGTAGAAGATGGCGTGAAGGTAGAAGATAAAGATGGCTTGATGTAGTTTGTGTCCCATAGAAACCTACTAATCACAATTAACTAGGCAACCTCCATGATACGGCTCTAAGCTATCCTTCTA
Organism: Hibiscus mutabilis; assembly: GCA_019671005.1. NCBI lineage: Eukaryota > Viridiplantae > Streptophyta > Magnoliopsida > Malvales > Malvaceae > Hibiscus > Hibiscus mutabilis. The sequence continues at coordinate 30,329,631 of CM033724.1, read as the reverse complement.
ATTGCAGTTGACTAGGCAACCCGGAGTGTGAAGATTCTCAACGACAAATCTCAAAGAACTTGAAGATCGATTTTCTTCTAAAACATAAGATAAACTTCTTGCAAGTATGAACTCAAAAGAGAATTTTATTTAATTAATGAAATCTAAACAACAATGAATGAGACATCATCCCTTAATAGGTGAAGGATGACTTTAACCTAACGCTAAGAATGAATAAAATAAACAAGGAAATCTAGTCCATTGGATTGGACTTGAACTAACAGTTTAGGAGAAGGGTGGCTGGTTCCTAAAGTATATAAAACCCTAAAACATATTTTAAATGTTAATGATTTTGTTAGGCTAAGTCTAATTCTTCCAAAAGCTTTATATATTAGCTTTTGGGCTGAATTTACAAAATCTTGTAGTTAAACCTGTATCCAATTTTCTATTTGCAGTGTCTTGGGTAAAACAAACGTATCTTGAGTTCTCGATGTCCGATTGATGCATTTCAAGATGCTTAAAAAGGTAACTAAATGACGGTCAATCTGTTAGAAGACAACTCAACCTAGAAACACCTGGATCCCATTCAAAAAGTCGCATTGAGTTGGATGATGCTCCATCTTTGCAAAACAGTTTCAGTTTCTTATCTAAAATGGATCTCTTAACACCTCCTAAGCATGGATCATTTTGGACTTTGTTGTTTGCATTGAACAACTTTAACTTCTTTTCCAATATGAGTAACTTGACCCCGCTCATGCATGTATCATCCTCTCCTTCCTCAAAAGGATTCGTCTTCGAATCTAAAGTATCAAAGGGAAAAAGATTAGGCATGTAAAAAGGTTTCAAATTCTTATCTTCAATGCATCGTTATAGCACTCCTATACAAATGCATTATCATTCCCCCTCCTAAAAAAGATTCATCATTGAATCTTAACCGACGAATGAAGGAAGTTCATTAAAGTACCATGGAAGTGAAGACATTTTGATGGATTCTTGTGAAGACTTTTTGTTACTCACAAGTTCTTTCTCTTTATCCCAAGGTGTATTTCTCACATCATCTTCACTATAGTTCTGAATTTCATTGAAAGATTATGGTGTAGGAGGAATTTTGGCTTCCCCAAGTATATCTTGGACAAAACTCTCACATGTATCGTCTTCACCATGTTTTGGATCATGAATTTCAATATCATTAGAAGGCATGAATTCAAAAAAAATATCTTTTAAAATCTTATCTTGAAAATAAGACTTATCTGGACAATCATACCCTAAATGATCTAGTCGACAACAATAATAACATTGAGTCCCTAAAAGGGTAAAACCTAATACATTGCTCAAGGACATCCTAAAAAGTAAAGAAAACCAAAGCAAATCATCACCGTTATTCACTCCAAGAAAGTTATGTTGAAGGTCAACCTACCATTGAAAACTAATGTGCTTTAAGAATCCAAATAAGGGTTAGACACCAATAAAATTATAGTTGCAAGGAGAAAGAAAGATATGCAACTTTTAGTCCTAATAACACAAGGGAAAAGAGTTAGATGATGCATAGGAAACAATAAAAAGGTAAAACAAATGAAAATTAAAAGCTAAGAATGAAGAAAAACAGAAAAACTTGAAAAATTCTAGAATCCAGCATCAACTTGATCCACTTAGTTCGAGGTATTACCGATGTCAAAAAAATCTAAAATTTTGTCTAGTGACTCCTCCAATGGTGTAGATCTGATCTGAAAATTTTTGGCTCAAAATTCCTTCATTTGTTTTTTGCGAATTTTCTCTTTTTTTCCAAAATTTTCACCCAAAAAGTCAAAATTTTCCCAATGAATCATCCCAATCTGATACCAAATGACAGGATAGGGACGCTAGGCATGGATGTGGAAGCAATCCTATGCACTAGACTCGATCAAGAATTGCTGAAGATTGTTCTTGAGATTTAAGAACAATGAGCTTTTCTTGAAAATTCTAGGATTAAGAATCAAAAGTTAAAGAAAGAAAGTGAAAAAGGATAAATTAGATGATGAATAATAAGAATGAAACTAAAAGGATTAAGAATGATTGAAGAAAAGATAGATAAAACAAATCTAAATTTTTAGCTTTGTTTATGGCCTGTGGAAGATCGCGTGAAGGTAGAAGATGAAGATGGCTTGATGTAGTTGATGTCCCATAGAACCCTCCTAATCGCAATTAACTAGGCAACCACCACAACACGTCTCTAACCAACCCTTCTAATCGCAATTGACTAGGCAACTTAGAGTGTGAAGATCCTCAATGACAAATCTCGAAGAACTTGAAGATCGATTTGCTTCTAAAACATAAGATAAACTTCTTGCAAGTGTGAACTCAAAAAGAGAATTTTATTTAATCAATGAAATCTGAAAAACAATGAATGATGAATCATCCTTTAATGGGTGAATGACGACTCTATCCTAAAGCTCAAAATGAATAAAATAAACAAAGAAATCTAGTCTGTTGGATTGGACTTGATCTAACAGTTTGGGAGAAGGGTGGCTGGTTCCTAAAGAATATAAAAACCTAAAAATATAATTTAAATTTTAATATTTAAGTTGGGCTAAGTCTAATTCATCCAAAAGCTTTATATATTAGCTTTTGGGCTGAATTTACAAAATCCCGTAGTTAAACCCGTCTCAAGTTTCCTGCTAGCATAGTCTTGGGTAAAAAAATGTATCTTGTGTTCTCGATGTCCTATTGATGATTTTTCAAGATGAACTGGAAAGGTAACTAAATGATGGTCAGTCTGTTAGAAGACAACTTGACCTAGAAACGCCTGGATCCTATTTGAAAAGTTGTTTCAAGTCGGCTGATGCTCTAGCTTTGTAAAACAGTTTTAGTTTCTTATCTAAAGTGCATCTCTTAACATCTCATAAGCATTGGTCATTTTGGACCTTGTTATTTACCTCAAACAACTTCAACTTCTTGTCCAACATGAGTAACTTGACCCCGCTCATGCATGTGTCATCCCCTCCTTCGTCAAAAAGATTCATCCTCGAATTTGAAATGTCAAAGGGAAAAAAGATCGAGATTGTGAAACGGTTTCAACTTCTTGTCTTCAATGCATCATTCTAACCCTCCTATACAATGCATGTATCAAGAAAGCTTCTCGATGACTTCAATCTTGACTTTGTCCACTTCAATGCCTTTCTCTGAAATACGGTGGCCCAAGATAATACCCTTGGCAACCATGAAGTGGCACTTGTTCCAATTCAATACTTGGTCAATTTCTTCACATCTTTTCAACACCTTGGAAAGATTGCCGAGGCATTGATGAAATGAGTCTCCAGAGACTAAAAAGTCATATGTAAAGATCTCGAGAAAGTCATTAATCATGTCTAAAAAGATGGCCATCATACAACACCAAAATATTGTTGGAGCATTATATAGGCCAAAGGGCATTTGTCGAAAGGTAAAATGCCATAGGGACATATGAATGTCATCTTATCTTGGTCCTTTGGTGCTATAGCAATCTAGTTTTACCCAGGGTAACCATCTAGGAAGCAATAGTAGGGTTTCCCCATGAGTTTGTCTTGCATTTGATCGATGAATGGCAAGGGGAAGTGGTCTTTCTTGGTAGCTTTGTTCATCTTCTAGTAATCAATACAAATCTACCATCTTATGACGGTTCTAGTAGGGAAGAGCTCATTAGCATCGTTCTTTATGAAAGTCATGCCTCCCTTCTTTAGTGCTTATTGAACATGACTAACCTATGAGCATTCCGAGATGGGATAGATGATTTTTGCATCGAGCTATTTGATGATCTCCTTCGTAACCACATTCCTCATGATTGGATTGAGTTTCCCCTTTGATTCAATTGAGTTGTTGTGGCTATTTGCAAGTAAAATCTTATGCATACAAATAGTAGGGATTGTGCCCTTCAAGTCATCAATAGTCTAACCAATAGCTTTCTTATGTTGAGCCAAAACATTTAACAAACCATTTTCCTGGTTAGAGGTAAGGCTAGCAGACATAATCATAGGCAACATATTATTCTCCCCTAAATATGCATACTTGAGTTGCAGGGGAAGGGGTTTTAAATCTAAGTCGATCGAATGCTCTAGCTATAGTTTGGGAGATTTAAACTTCCAAAAAATACAAGGGTTCAAAGGATGTACCTGGCCCGGTTAGCACAACATTGGATTGTTCAACATCCCTATCACTCTCATCTTGTGCTTCTAGCATTGCCTCGTCAAATTTTTTTACTTAATAGCGGTGAGTACATTACTGCAATAGATTCCTCATAGTCATCTGTAAACTTAAGAGTGTGATCTTTTGGTTGTTCATCTTTATAGTAAACTTACCCTTTTCGCAATCGATGACTATACGCCCAAAAGCAAGAAATGGTCTCCCTAGGATGATGAGATCATTCTCATCAGCCTCGCAATCAATAATGATGAACTCTGCCGGGAAGATGAATCTATCAACCTTAAAAAGGACATCTTCAATCCTTTCTTTAGGTCAGACTTGGAAGCGGTCAGCCAATTGGAGGATGACTAGGGTGGGTTTGCCTTCTCCCATTCCAAGTTTCATAAAAACTAATTTGCATCAAGTTTACAGTTGCACCGAGATCACACAATGCACGACCGATATAGTTGTAGCCTATGGAACATGGGATGGTAAAGTAGATAGGGTCTTTCATCTTGGGTGGCAATTTACTTATTACTACCATGCACTCGCCTATCGTAGCAATAATTTCAACCTCACCACCATTCGTATCTTAGTCATGATCTCTTTTAGAAATTTCATGTAGATCGACATTATATCAATGACCTTGAGGAATGGGACATCGATATGCAACTTTTTGAGCATATCCATAAATTTTTTGAAATAAGCATCTTGCTTCTAAACTTTCAATTGTTGTAGAAATGGTGCTGGGGGGTCTAGGCTCATTTCTTGGTACTTTAGATGCTATGGCATCCTATTTTGTCCATTCCTTGCCATCAGTAGCAAGGTTTTTCTCTATAACGGGCACATGTGGTGCATCTTTAGGTGTCGGAGCATTAGCTGGTTTCTTGCTTGGAGTGGAATAAACGAGGAGTCCTCCCTCAAACTTATCATATTTATTCAACTGGGTGCCACTACATAATGTGATAGCATTGCATTGCTCCGCACCAAAGGTTTTAGTGTCTTCAATGTCACTAGGTAAACCTCCTTGAGGTCTTATCTTCAATACTTGGACGATTTACCCAACTTGTGTTTCCAATGACCTTAGCAAAACGGTGTGATTCTATAAGATGGACTGTTGGTTCTGTAACATGGTGACTTGCATTGTCAGCATGTCATCATAGTTCTTGAGGTTTGTCAAATGATCCTGCAAAATAACCCTAGTAGTGTCTATAAAACTTTGATAGGAAATTTTAAAAGAATTAGAATTGGAAGAAAAAACTCCCTGATTTTGCCTTTGGGTATTTTGTTAGAATCAAAGAGGTTCTACTGAGGCATTCTATTTAACTCATGTATTAGAAGTGTTTCCTCCTTGGTTCCCTCGTCCAAAATTTGGATGCTGTCACCACATGGGGTTGTAGATGTTCGAGTAAGGTTATTGTTTCAGTTGTCGTTCCCTACATAACATCCAAATTCTTATTGTTGAGGACATTCACTTGACTGGTGTTCCCTATCCTAATGCTTGTACGTTTATTAGACCACCTTGGCATGTGTTGGATGATGGTTGTAAGTTCTTCAGCATATTTGTGATGGAAGAGAGTTGAGTCACCACGCTTTGGGAATCAGAGTGTTCCAAAATATTTAGGACCATGACTCAATCTCAACGTAGGAAGTTGATAGACATTATTGGCTATCTAATCAAGAATTTCAAATGCTTCATTAGGATCTTTATCTAACAATATGCCATTAGCCGATAAATAAATCATCATTCTTGTGGGAGCGTTAACACCATTATAGAATGTTACCACTTGAAGTTAATCCTGGAACACGTGAATTGAACACTCGCGTAGCATATCTTTGTATCTATCCCAGTATTCAAACATGGACTCATCATCCCTTTTTTATAATGCTATAATGTCGCTCTGCAACTGGTTGTTCATGTTCAGTGGATTGTATTAGACTAGAAAGCGTTTGCAAATATCATCCTAGATGCAATAGATCTTGGTCCTACTCATTTCATTCATGCTCGTGCTTTATCTCTCAAGGAATAAGGGAAGAGTTTGAGCTTTAGTACATCACCAAACACTCCTTCTTGCTTGAAGATTCGCATATTTCCAATAATGCTTGGATATGCTCTCTATCATCTTCCCTTTATTGATCAGCTAAGTTGGCCAATAGAATTTAGCATGTTCAACATAACAGGCTTTAACTCGTATTGAGTTGCATGTATTGTTGGTACAACGATCCCTAGAGTTAAGTCATCTAGAATGGGTGCAAAGTTATCCTGAATGGGTCTTCTTTGAACTAATTGTCATTCATTTTGTTGTTTGTTCTACTGCCATTATCAATCACTCCTCCAGCTGGTAGATCATTGTTGTTGTTATTCAAGTTGTTCAGGTCATTATTTTGAGGTGGATCCACCATTGTTCTTTGGTCACATTGTCTAACACGCAAAAATCTCTTGATCTTTGGCTGAAGCGAAATAAACAACTCTTCTCAATTTGGTCATGCACTAATAACACACTTGAAAAGAAAAGTAAACAAAACAATAAAATAAAAGTTAGAACTAAATTAAAATTAAGTTCAATTACTATACTAATATCACCAATTTCCAATCCTCGGCAACGACACCAAAAACTTGATGCGTGTATAATGGATGAGCAATTTAGAGCAAGTATACTCGTTGCTTAAGTAATAAAGTGATGAGAAGAGTATCAATCCAGAAGGGACTAGAGTGATAAACTCAATGCAATTGTAATTAAGAGTTAGTGAAATAATTATGGTGTGGTGGTAAAACTATAAAGCAAAGGCAAGAAAAGTAAATGGTAACAATGATCAGAGGACTAACAGACGTTGTAGCAAAAAGTCTAATGATTATGGATGTTGGGTTTATTGCCTAAGAACTATGCTAATTACCATTCGAATGCTATTACACTTATCTACTAGACATGATTTTCTAATAAACTTCTAAATTCTCTCGATATCTAGAAGTTGATAACAGAAGGCTATAGCAATAAATGTCTACGTAAACCCTAACAATTTATTATCTATTCAAGTTCCTCTTATTAGTCGTTGAAACCCTAAACTTATATCTAAGCCAGATTAGAACCTATGTTGTTAGCGTAAGCTCCATTTTTCATTCTGTCTAACTTAACTATCTTGACATTAAGCCACAAATCATTAATTGAAGGCCTCTCTCGATAGCTCTTACAATAATTAAGCATTAAGAACAATGAACAGAATAGTTAAGGAATAAGTGCTATAGCATTGAGCAAATAATTAAAACATAGTATCTTAAAAATAATAAACCCAACAAAAGAGTATGTAGCTCATGTTTGAACAAATATCATCCACAATAAAACCAATATAATTCATGATAGTTTATCAAGCAAGGAAGAGAGAAAAATCAAGCGTCCTCAAATTCTCATTTAAGCCCGTGAATTGTTCTCCAGTGCTCCTCAAGCCTCTCTCGTTGTGTGGAGACTCCTCTTGACCGCAACAACGGTAGTTCTCCAATAGTTAAAGACAAAGGGATGTTGTCTACAATCAAGCTCCCTTTTAGATTGTTGCCCAAGTTGTCTTTATATTGGAGGTAAAGCTAGGTTTAAGATACCCTAAAGCATACATAATCCTTTAATGAGGATCTTGCTTTTCGTTTTATTCAATGAAGTCCATAAAGGAGAGGGGTCCAATCTTGAATTGGTCGTCAAGAGTCAAGGGTTGTCTCTAACTCTGGTGTAAAGCTGTAGCATCAAGTCTATCATGACAGATGCAGCTCCACTGCTTTCCTTCCACTTTGTTTATAATGCCCCGAAAATGGGCCTAGATGCGGACCAGATTGGGTCAGTGGTTCAAGAGAACCAGTTTAGGTAATTCAAATAGTTTCGGGAAAATAAATTCATAAAATGGATTTTGGGATAAAATAAAATATGGAAAAAAATTTAAATTACTTAATTAATATTTTACGTAATTTGATGAAGTCAATTTGAGGTAATTAAATAAGATTTTAAGAAATTTTGGTCTAGTGACTAAATTGAAAGTTTTCAAAACTGTTTTGGTGACTAAATCAAAAAATGATCAAAACTTAGAATCTTTAAGGAGCTATTTGAAAATTCTTTTTCAACTGATTTCTCTATTAATTTTGGCTATTTTAAAGTAATTTTTAAATGATTCTATAATTAAATAAAGGTGGATCTATTGAAAAGGATATTAATTATCAAAAATACATTCTCACGTAACTACTTTTCTCTCAACTTTCTCAACAACCAAACTAAGATTTCTACTTCAAAATCTCCATGAATCAATTCATAATGATTCTCTTCTTGATTTCTAATTGATTTCTTCAAATACCTTTGCAAAATCTCTTTAGATTTTATCAAAGCTTGGTCAATTAGAGGTGATTTTTGTTTCCCTCCTCTAATTAACGGTTCTTTAATGAAATTCCCAAGTTCTTAATCCTTTGTTGTTGATTTATATTACAAAATTATGTTTTTAACATAGATTTGATAGCTAAATTGAGATTTCTTGGTAAGTTGATGGAAAATGATATGGATCTGTTTTGGTGATGGAATTAATTGATTTACATCTTAATTTGGATGTGTTTTAATGTTGAAAGGATTGATTAATCAATGGAATCCCGAACCTATATGGATTGCTAGTTTTTAGGTTGTTTCTAGTTGGATCTTAGTGTGATCTGGTTGTTGTGGAGCTATTGTAGATATGATTACGTGTTTAGGTTGTTTTTGGATGTTGATTGATGTTGTTAATGTGTTAGAATCATTAGTTGTTGGATCCCCTTTGTTTGAGTAAGGTTTGGTGGTGTTCTTGTTAGATTTTGGGAGGTGTTCGATTGATTCTTGAGGGGTGTAGTTGAGTTTCTTGGTTGCTGGATGGTTTGGATACAGAGATGTGTTTTAATCCTCTGTTTTAATTGGATAAAGTAGGGGAGCTGAATCCTTTACCTATCGAGAAAGGCGCGAGAGTTGCAGAAATTTGATTTGCGCATAGGCAAGCAAGCGTTGGATTGTTGGTGAGTGGATAAGTGTTTAACTACTGAAAAAAGGTTTGAAAAGGAGTTGTGTGGGTTTATATAAAGTTTGATACACTTATCTAAGCTCGGAAGTACGTATCGGTTGAGCTTTCTCTCAATTTCAGTTTTGCAAAATGAAATCTTATACACATGTTTATGATTTTTATTACTTACTGTATTATGCATGTTTTAAAAGTGGAAGATATTGCAAATGATCATTGATGATTACTTTTGATAATGGCATATGATTTATGCAAGTATTTTGAGAATATGAAAATACATGGTTTAATGTATTTGTGTTGGATTGTTTTGATGCATATGTAAAACAATGATGTAATATTGGTTTATTGAATATATTGGCAAATGGTTGTGTTAAAATGTTATCGGATATAGTTGACCGGTCATAGGATTGAAAGTGAACTATAAAAAGTCACCTCATATGTGTCGAGGGGTGTTAATTGTTTGTAATCTCCACCATGAGAACAGCAACGGTTGAGGTGGGTAAATGTTCTGCACTTTTGAGTGTTATCAGAATCAAGCTGGGGTATTTTTTACAGCTGACATCCTTGTGATTAGTGAAGGGAAAACCAAACTTCCATTCCTTTTGGCAGCACATTTGTAGGTTTCACCCACAATAAGACGCCCTACATTGGTTTTTCCTCCTACCATAATGGAGTGAAGCAATGCTATACGTTCCTCGGAGACTATCTCATTGTGCATAGTTGGCATCAGGTTAGCCTTCAAGAAGTGATTCCAACCCTGTGGCTGTGGTTTTAATGCCAATATCTTTATGGTCCTCTTTCCTTTGGATGAAGTGTTCCACTTCATTCCCAGTTCACATAGGTCCTTCAAAAGTAGTTGTCTTGTGGCAGCATTCATAGAGTCCATGAACGTTGAATGCTCCTCATCTATACCATCCAAACTAAACAAACCATTAATAAACCCTTCATCAAAATGCATATACGCACCTCTTAAAAATAGAAAAGGTGAATCTTTTGTAGTGAGGTGGGCATAGAACTCGCGAACGATGGTGGAATCCACCTCTCCTAGCGGCTTGAAAAAGGCTTCCCATTTATGCTTCTTTACAATGTCCACCACCTCCAGTGAGAACCCCTAATTATGTTCGTTCTTGATTTTCAAACCCTTCTTATAACAGAACGTGTGAACTGCAAAGTTTTCCCCATACTTTTTCTTTATTCCTTGATTGAAGAAAATTAGGAAAGGTACGGAGGAAGATACCATCGAGAGAAAAATTGATCGAAGAGCAAAGGTTGAAAGAAAGATGGTTTCTTGGTTTACTTGTCGTGTGAGAAAGTAAAAAAAAGTGATTTTTTAGAAAAATGAGAATCAGGAGATTTTAATTAGAAGAGGGAAATGGTTGGGAAAGTTTAAAGATGAGGTTTAGTAGGGATAATGATAAGTTTGGCTGTTATGTGTGTTTGGGGAAGTGGGATGATGATTGGTTTAAGGGGTAAGGATGAGGTGACGATGTGGGAAAAGATAAGGGTAAAAAGTGATAAGGTCGAAATTTGAATTTTAAAGATTTACCCTATGCAGCTAGGGTTTCCCGCTCATAGCAAAAAATCTTCCTCTCTTGGGCCGACTCATTGTAACCTCCTTAGCCCGGCCTAGCCGAAACTGAACTAAAAAATTCACATTAGGTTTGCCGAAGCAAACCCAAGCTAATATCCTAAATCGATCCATTTTTTATCTTGTCTAAATGAATCGATATTAATCTCTTTGGTGAACATGCATCAGCAGAAACATTACAACTAAATCAGATTTCGAAACAGGATTCGATTGCTCAAAGATACACATTTGGGACCAAAACCTAATTTTAACAAATTATAGGATCTTTATTAAAATTTAAGTTTACCAATCCTTCATTAATTCGATTTCAAGCCCACATGTTAATTTTTAGCTCTAAACAATCATTCAAACTCATTCAATTGCATACATAACATTTAGGGACTATATTGCAAGATTTTCAAACTTTAGCAAATTGTTATACACCAAATCAGCAAGGCGTACCGATGCGGGCAAGCTTGTATTGTAACGCCCTGAAATTGGGCCTAGATGTTAGATGGATAGATCAGATGGTTCAGGAGAACTAAATTAGGCAATTCGAGTTAGTTTCAGGAAATAAATTCTAATAAATTCATTTTGGCTAAAATAAAATATGGAAGAATGCTAGAAAATACTTAATTAATATTTTAAGAATTTTGGTAAATTCAATTTGAAGGAATTAAATATGATTTTGGTACATTTTGGTCTGGTGAATAAAATGTAAAGTTTTCAAAACTGTTTTTGGCGACTAAATCGTAAAAGGGTCAAAACTTAGAATCTTTAAGAAACTAATTAAAATTACTTTTTCCTCAATTTAGGCTATTTTTAAATTGTTTTTAAATGTTTTTTAGTAAAATAAACTAGAACTAATAAAAGAGATTTTAATTATACAATTTATTTTCTCACGTAACTAATTTTGCTCTCAACTTTTCTCTCAACTTTCTTAGTAGCCAAACTATCATTTTCCTTCTAAAATTTCCAGGAATCAATCTCTTTTGATTTCCTACTTGATTTCGTTGATTTCTAAAACAAAATCTACTTGTTTTCTTGAAGCTTTCATCCTATATTTGCCAATTAAGGGAGAAATCAGCAATTAGAGGTGATTTTCATTTCATTCCTCTAATTAAAGGTTATTTAATAAAATTCCTAAGTTCTTGATCCTTTACAACTGATTTATGTTATGCAATTAGTATTAAAACATGAATATGATGATTAAATTGAGTTTTTATGTGGAAATTTGTTAAACACTATTTTGTATTGAATCTATTTGATTTAGATCCCTTATAAGATGTGTTTTAATGCTGAAAGAAGTGATTAATTAAAGAAATCCTGAAACTATGTGAATTGCTAATTTTCTAGGTTGTAAATAATTAGATTTTGGTGTGATCTTGGTGTTGTAGAGTTGCTAGAGGTATAAGGACGGTTCAAGGATGTTATTTGATGTTGTTTGTAATGCAGTAAAATTGGGCCTAGATACGGGCCGGATCTGGTAGGTGGTTCAGAGGAAGCGATTTAGGCAATTCGAATAGTTTCATTAATTTAAATCTTATAAATTTATTTTTGGTCAAAATAAAATATGGAAAATGTTAGAAATTACTTAATTAATATTTTAAGTAATTTGGTAAATTCAATTTGAGTTAATTAAATCTGATTTTGAGACATTTTCGTCTAGTGACTAAAATGAAAGTTTTCAAATGTAACCCCCTTAACCTGGTCTAGTCGCAAAACTGGTTTCAAGCTGAAAACAATTTGAAAAGGGATGTTGTAGATTTTGTTGCTCGATGCATGGTTTGTCTGCGTGTTAAGGTGGAACATCAATTTCCTTCGGGGTTGTTACAGCCGTTAAGGATTCTAGAGTGAAAATTGGAGAGAATCACTATGGATTTTGTGTCTGTCTACCTTTGACGCCATTGAAGAAGAATTATGTTTGTGTGATTGTGGTTAGGTTTACGAAGTGTTCACATTTTTTGGTTGTGCATACAACAGATAATTTAGATAAGTTGTTAGAGTTGTACATTACTGAGATTGTGAGGTTGCATGCTGTGCCCAAGTTTATTGTATCGAATAAAGATCCACGTTTCACCGCGAGGTTCTGGGAATGTTTAGATAAATCCTTGGGTACACGATTGAACTTCAGTACCTCGTATCATCTACAAATGGATGGTCAGTCGAAATGTGTTATCCAAGTGTTAGAGGATATGTCGTATTATTGTATTGTAGATTTCCAAGGGTCATAGGAAAAGTAGTTGTCGTTGGTGGAGTTCGCTTATAATAATAGTTATCAACCTAGTATCTAGATGGCACCGTACGAGGCTTTGTATGGTAGAAGATGTCATACGCCACTTTGTTGGGCAGAAGCAATAGAGAAGTATGTTTCTTTGCCGTATGTGTTAAAGGATACCAATGAGAAAGTGAAGCTTATTAGCGACCAGTTGAAAGTAGCATAGGATCGGCAAAAGTCATATGCTAACTTGAAGCGAAGGGAGATTGAGTATGCAGTTGGTGATCGTGTGTTTCTGAAGGTTTCACCTTGGAAGAAGGTGATGAGGTTTGGACAGAAGGGCAAGTTGAGTCCTAGATTTATTGCGCCATATGAGGTATTGGAGCATGTTGGTCCAGTTGCGTGCAGGTTGAGGTTGCTGGCAGAGTTAGAAAAGATACATGATGTTTTACATGTATCGGTGCTTCAGAGGTATAGATCGAATCCTTTGCATGTAATGCCAGCGAAGGATATTGAGTTGAATCCGAATTTGACCTATGATGAGGAGCCAGTGAGAATTCTAGATTCAAGTAGCAAAGTTCTCCGCGGGAAGGCCATAGAGTTGGTGAAGGTGTTGTGGGAGCATCGTGGTGTTGAGGAAGCCACCTGGGAAAGCCTGTGTGTGTCAAAGCCTCATTTAGCTTATGTCAAAGCCTCATTTAGCTTATAAAAAGCTTGTTGCCTAGCTTCCGTCCACTCGAACCCCACGTCTTTTTGGAACAACTTTGTCAAAGGGGCAGCGACCTTCAAAAAGCCATCTACAAACCATCGGTAATATCCCACTAAACCTAGAAAACTACGAACCTTTAAGATAAATTTTGGTGGCATCCAATTCACAATGGCCTTAACTTTCTCAGATCCACATGAATTCTTTCGACCGACACAACATGCCCACGGGAAACCACCTCCTTGATCCAGAATTCACACTTGCTTAACTTTGCGTAAAGGTTGTTATCCAACAGGACTTGCAACACCATTCAGAGATGTCGATTGTGATCCTCCTCAGTATGTAAGTACACAAGGATATCATCGATGAACACTACCACAAAATGATCCAAAAACTTATGGAACACCCTATTCATCATTTCGATGAACACTGCCGGTGCATTCGTTAAACCAAACGGTATCCTAGGAATTCGTAATGCCCATAGCGTATGCAAAAGGCTATCTTTTGCACTTCTTTTCTTTCACTTTCAACTGATAATAACCTGACTGCATATCTACTTGGTGATGAATCTAATTGATTTAGATATTTATTTAGATGTATAATAATGTGGAAAGAGGTGTTTAATCAATGGAATCCTGAAACTATATAGATTGCTAGTTTTCTAAGTTTGTTTATAGTTGGTTTTGGGGGTGATCTTGTTGTTGTAGAGTTGTTGGATGTATAAGGAAGTGTTGGAAGTGTTTTTGTTTGTTAATTGATGTTGATAAGGTGTTGGAGTTTTTAGGTTTTGGCTGGGCTTCGTTTACATAAAGTTTGGTGGTGTTCTTGATAGGTTTAGAGAGGTGTTTGATAGATTTTTGTGAGGAGAAGTTATGTTTGTTGTTGCTAGAGGTTTGTGATGTAGAGATATGTCTTAATCCTTTGTTTTTGATTGGGTAAAGCAGGGGAGTTGAACTCTTTACCTTTTGGAGAAGGCACGGAAGCTTCGGGAGTTTGATTCGCACATCGGCAAGCAAGCGTTGGATTGTTAGTGAGTGGAAAAGTGTTTTACTGCTATTAAAAGGTTAGAAAGGAGTTGTGGGAGTTTAGATAAAGTTTGAAACACTTATCTAACCTTGAAAGTAAGTATCGGTTGAGCTTTCTCTCGATTTCAATTTTGCAAAATGAAATCTCATGTACATGTTTATGGTTTTGATTACTCACTATATTATGCATGTTTTAGAAATGAGATATATTGCAAATGATCATGTATGATGATTTGTGAGAATGGCATATGGTTTATGAAAGTATTTTTGAGAATACTAAAATGCATGGTTTAATGTATTTGAGTTGGATTGATTTGATGCATATGTAAAACATTGAGTTAATGATGTTTATTGAATATATTGGTAAGTGGCTGAGTTTAAAATATTATCGAATATAGTTTGCTAGCCATAAGGTTTAAAGTGCACTATAAAAAGTTGCCTCATGTGTGTCAAGAAGTTATGAGTGTGCTGTAATCTCCACCTTGAGAACCGCAGCGGTTGAGGTGGGTAAATGTTCCACTTTCTCCCGCTGGTGGAGTTGTACATCCAAACCGTATAGGTGGGTAAATGTTTCGTTACTCCGGTTTGAACCGTTGTAGTGGGCAAGTGTGTCGTTGCTCTAGTTGAGGTATGTATGTGAAGTGGTCGTGGGAACCACTTGAGAAATCTGTGTATCCGATGTGTTTTATGAAATGAAAGGTTGCTGGTTTTGAGTCACTTGAAAGCCAATATATGAAATAATGTATCATGAGAAATGGAGTATGTTTGTATAATGTGATTTATACATGTGGTACTCTTTAAGCTTCTTATAGAGATGTTGAGACATGAAGCTTAAATTGAGGTAGAGATTTAATCCATGATACATGTGTTGAAAATGATATAAATATGCATAATTGAGATGGTTTGAGAAGCATGGGATGTTTTGCCATGAGACAATTACATGTGATTTGAATTAAATAATTTTAAATGCATTGATGAATCCAAGGATTCCCTCACTAAGCCTATGGCTTACGCTCTCTTTTCCTCATCAATGCAGAGAAATGGATTTTGTGGACAACATGTGAGCAAGGAAGGATCCAAGGATTGATATATTTCAAAGTATTGTTTCATAAGTACTAAGTAGTAACAAGAAGGCAATGTGATCGGGTTGTTTTGGGAGATGTATTTTGGTGAATCCATGTTTGTATAAGTATGGATTAATGTTTTGGACTTGTATGATGCTTAAACTTGATTTTGAGGGGTTTGCGAAACAAGATGCATGCTTGGGTAAAAACCATGCTCTCAGGAGGATGTTTGATTATTCCATGCTTAGTATAGTCTCGTACTATGTTGCTATGTTTGATTATGATGTTTATGATGCCACATGATGATTAGAGGTTGAATTGAGGGTGTTAGATTAAGCCAAACTATCATATGTTGGACCTAGAGGTCATTACAGGTCTGTCCGTACCGGTATGGGTCATTAGGAATCGATACGCGGGGACTTGTCTCAGCTCAATTTGGGCAAAATAGCCTAGGCATACCGATACGCCTAGTACCGTATCGGTACGCATAGCTAAAAATTAAGGTGGGTTTCATTACACGAGTTGTCTTACCGATACGGTATTTGGCTATTGGAATCTAGATTTTCAAAACATTAAAGTCTGTACCGATGCACTTGAGGACCATATAGGTACGCCCTTTTCTTTTAGCTCTGTTGCAATACGATAACCACCTGTACCAGTACGCTAGCTGTTAATTCGATTGAGATACTTTCTGATGTTTGAAATCTTAGTATTTTGGTCCATGTTTCTTATTTATGCAATTAAATGAGTTTGAATGATTGTTTAGAGATGATATTTAATACGAAGGCATGAAATATGACTAATTGAGGATTGGAAACTTAAATTTTGTGGAAGTCCTTGTAAATATTGGAAATTATATTTGAATCCCTGTAATGTGAATTCGAGCAATTGGATGTCGAATTGTCGCCCGATTAAGTTGTAACTTGAATCCTAACTAGTATGACCACCCTAGGACTTAAATATAACTTTAGACAATATAAAAGAAAAATAGACCATTTTAATCGTATTTCTTTGGGGTTTGTCTCGACAAACCCTAATGTAGCTCGCTTGGTTCAATTTTGTGACTAGACCGGGTCAAAAGGGTTACATTTGGTGATATCAGAGCCAGGTTATGATTGTTGGGAGGTGTGTTATGGTTGTTTGGTTGTTTGGTATTGTATGAATATGTTGTTTGACATGTACGGTGATTGAATCTGTGAAATTTTGTTCAATATGTGGTATGTTTGGGTGTTTAAACTTGGGACACATTGCCTTATTATTACTTGAGTTAAATGATTTTGTTTTTAAACATGAGTGACTTGGATTCTAACTGCGAGCTAGCTTAATTGTTTTGTTTTATTGCATTATCATGTTTAGACTCATATTTTCGCGTATGGGACCGAGACGAGAGACTAGAGCTTACATGGGGAGTGTGGATGATACACACGAGGATCCTTTTCCTCTACATATTCCTCCTCCTAGTGTTAGAGCAGAGGGTGGTGCGCCTTAGGCACCACAAGGACATGTTTTTAGTGATATGACGCTGTTAGTCAAGCGATATAAGGATTAGAAGAAGAGGGAGTTCATGGCTTTGGAGCAAGGAAACATGTATGTTTCCGAGTATGAAATCCAGTTTGTTCGGTTGAGTAAGTATGCTCTTGAGTTGGTTTTGAATGAGTGACAGAGGTGTGATCATTTTTGTTATGGGTTGATCAAGGAGGTGAAGACGTACATGCTGACGGTAAACTATATAGAGTTTGATGTCCTGGTTTCTTGAGCTAAAAACATTGAATAGAATTTGGGTTTGTTTGTTCGTTTAGGGAGTTCTTCGGCTGGAAAGAGAAGTGCTAATTTTAATGTTGGCAAAGATCATTATAAGAGTCACTAGGACAGAAGGTACCAACCGGATCAAATGCATGGAGGAAATAGCGTTGGGCGTGGATTTCAGGGTCAGAATACCTATGCTGGAGCTCCCGAGGGTAGGAGGTGTGGCAGGCTGCATTCGGGGGAATATTGGGGTGCTTTTGGCACTTGTTGGAGCTATGGATCAAGGGATTATCTCAGGAGGGATTTTTCGCAGTTGGCCAGAGAGGGTCAAGCTCCTATACCTATTGATGTAGCACAGAGAGGTCGTGGGCGCGACCGTGGACATTTTTAGTGCATGGATGATGGACAGAGAGCGGTAGCACATACCGTAGCAGTTCAGCTAGAGGGTAGTGGAATGGCGAGGGTCTTTGCTTACCGTGTAGTGAGGAATAATACTGATGTGTCATAGGAACCTTTACTTTGCAATCTATACCTTTGTTATCTTTTATTGATTTCGGTTCTACGCATTCTTATATTCTGCACAAGCATGCATGTTTGTTGGATTTACCTGTAGAGTTGTTAGATGTTGGTATACGGGTAACCAATTACTTTGGTGAAACAGTTGTAGTTAGAAAGTGGTATAGGAGTTAATCCTTAATGGTTCAAGGGCATGTGTTTGAGGCGGACCTAATGGAGTTACCGTTTCATAGTTTTGATGTGATTCTGGGAATGGATTGGTTGCCTCAACACAAGGCCATAGTTGATTTTGAGACCAAGCGAGTTTTGCTAAAGCTTGATGAGGATTACAATGTTGTGATTGAGGGTGAAAATGTTAAGTTCATGTCAATTGCGGTTTCAACTTTGGAAGCGCGGAAGTTGTTAGAATGTAGGGGTCAAGCATACCTAGCCCATGCTATGAACCCAAATATGAAGGAAGCGCATGCCCATGATATTCGTACAGTTTGTGATTTTTTAGGAGTACTTTCAGAATAGTTGCTTGGTTTGTCGCTGAATAGAGAGGTGGAGTTTTACATTGAGACGTATGTATATACGACTCCGATGTCGATTGCTCCGTACCGTATGACACCAAAAGAGTTAAATCTTAGGCAACGAAGATGGTTGGAGTTGCTTAAGGATTACGATCTGACAATTAAGTATCATCTAGGAAAAGCTAATATGATGGTTGATGCTTTGAGTAGGAAGGTTGCGATTGAGTTGAGGGTGATGTTTGTGCGGATGAGTGTGTCGTCTGATGGTGGGTTATTGCCTGAGTTGGTGGTGAAGCCTTCAGTGTTGCAGATGATTAAGGAGAAACAACTTTCTGATGATGCGCTAGTGCCGCATGTTAAGGATATCTTGGATGGAAATCAAACGGATTATGGTTTTTGGTGAACATGGGGTTTTGTGTTTCAAAAGTAGAGTGGTGGTGCCAAGTGATGAAGAGTTGAGGCACGCTATCTTGACTGAGGCACACTCGAGTCCTTTTGTTATGCATCGAGGGAGTATGAAGATGTAGCAGGACTTGAAGAAAGAGTATTTCTGGGTTGGTTTGAAAAAGAATGTCATAGATTTTGTTGCTCGATGCATGGTTTGTCAGCATGTTAAGGCGGAACATCAGTGTCTTTCAGGGTTGTTGTAGCCGTTAAGGATTCCAGAGTGGAAATGGGAGAGAATCACCATGGATTTCGTGTCTAGCCTACCTTTGACGCCATCAAAGAAGAATTTTGTTTGGGTGATTGTGGATAGGTTTACAAAGTGTGCACATTTTCTGATTGTGGGTGATTGTGGATAAGTTGGTAGATTTGTACATTATATAGATTGTGAGGTTGCACGGTGTGCCAAAGACTATTGTATCGGATAGAGATATGTGTTTCACCGCGATGGGAATGTTTGCATAAAGCCTTGGGTACACAATTGAACTTCAATACCTCGTATTATCCACAAACGGATGGTCTGTCAGAACGTGTTATCCAAGTGTTGGAGGATATGTTACGGTGTTGTATTATAGATTTCCAGGGGTCGTAGGAGAAGTAGTTCCTGTTTGTGGAGTTCGCTTATAATAACATTTATCAAGCTAGTATCCAAATGGCACCGTGCGAGGCTTTGTATGGTAGAAGATATCGTACGCCACTTTGTTGGGCGGAAGCAGGAGAGAAGTATGTTTCTTTGCCAGATGTGTTAAAGGATACCAATGAGAAAGTGAAGCTTATTAGTGACCGGTTGAAAGCCGCTTCGGATTAGCAAAAGTCCTATGCTGACTTGAAGTGAAGGGAGATTGAGTATGCAGTTGGTGATCATGTGTTTCTGAAGGTTTCGCCTTGGAAGAAGGTGATGAGGTTTAGATGGAAGGGCAAGTTGAGTCCTAGATTTATTGGGCCATATGAGGTGTTAGAGCGTGTTGGTCTAGTTGCGTACATGTTGAGGTTGCCGGCAGAGTTGGAAAAGATACATGATGTTTTCCATGTATCGATGATTTGGAGGTATAGATTGGATCCTTCGCATGTAATGCCAGTTGAGGAGATTGAGTTGAATTTGGATTTGGCCTATGATGAGGAGCCGGTGAGAATTCTGGATTCGAGTAGCAAGGTTCTCCGCAGAAAGACCATAAAGTTGGTAAAGGTATTGTGGAGGCATCATGGTGTTGAGGAAGCCACTTGGGGAAGCAAGGGGGACGTGTTGAAACAGTTTCCTTATCTCTTTTTGCCAGGTAAATTTCGAGGACGAAATTTCTTAAGAGGGGGCGAGTTGTAACGCCCTAAAGTTGGGCCTCGGTGTGAACCAAACCGGGTAGGTGGTTCGGAGGAAACGATTTAGGCAATTCAAATAGTTTCTGGAATTTAAATCTTATAAAATTATTTTTGGCCAAAATAAAATATGGAAATATTAGAAATTACTTAATTAATATTTTAAGTAATTCGGTAAATTCAATTTGAGGTAATTAAATCTGATTTTGAGACATATTGGTCTAGTGACTAAAATGAAAGTTTTCAAATTGTTTTTGGCAACTAAATCGTAAAAGGGTCAAAACTTAGAATCTTTAAGGAGATATTTGACCAATATTTTCATCAGATTTCTCTCTTAATTTAGGATATTTTAAAATTATTTTATATTTAAATAAAAAGGGATTTATTAAAAGGATTTTTAATTTGCAAAATCACTTTCTTACGTAACTACTTTTCTTCCAACTTTTTTCTCTCAACTTTCTCAGTAACCAAACTAAGATTTCTACTCCAAAATTCTTAGTAAACAATCTCTATTGATTTCCTTTTTGTTTTCTAATTGATTTCTTCAAATCTTGTTGCAAAATCTCTTTGGATTTAAATCAAGCTTTGCCAATTAAGGGAGAAATCAGTATTCGTTTCTCTCCTCTAATTAAAGGTTCTTTAGTGAAATTCTCAAGTTCTTGATCCTTTGTTATTGATTTATGTTAAGGTATTATGATTTTAATATGGAATTGTTGATTAAATTGAATTTTATTTGGAAAATTGTTGGAAATTTATTTGAATCTATTTTGGTGATGAATCTAATTGATTTAGATCTTTATTTAGATGTATAATAAATTGGAAAAAGTGTTTAATCAATGAAATCCCGAAACTAAATGGATTGCTAGTTTTCTAGGTTGTTTATAGTTAGTTTTTGGGGTTATCTTGTTGCTGTAGAGTTGCTGGAGGAACAAGGACGTGTTTGAAGTGTTTTTGGATGTTAATTGTTGTTGATAATGTGTTAGAGTCTTCAGGTTTTGGTTGGGCTTCGTTTGGATAAGGTTTGGTGGTCTTCTTGATAGATTTAGAGAGGTGTTTGATGGATTCTTGTGAGGCGAATTTGTGTTTGTTGTTGCTGGAGGTTTGTGATGCAGAGATGCGTTTTAATCCTCTTTTTTTGATTGGGTAAAGTAGGGGAGATGACTCTTTACCTTTTGGAGAAGGCGTAGAAGCTTCGGAAGCTTGATTCGCGCATCGACAAACAAGTGTTAGATTTTTGGTGAGTGGAAAGTGTTTTACTGCTATTAAAAGATTTAAAAGGAGTTGTGGGAGTTTAGATAAAGTTTGAAACACTTATGTAACGCTCGAGTTTTGGACCTAGCGATTTAAAGGATAGTTAGATGGTCTAGTGGACCGAGTTAGAGATTCGATTCAGTTTCAGGAATAAATATTTTTGAGTAAGAATTGAAGTTGAGATAAAAGTTGCGTAAATTTTCTTTAAAGTGATAACTAACTTTTAATAGCCAAATTTCCTTTTTAATTAACTTTTAAAACACATGTTAAAATAATTTAATTGAAGAGAGATTTAACCAGCAAAAACTTGGTAAAATAGCCCCTTAAGGATTCTAAGAATTTGATCCTTTTCATTTTAGTCACCTTTAAAAACAGTTTTCAGAAATCGTGTTTTGGTCACCAGCCAAAATGTCACACTTCCAATCCTCATTTTCAAGAATTGATTTCGCCAGTATTAATCATATATTAACAGCTGATTCTTAACCATTTTCCATATTTTTATCTTACCGAAAAACATACGGTCCCGAATCTGACTCGAATCTCTAATCCAGTCCACTAGACCGTCTAACATGCCACAAAACCGCTAAGCCCAAATCTGGGTCATTACAATGTCTGCTAGAAATATTACATGTTCGCTGGCATTGATCACATTTCTTGGCAAAATAATGGACGCCCTTGAACAGCGTAAGCAAAAGAATCTCGACTTCAATACTTTAGATGTTTTCTTCATCGCAGCAAAGTGGCCTCTATATGGTGTTACGTGGCAGAGTTGAAGAATATTTTGTTGTTCATCCTCTGGCACACAACGACGTATCATTTGGTCATCACACTACTTAAACAAAAATGGCTCATCCAATAATATTGCCGAACATTTCTCAAAAATCATTTCCTAGCATTACTTGCCAAATCCGGTGGAAAAATATTGCCGACTAGGTAATTGACTATGTCAGCATACCATGGCATAGCAAGAAAGTACTTATCAGGAAACTTATCCCTTATGGCCACAGTATTGCCATCTTTATGGTGATGCTCTAATCGTGATAGATGATCAGCTAGCAAATTCTCACTCTCATTCTTATCTCGAATTTTGAGATCAAATTCTTGTAGCAAGAGTGTCCATCGAATTAGTCTAAGCTTGACATCCTTCTTTGCCAAGATATATTTTAATGTCGAATGGTCTGTGTACACCACAACTTTACTACCCAGCAAATAAGATCTAAACTTGTCAAACACAAAGACAACTGAAAGAAACTTTTTCTTAGTTGTTGCGTAATTAAGTTGTGCCTCATTCAATGTTCGGCTGGCATAATATATGGTATGGAAAATTTTGCCACGCCTTTGTCCTAACACAGCTCTAATGGCACAGTCGCTAGCATCGCATATAAGCTCAAATGGCTTATTCCAATATGGTGCCACGATGATTAGGGCATTGTCTTTTAATTCCTGAAATGCTTTCAAACAAGAATCATTAAATGCAAAAGTGATATTCTGTTCCAAAAGTAAGCATAAAGGTTTAGAATTTTTTGAGAAATCTTTAATAAAATGACGATAAAAAACTTGCGTGTCCCAAAAAACCTTATGATACCTCTAACACTGGCAATTGTTTGATTACCTTTACCTTTGCTTTGTCTACTTCCAGTCCTCTCTTGGAAACTTTATGTCCGAGAACTATGCCCTCCTTTACCATGAAGTGGCATTTCTCATAGTTTAGGATCAGGTTTGTTTTAATACATCTCTGTAAAATAAGTTCCAAGCTCAAAAGGCATTCCTTGAAAGTTTTACCAAAAACTGAGAAGCCATCCATGAAGACTTTTAAATTGTTTTCAATGAAGTCCGAGAAAATCAACATCATGCAACGTTGAAACGTTGCTAGAGCTTTACACAATCCAAAGGGCATTCTTCTAAAGGCAAATGTCCCATATGGAAAAGTGAATGAGTTTTCTCCTGATCTTCTGGAGTGATGGCAATCTAATTATAGCCCGAGTAGCCGTCTAGAAAGTAATAAAATGCCTTACTTACCAACCTATCCAACATCTGATCGATGAAAGGCAGTGGAAAATGGACTTTCTGGGTGGCATTATTTAGCTTCTTGTAATCCATGCACACTCTCTAGCCTATGACGGTTCTTGATGGGATCAACTTATATTTGTTGTTCTAAACCACAGTCACTCCATCCTTCTTTAGCACGCATTGCACTGGGCTGACCCACGAGCTATCAAAAATGGGATAAATTATCTCGGCATCCCGCCACTTGCTGTCTTCTTTCTTAACTACCTCATTTATGCTCGAGTTCAGACTCCTCTAGGCCTCAATTGTTCTGCCATGATAATCTTCTAGAATGATTTTGTGCATGCAAATAGTCTGGCTTATCCCTCAGATATCAGCTAAGGTCCACCCATGGGCTTGCTTATAATTTATTAGTATCTCTAGCAATCACTCCTCCTGATCATTAGTTAGATCAACAACAATGATCAATGGCAAAGTTGAGTTGTTACCTAAGTAAGCATATGTAACCCCCTTAGCCCGGCCTAGCTGAAATCAAACTAAAAGAGCCACACTAGGTTTGCTGAAGTAAACCTGAGTTAAAACCCTAAACCGAGCCCTATTTTTTGTTTTATCTTGTCTAGATGCAATTCATTAATGTCCTATGTGATCATGCATCAGCAGTAGTGATTTACTCAGATCAAATTATAATTCAGCGTCCAACTGATCAAGGATTCATTCAAGGGACCAAAACGTGAATATTTCAAATTATAGGGCATTAATCACAATTATGATTAACAACCTTTGATTAATCCAATTACATAATTTCCATTCCAAAACAGTCACTCAATCTCGAACAAATGCATTCATAATAATCAGGGACAAATTTGCAAGATATTCAAACTTCAACACAAAATAACACAGATTCATCAGGGCGTACCGATCCAGGAAAGTCCCATATCGATATAGACCAACTAACAAAACGGCTTCCTGTATTGATACACATATGTCTGTATCGATACACGTATGTCTGTATCGATACAGTTTGCTGATCAACCCGTATCGATACGGCTGTTGCGCGTAATAAGTGCTACGCAAATGTGCAAGTATACACGTCGCAAGTTATAGTATAAAAGATATCGTCTCCACAGGGATTGGTGCCACTTCAAGGATCTAATCTCTTGCACTGTAAAAAGTAAAAACACAAGTAAAGGATTATCGGAGTTTTAACTAATAACTAATCTAGAAAGCAATTAAGTAAAAGAAAAGATGAGTTCAAATGAGAGAGAGATAGGCCAGGTTATAGTGAGTTGAGGTGTGATAGCCGATTGGATCGTTTTGGTAAAAGAGTGCATGGGCAACTCAGTTGCCGTGGCGACTTGCACAACGGGGTTGCCTTGGCAACTAATTGATGGTTGCTTGGGCGACTAGTTGGGCAACTACTTGGGCGACTGGGCAGCAACTTCAAGGTTCGGCGGAGCGTTCTTCAATGGTTTCTTCTTATCCCTAAGTCGAAACTCTAGCTACTTGTGCATGCCTTGATAATACATCCCCTGTGAATCAAGGGTGAACAACAACCAATCTTGCGCTCCTCTTAGCCGTTGAAATCCTTAACTTATTCCTAAGCCGGATTAATCTTCACCATCATTGGATTGCATAAAGATCATATTCATTCGTTTCTTGAATCTAACTCTCCCGATATTAGATAAATGGATGAAATCACGAGATCCTCTCCCAATTCACTCATAAACAATAATAAGAATCAAGAATGAATAAACCTTGAAATAGAAAAGTGCAAACTCTTATTACCTAAACAAAAACCAATAGTTTCTCACAACCACAAAACACAATAACCATAGCCAAGTAAGTTTAGTTCATGTCTAGGTTCCAAAGAAACACAAGATAAACAATCCCTAGCATGAACCCAATCGAACAAGGAAGAAAAGATGAAGCTTGTCGAAAATTCCTTGCCCTAGATGCTTGCCAAAAATTCCCCTTGCTTCCTC
Source organism: Hibiscus mutabilis (assembly GCA_019671005.1). Lineage (NCBI taxonomy): Eukaryota > Viridiplantae > Streptophyta > Magnoliopsida > Malvales > Malvaceae > Hibiscus > Hibiscus mutabilis. Next base: position 30,304,159 of record CM033724.1, on the reverse strand, counting down.
TCTTGGAGTTGTCGAAATTCCCTCTTGCTCTCCCTTTTGAATTGTCGAAATCTCCTTGATATTTATAGGGCTAGGCCAAAGTCCTTCTTTGAGGAGGAGTTTGAGTTGGAATTAAATTATCTTTAAAGAATATAATTCTTTATTATAATTTTATTCCTATTAGAACTTCTCCTATCTTCTTGGAATTTAACTCTTCTTTAATCTCTGCATGGCAATCAAATTCCTTTGGGCTTGGGTCTTGCTCCATGTCATCTTGGGCTTGTAAAGTCATGAATTTCGACATCCATATTGCTTTTGGTCTTTGTCGACAAATGCCATGGCAACTGGCTCGGCGTCTCCTTCATGCACTGCCCTGGCATCTGGCTCGGCGTCTCCTTCATGCACTGCCCTGGCAACTAGCTCGACATATCCTTTGGCAAGTGATCCTGCACATACACACACAAAAACACACCAAAGCAGCATCTATTTCCACAAAAATCCCCAAGTTATGTAATCAAGCTCAACGATTGAAGGAAACATGGATTAATGCATGAATGGCTAACTATGCAACTAATATGAGCCTAAGTCTAACAATAATATGAGTAAAAAGGGTAAGAAAAATAGTACTTTTGAACACTTATCACACCCCCAAACTCGAACTATTGCTTGTCCTCAAGCAATGCAAACTCATAATTACCTGCCAAGACTTCAAATTTTCACAAACTTAGCTTTGAACTTGATTTCAATTCTCTGAACCGGGGCACAAAGTATGATTGGCTTTTTATTTTTCGGAAAACTGAGGAGTTACTCGGAATCAAACTATAATGCTTGTGAGTGTGTGCGGAGTTGTGTGCAAGTTGATTTTTCCGATTCTATGCAAACAATAGGTTTTCAAATTACTTCATTGGGTTCTTTTTAACATGTTTTAACTAGAGCCAATTTCGGGCACCTCTAGTGTTTTATTTTTAGTTTTCTTAAGTTAATTTAATCGACTAGAGCCGGTTTCGGGCACCTCTAGTTAAAAAAAATTTTAACGCCTCCTAGAGCCAGTTTTGGGCACCTCTAGTGATCAATTTTTTAGCATATGCTAGAGCCAATTTCGGGCACCTCTAGCATTCATCTAATCCCCCAATTAGTTAATTATCCACCTAAGTTTACTAGAACTCCTTAAATCAATCAAACCACAACAGTGTTTCATCAAATTTAGCATCATAGTAAAATTCTAAGTTTTTCCATGGTTATCCTAGAATAAAAATTCTATCAATTAAGTGCATTGGTAAAGTCATCATTGAATATTCATCAAATCTAAGCAATTCTTGTTCCAATTAAAGGCATGGCAAGCAGTTTATGTATCCTAAATGTAATGCTTAAGATTAATGTAACTAAACATGGTAATTACTAATAACAATCCCCCCCCAAACTCGAGTGAGGCATTGTCCTCAATGCATGCATAAAAATAACGAAAAATAACAATAAAAATAAAAATGCATACGAGGACTTACTCCGAGAGTTCGTCATCGTAGATGATTAGTTTCCTTCTAGTTGGCGTCTTGACTTTCTTGCTTGAACGCGATGGTTGTTTTCTTGTTGTCGGTGGTGGAATCGATCCTCGTACGGGGTTGTCCTCATCATCCTCTTCATCAATGTCAATGGCTTTTCGTTTGGAGTATTCAATTGGTGCGGTCTTTATTGGTTCAATGGAGGACTCGTCCGAATCTGAAAAATCAGAAAATGATTCCGTAGGAGTTGATTCGGGCATAGGTGCTTTACCTTTGGCTTTTGCAGTGGTTGCCGGGGCATCGTCAGGGTTGGTTGCCGTGGCGTCTGCTTCCTTGGTTGCCGTGGTGACTGCTTCATTGGTTGCCGGGGCAAGAATCTCGGCGGGAAAGATTGGGAACGGCACACGATTGTCCGGGTACTTTTCTAGGATGACTTGGGTGATGGCATTGTTGTGCTCCTTCATGTACCGCATGAACATTAGTTGCTTGGGATCACTTCATTTACCATCGTTCCAATGAGTTCCCGGTTGAGTGAGTTCTTGAAGCACCTTGTCGAGTTGCTTGTAATTGATTTGGTCAACGAAGGCTTGATGCTCATCCTTCTCAATGTAAAGTCCGTAAAAGGTGTTGATGCTTTCGGGACTTATAAGTATGGCCTTGTCACGAACAAAAACATAAGGATTATCCGGGTTAGGTGAGTGAGCATAGAATTCTCTTACCCATGAGATGTTACCCGGTTCCGGTTGATGGCAAAAGATTTGCCACTTTTGATGTGCAATCCTCTTGAAGATGAATGGTTCAAGGCCGAAATCTTGAGAGCTGGAGTATTCAAAGCCTTGTTCTTCATGAATCTTCCGGCTTTCAAACTTGGATTGAAATCTTTCTTGAACCGCCGGTGTAGCAAACTTCTTGTATCTTGGTTCTTTGGAGGAACTTGGATGAACTAAAAGTTTAATCTTGGATGCCATGTATGATCTTGGTTGTGAGTAAAAACAAAGAAAAGAAAAGAAACTAAAAAGTTGCAAGATAGAAAGTAGGAATAGGTTAAGGGTGATGGGTTTTATAGAAAAGATAGGTGGGTGGGATTAGGGTTTAAGGGAAAACGAAAAAGGGTTTAGGGTTTTGTAGGAGTTGTCGACAAGGGTTTTGGTTAGGATGAATTGGAGGCTTTATATAAGCCTTAGATTCAGCCCATTAGTTTCCTTGTTGAAGATGTTTTCCTACTTGGTTTAGAATTCCTTCTTTATCTTGAACTTCCTTTCCTACAATTCAAAAACAAATCAAATAAGGATTAAAATTAAAGATAAACTAATAAAGAAAATAAATAAAGATGTGTAATAGGATTCTTAGACTTGAATAAAAAAAATCTATCCTAAAACTACTAATAATCGGCAAAAAATAAAAAAAAATCAGAAAAAAATGAAAAATAAATAATTAACTAATCGACAAAAATAAAAAAAATAAAAATAAAAAAAATAAAAATATCAAAAGGGAGAGCATGCTCATGCATCTCCTAAATTGACCACTTCCTTGTTACGTTCCACATGGGCACCATTGTAGTGCTTCAATCTTTGTCCATTAACTTTGAATTCATGGTTGTTAGAGATGGACTTGATTATCACAGCACCGTGGGAGAATGGTTTGATGACTTCGAATGGTCCCGACCATCTTGATTTCAACTTTCCCGGGAAAAGTTTTAGCCGAGAATTGAATAGGAGAACTAGTTGCCCTGGCGTGAATTGCCGTGGCAATAGTTTCTTGTCATGCCATCGTTTTGTTTTCTCCTTGTAGATTCGTGCATTGTTATAGGCGAGTGCACGAAATTCTTCTATCTCATTAAGATCCATCAAGTGTTTTTGTCCGGCACTTCCCCAATCCATATTCACGGTCTTGATTGCCCAGTACGCCTTGTGCTCGATTTCCACCGGTAGATGACATGTTTTACCATAGACAAGCCGGAAGGGGGACATACCTAATGGTGTTTTGAATGCAGTGCGATATGCCCAAAGTGCGTCATCTAGTCTTAATGACCAATCCTTCCTTGAGGGATTTATAACTTTCTCGAGTATTCCTTTCAACTCCCGGTTGGAAATTTCTGCTTGCCCGTTGGTTTGTGGGTGATATGCGTGTGCGATCTTGTGTGATATGCCAAGCGTTGCAACATCTTGGCAATTAGTATGTTGTCAAAATGCTTGCCCCATCGCTGATAATTGCTCTCGGCATCCCAAACCGTAAAATATGTTTTTCTCAGGAATCGTTGCACGGTCTTGGAATCGCTCGTTGGGAACTGCAGCTGCCTCTACCCATTTAGACACATAGTCGACGGCGAGTAAGATGTAGAGGTTGCCGAATGAAGATGGGAAAGGTCCCATAAAATCGATCCCCATACATCGAACAGTTCCACCTCGATGATGTTCGAGTGGCATCTCATGTCGCCTAGAGATATTGCCCGTCCTCTGGCAACGATCACATTTCTTGTAAAAGTCTTGGGCATCTTTGTACAATGTTGGCCAATACAAACCGGATTGCAAGACTTTGGCTGCGGTACGAGTTCCTCCAAAATGTCCTCCATAGGGTGAAGAATGGCATTGCCGGAGTACATTCTGTTGCTCTTCTTCAGGGACACATCGGTGTATAACCTGATCTGCACATTGTTTAAACAAAAGAGGCTCGTCCCAAAAGTAATGCTTAGCATCATGGCGGAACCGCTTCTTCCCTTGGTGAGTAATGCCATACGGAAAAATACCACAAACAAGGAAGTTAACTAAATCTGCGTACCAGGGTATTGCCGAGGCATGTGCTGCCGTAGTGTCTGCTCCCAAAATTGCCGAGGCGTGTGCGTCAAAGACTGCTACGGCATCGAGAGTTGCCGAGGCGGGTGCATCCATGGTTTCCGAGGCGTCATGGGCTGCCGAGGCGTTGAGGGTTGCCGAGGCAATTAGAATTTGTTCATCCGGGAATGCATCACATATCTCTAGATCCGCGTCCTTCTCCCTATTGCGTTCCAAACGTGATAAGTGATCGGCCACTTGATTTTCTGTTCCTTTCCTGTCCTTAATTTCAATATCAAATTCTTGTAAAAGTAATATCCAACGAATCAAACGAGGTTTAGCATCCTTTTTAGCGAATAAGTATTTGATTGCCGAATGGTCCGTATGAACAATTACCTTTGTACCAATTAAATAGGATCGGAACTTGTCAAATGCGAAAACTACAGCTAGTAACTCTTTCTCCGTTGTTGTATAATTCACTTGAGCATCATTAAGAGTTTTACTAGCGTAGTATATCACATGGAAGGTCTTACCTGTGCGTTGGCCTAGGACTGCTCCTACCGCGAAATCACTTGCATCACACATGAGCTCAAAAGGTAGCGTCCAATCTGGTGGAACGACAATGGGTGCCGAGGCAAGCTTTTTCTTTAGGGTTTCAATGCTTGGGTGCAAGAATCATCAAAATCAAGACTTTATCCTGTTCAAGCAGATTACACAAGGGTTTAGTGATTTTAGAAAAATTATGAATGAACCTCCTGTAAAAACCCTCGCATGTCCGAGAAAACTTCAATTCCTTTAACCGAAATTGGTGGGGTAATCTCTCGATCACGTCCACCTTGGCTTTGTCTACTTCAATTCCCTTGGATGAAATCTTGTGGCGAGCACTATTCCTTCATCTACCATAAAGTGGCATTTCTCCCAATTGAGGACTAAATCCGTTTCTTCGCATCTTGCCAACACCCTCTCTAAATTGCTTTGAGACAGCCGTCGAAGTCATTACAAAAACCGAAAAATCATCCATGAAGATCTCAAGGAAGTCTTCGACCATGTCTCGAAAAAAGAGTGCCATCATGCATCTTTGGAAGGTTGCCGGGCGTTACATAATCCGAACGGCATCCTTCGGAAGGCATAAGTACCGTAGGGGCATGTGAAGGTTGTCTTTTCTTGATCTTCTCGGTGCTATGGCAATCTGATTGTAACCTGAATAACCATCAAGAAAACAAAAAAGGGTTTACCCGCAAGACGGTCAAGCATTTGATCAATAAAGGGTAATGGGAAGTGATCTTTCCTAGTGGCTTTGTTTAGCTTTCGATAGTCCATACAAACCCTCCAACCGGTCACACCTGGTTGGGATAAGTTCATTATTTTCATTGCTTACCACTGTTATACCTCCCTTTTTCGGCACACATTGTACCGGACTTACCCACGTACTATCGGAGATAGGGTATATAATGCCAAGCGCAAGCCATTTGATGATTTCTTTCATTACAACCCCTTTCATGGCATGATTCAGTCTCCTCTCGGGCCTCAATTGAAGGTTTGTGATCATCTTCCAACAAGATCTTGTGCATGCACACCGCCGGCTAATTCCCTTCAAGTCGGCAATTGTCCACCCTATTGCCTTTTATGTAGCTTCAACATGTTGATCAGCTTCTTTTCCTCGCTCAGCTGTAACTTAGAGGAAATAATTACAAGTAATGTATTATCGATCCCTAAGTATACATATTTGATTGCTCGCAATTTTTTCAACTCAAGAATTGGTGGATTTTCGATAGAGGGTTTTTCGATCTTACCTTCCTTACCCGAGTAGTCCAAAGGTTCAAAGTATGTACCGGTCGATTGACTAGCCAATTTGCCTCTTCTGGTTGTTTCTCATCGACCGGTTCTTCATACTCCCGAGGTTCCTCTTGATCGGCAATGTAGTTGCCGAGGCAACTAAATTCCTCATCGGTTAAACTCTGCCGTGGCATGAAGTAGTTGGCATTCTTCTCGATCATCGGCATGCCTTAGTGTTTGGAACACATTTAGTTTTACCGCTGGTCATTCACCCTCATTGTGAGTTCTCCCTTTTCAACATCAATCAAAGTTCTCCTGCCGCTAGGAATGGTCTCCCGAGAATGATAGGCGCATGCTCATCCGCTTCACAATCCAAAACAATAAAGTCAGTGGGAAAAATAAATTTATCAACTTTTACCAAGATGTCCTCGATTTTTCCTCCGGATGCACATAGGATCTGTCGGCTAGCTGCAGCATAATCATTGTAGGTCTTGCCTTCCCGATTCCTAGTTTCGAAAACCGATTTAGGCATCAAGTTTATGCTAGCCCCTAGGTCGCATAGTGCTTTCCCGACATAGTGATTTCCAATAGAACAAGGTATTGTGAAACTTCCGGGATCCTTCAACTTGGGCGGCATGCGATTGTGCAACATTGCCATGCATCCCTCTGTCGTCATGCAATCGTTTCAAACTCTCCTAGCCTTGTTCTCTTGGACACAATGTCTTTAAGAAACTTGGCATAGTTTGGCATTTGTTCAATTGCTTCCACCAATGGTAAGTTGATGTGGACTTGCTTTAGGATATCAAGAAACTTCTTGAATTGGTATTCTTGCTTTTGTCGCTTCAACCTTTGTGGGAATGGTGGTGGAAGTCGGATATCTTCTATCCTTTCATTGGTTTGAAACCTGATTGACGGCATTGCTGGGACATCCGAGTTGCCGATCGTTACCAACCGGGGTTGCCGAGGCGTGCTTATCGCAAGTTGCCAAGGCGTCATCGGTTGCCGAGGCATGCTTATTGCCGGTTCTTTGCAGCAATTCCTGGTTCAGCATCCGAGACTTTGCCGCTAGGTTCGCCTTGATCTTTTTGTGGAGTTTTGTTTGACGAGCGGGTTTGAACCTCTCTAAGTTGTTGGCCACTTCTGGTGGTGATTGCCTTACATTGCTCATTGCCGTTCCTCTTGCGACTTGAGTATCGCTAGGTAAACCTCCTTGTGGTCTAGTGTTCGATTTTTTTGAGCAAATTGTCCGACTTGATTTTCCAATGATTTGATTGCCGCCTCTTGGTTTTGCAATCTCATCTCGGTCCTGTTAATAAAAGCATCAGTTCTTTTTATGAAATTACTATTCTCAGCCATATAAGATTCAGTTTTCATCATAAAAGCATTTAGAGAATTTTCCAAAGAACTAGATGTTGTCGGTTGTTGCTTTGCGGCATCCGCTGTCGTGGCATATTCTCACCGAATCCCGATGCTTGTGCATTCTGATTGTTCTGGTTTAGAGCATTGTTGGGATTACTCCATGAAAAATTCGGGTGCTTTTTCCAAGCTGGATTGTATGTATTGGACATCATGTTGTTGCCCCGATTGTAATTCCCCACATAGAAGCTAGATTCCGGATTCTGCATACATTCAGAAGAATTATGGTTATCACCACATAACTCACAAAAAGAATCCATTACCTTGACTTCATGTGTGTTGTTTGGTTTTTGCATGTTCTGAACCATCTTGGTTAAAGCGGCCAATTGTGCCGAAATTGAATCTGATGATCCTAGTTCATGTATTGTGGCTTGGCGTCTAACTCCTCCTCTTCTAGTAGATGGGAATTGATAATCATTCTTGGCCAGCCTGTTTAAAATTTGCATTGCTTCTTCCGGCGACTTATCTAGGAGTATGCCATTTGCCGAGGCATCTAGCATCATCCTTGTTGGTGTATTCACGGCGTTGTAAAACATTGTTACTTGAGTCCACACCGGGAATCCGTGTAAAGGGCATTTGTGTAGAAGTTCTCTATATCGCTCCCAAGCCTCGTACATGGATTCATCATCCGCCACGAAAAAAGAAGTAATGTTGTTACGGCTTATCGCTTAAATTTGTAGGATTAAATCTAGCAAGGAAATCACGACAAATATCAGTCCAAGATGCTATGGATCCGGCAGAATGCTATTTAGCCATGCTTTCGCCTATCCCTCGGTGAATAGGGGAATAATCTTAATCGTAAGACATCGGGGGTGACTCGTGTATCTTGAACGAGTTGCAAATCTCGAGGAAAGATTTCAGATGTTGTCGTGCATCTTCGATTCTTTGAGCCGCCAAATTGACCTATTGTGTTGATCATATTAAACATTACCGGTTTCAACTCAAAGTGGTCGGCTTCAATTTCGGGTGCGACAACTCCTCGGTTAAGTCCATCAAGATCTTCTTCAAGATAGTCTCGAATAGTTCTGTTTCGTGCAAGAATCACTCCTCCTCCCGCTCGAACATCTTGATTAATATTTCCGTCTTGATTTGCCATTGCTTCTCTTATCCTTCGCCTAAGTCTTTGTAAGGTTCGCTTCGATTTACGGATCAAAGGGATATTACGTGAAGTCGGTCTCGCCGTCATATACCAATGCAAAACCAAAGTTTGTTAGCCCTTTGAATTTTAAACAAGAAAAATAAAAAGAAAGTGCAAGAAAGTAAAAACAAAGTCGCTATTGCCAATCCCCGGCAACGGCGCCAAAAACTTGTTGCGCGTAATAAGTGCTACGCAAATGTGCAAGTATACACGTCGCAAGTTATAGTATAAAAGATATCGTCTCCACAGGGATTGGTGCCACTTCAATGATCTAATCTCTTGCACTGTAAAAAGTAAAAACACAAGTAAAGGATTATCGAAGTTTTAACTAATAACTAATCTAGAAAGCAATTAAGTAAAAGAAAAGATGAGTTCAAATGAGAGAGAGATAGGCCAGGTTATCGTGAGTTGAGGTGTGATAGCCGATTGGATCGTTTTGGTAAAAGAGTGCATGGGCAACTCAGTTGCCGTGGCGACTTGCACAACGGGGTTGCCTTGGCAACTAATTGATGGTTGCTTGGGCGACTAGTTGGGCAACTACTTGGGCGACTGGGCAGCAACTTCAAGGTTCGGCGGAGCGTTCTTCAATGGTTTCTTCTTATCCCTAAGTCGAAACTCTAGCTACTTGTGCATGCCTTGATAATACATCCCTGCGTGAATCAAGGGTGAACAACAACCAATCTTGCGCTCCTCTTAGCCGTTGAAATCCTTAACTTATTCCTAAGCCGGATTAATCTTCACCATCATTGGATTGCATAAAGATCATATTCATTCGTTTCTTGAATCTAACTCTCCCGATATTAGATAAATGGATGAAATCACGAGATCCTCTCCCAATTCACTCGCAAACAATAATAAGAATCAAGAATGAATAAACCTTGAAATAGAAAAGTGCAAACTCTTATTACCTAAACAAAAACCAATAGTTTCTGACAACCACAAAACACAATAACCATAGCCAAGATAAACAATCCCTAGCATGAACCCAATCGAACAAGGAAGAAAAGATGAAGCTTGTCGAAAATTCCTTGCCCTAGATGCTTGCCGAAAATTCCCCTTGCTTCCTCTCTTGGAGTTGTCGAAATTCCCTCTTGCTCTCCCTTTTGAATTGTCGAAATCTCCTTGATATTTATAGGGCTAGGCCAAAGTCCTTCTTTGAGGAGGAGTTTGAGTTGGAATTAAATTATCTTTAAAGAATATAATTCTTTATTATAATTTTATTCCTATTAGAACTTCTCCTATCTTCTTGGAATTTAACTCTTCTTTAATCTCTGCATGGCAATCAAATTCCTTTGGGCTTGGGTCTTGCTCCATGTCATCTTGGGCTTGTAAAGTCATGAATTTCGACATCCATATTGCTTTTGGTCTTTGTCGACAAATGCCATGGCAACTGGCTCGGCGTCTCCTTCATGCACTGCCCTGGCATCTAGCTCGGCGTCTCCTTCATGCACTGCCCTGGCAACTAGCTCGGCATATCCTTTGGCAAGTGATCCTGCACATACACACACAAAAACACACCAAAGCAGCATCTATTTCCACAAAAATCCCCAAGTTATGCAATCAAGCTCAACGATTGAAGGAAACATGGATTAATGCATGAATGGCTAACTATGCAACTAATATGAGCCTAAGTCTAACAATAATATGAGTAAAAAGGGTAAGAAAAATAGTATCGATACAGTTTGCTGATCAACCCGTATCGATACGGCCTTGACCTCGTACAGTTTGCTGATCAACCCGTATCGATACGGCCTTGACCTCGTATCGATCCCCTCATCACCATTCCAAAAACTTAGATTCCAGTAGCAAAAGACCGTACCGATACGATACCCCGCATGTTGATACGCAAGCTTAAACTTGAGGGTTCGTTTCGATATGCTATCCTGTGTACTAACACCTATGCTTGTTCTCCTTCAAGGCATACCGATACGATGGCTTAGCGTATCGGTACCCTAGGCTTAATTTCAATGATTTGAGTCTTAACAGGACCCCGCATACCGAAACTCAGGGTACGTATATTGGTACGCAGAGGCCTGTAGTGACCTCTAGGTCTAACATATGAAACCTTGGCTCATTCTAAACCATATTAACTCTTAACTAAACATCATGTAACATCAACAAAATACTTGAACATCAACATATCAACCATATAAGCCAACGTAGCTTGTCTAGCATACTCAAACACCAAATCTAAAGGCATGCTTCCTAAACCACTTTCAAAACATTAAACCAATCACAACTCAACTACTTAAAACTTATTACAAGTCCAAATCAACAATCAAAACTTGCAACAATAGGGAGTTCATCAAAACCTCTCCCAAAATCCCAAACGATATATTGCCATTATTACTACTTTTTAACGTTCCAAACCGTACTTTGAAAACAAGTCTTTGGAATTTCTTTCCTTGCTTTCTCGCTGCCTCTATCTCAATTCTCTGCATTGATGGAATAGAGAGCGTAAGCACAATAGGCTTAGTGAGGGATGTTCAAACAACAACCCTCATCAATGCAAGATAAAAGATTTTACATTTCTTTGAAATCACGTTTCAAAACTCTTTAAAACATCAACACAATATCATGTCTTATCAAAACCATGCACTTAACATTACCAAAATAGCATATTAAACCATATGCAACATGTATCATGGATCCTACAACAAAGTCCCATTTACTACCCTCAATTTAAACTTTCCCATGCATACTACCAATGCAAGGCTTAAAGAGTAAACATGTTTAAACCACATTAAACAACATAATCCATCTCATGATACATAAACAATTATATTGGCTTACAAGTGATCATTAACCAAATCCCACTTTACAAAATGTAACATCGAATACCGAGATTCAACAAGTATTCTCTCAACACTTAACAAACAATCTACCGGTAGCACAAGGCTCACACACGGGACTGTTCAGTACACATAAACCCCTCCACTACTATGACACCCGTGGTGGAGTATTCGGTACACATAAACCCCTCAACACCACTCATCGGTATGATGTTTAATCCACTAACGATAGTCTTCGGTACACATAAACCCCTCAACCATTAGGGTGCCTTTTTATAGTGCACTACCAATCCTATGGCCGGCCAACTATATCCGATTTCATTCTCAAACATTTTTCATACTATCACTTGCCAATGTAATTCATTTTAACATCAACAACTCACTGTTTTCATAGGCATCATCAAAATCTTTTAATCAATGCAATAAACCTTGCATTAACCAATGTTCATGAACATTTACAAAACTTGCATTATTTCCAAATGCAACAACATCATTTTGTAACCAATTTCCAACATTAAACCATGCTCAAACGTGCATATACAGTGAGTAATTAAAACATGTAAAACAAGTGTATCAAACTATTAGCCAAACCGAGTTCGAGAGAGAATTCATCTTTTACTTACTTCCGAGCTTAAACGAGCGTTTCAAGCTCGATCTAAACTCCCAAACACAACTTTCAAACCTTTGCAAAGTTGAAAACACGTTTCCACTCACCGACTCGCAAAGCCTCGATTGTCGATGCGATAATCGTGCATCCAAACCTTCTAAAGCCAACGCTCAAGCTTGAGGACCAACTTCCCCTGCTTTTATCTACACAAAACAGAGGTACATTTCATCAAAATGCTATCAACATCACAACAACACTAAGCCTCAACATCCTTTATCCAATTTCCCTCCATAACACCCAAAACTATCAACAAACCCCTTCCAACCTTAACCAGCCACAATCAAACGTTTCAGGAAATCAATTAACATCAATCAACATCTAGAAACACATCTCTACCATCCTTATATCTCCAACATACAATTAACCACCACGAGTCCTCAAAACACATAACTAGCAACCTAGAAAATTAGAGATTCACATAGTTTCAGGTTCCAATGTTAAAACACATTTATTAACATTATTCAACATCAAAATCATAATCAAAATCATTCAAGAACCAGCAAAATAGAACCTATACTAAATCCTTCAATTAAATCAATTAAATCCGAATTAAATCAATTTTCCACAATTAAAACATCAAATCAAGTTAGAAAACATGTGTAAAAGATCAATAACTTGGTAATTTCAATAAAGAACCTTGTATTAGAGGAGAAGAACGAACCTCACCTCTAATGGCAGCATTTCCCCTTAATTAGATGATTTCGAAAAGCAAAACAATAAGAAATCAAGTTTATTTTGTTAGAAAACCATTACAAACTCAATTGAAATCAAAAGATTGATTAAAAGTGGAATTTACCTGAAGATTTTGAAGAGATAAAAGATGTTTGGCCAGAGATAATTGGAGAGAAAATCTTTTTTGTGAAAAGGTAGTTACATAAAGTTTGTTTTAATGATTTTAATTATCCAATTATTCGCCAAGCCGTTTTATTTTATTTTTAAATCATTTAAAATAGTTAATTAAGGGAGAAAACCAGATATTAGACCCTTGGGTAAATAGCTCCTTAAATATTCAAAGTTTTGACCCATTTTCAAAACAGTCACTAAAATAGTTTTAAAACTTTACATTTTGGTCACTAACCAAAATGTCCACTTTTGAGACCCCTTTTGGTAAATTGATTTCACAAAAATCATTCCCATAATAAGTAATGATTTTAGATAATTTTTCCATATTTTTAACCCTTCCAAAAATATTTAACCTAATTTAAATCCCGAAATTGACCCAAATCTTCTAATCCGATCTAACAGACTGTCTAAACCAATCAGAAAACTTCTAGGCCCAAAACCGGGGTTAAAAATCTTCCCCCTTAAGAAATTTTTTCCTCAAAATTTACCTGATGGAAACAGATGCGAAAACTAAGCAACCATGTCTAACTTACTCTCCCACGTGGCCTCCTCAACACCGCGATGTCGTCACAACACCTTAACAAGCTCTATCATCTTGCCACGAAGAACTTTACTGCAGGAGTCAAGGATCTCCACTGGTTCCTCCTCATAAGATAAATCCGGTCACAACCCAGCATCCTCAACTGGCATAACATGCGACAAATCTAAGCGATACCTCCGCAATATGGACACATGAAACACATCATGAATCTTCTCCAACTCAAGAGGCTACCTCAACCGATAAGCTATAGAAACAATCCATTCCAACACCTCATACAATCTAATAAATCTTAGGCTCAACTTTCTTTTACGCGCAAAATGCATCACCTTCTTCCAAGGTAAAACTTTCATGAAAACTCTATCGCCCATAGTGTACTCAATCTCTTTACGCTTCAAATCCACGTAAGGTTTCTGCCTATCTGAGGCCTCTTTTAAATGGTCACAAGTCATTTTACTTTCTCATTCTGTCTCTTAATACATCAGGCATGGAAACATACTTTTCCCCAGCCTCAGCACAACACAGGGGTGTAAGACACCTCTTACCATATAAGGCTTCATACGGTGCCATCTTTATACTTGCTTGACAGCTATTATTATACACGAACTCAACCAAAGGCAACTGCCTTTCCCAGGTTACTTGGAACTCAATGATACAACATCCCAACATATCCTACAAAATCTGAATCACACGTTCAGACTGGCCATCCGTTTGAGAATGATATGATGTATTAAAATTCAAGCGAGTACTCAAAGCTTGATGCAAACATTTCCAAAACCTTATTGTAAACCACAAATCCCTATTTGAATCAATCGACTTAGGTACCCTTGCAACCTCATAATTTTAGCCATATACAAATCTCCCAACCTATCCAAAGAGTACGTCGTATGCATTGGTAAAAAATGTACACACTTCGTAAATCGATCAACAATCACCCAAAGAGAATCCTTTTCAGTCGGTGTAAAAGACAACCCCGACACAAAATCCATGGTTATCCACTCCCATTTCCACTCTAAAATTTTCAACAGTTGCAACATCCTAGAAGGAAACTAATGCTCAAAAGTGTAAAGTTTAGGGGGGTTGAAGGACTACCCTCGTAATTACACCATTTTGAGGATTATTCACCTTCTTGCCTCATGTAAGACCACGTGAACGTGTTGATGAATGTAACACCCCACTTTTGGGCTTAGGTGTTTTTAAGGTTGGTTCGGAGGTTCAGTGGACCAATATTAGATATTCAAGTCAATTTCAGGATTTAATCAGATTAAATATTTTTAAAGGTGATAAAATTATAGAAAAATGTTTTAAAATCATTAATAAATATATTGATGATTATGGTGAAATCAATTTTGTAAAAAGAGTTTTGGAAATCAGACATTTTGGACTGGTTACCAAAATGCAAACTTTGAAAACTATTTTTAGTGGTTGTTTTGTAAAGAGTCAAAACTTTGAATCTTTAAGGAGCTAATTGCCCAAAAAGTATAATATCAAACTTTATCCCTTAATTGACTATTTTTAAAGTATTTTGGAAAATAAAAATAGGATGGAGAGAATTAAATGGATTATTAAATCTTTTAAGCAAAAATCACGTAGCTAACTTTCTCAAATATTTTCTCTCTAAAATCTCTCCAGCCAAACATCAATTTCTTCTTCTAAATCTTCAGGTAAATCTTTCTTTTCTTAAATCTTTTGTTTTCAAATGATTTCTTCCTGCTAGTTTTCCAAAACCTTATGTTTTTAACTTTATTTTCTCATGCAAATTATCCAATTAAGGGAGAAAGCATTCGTTAGAGGTAAGGTTCATTTTTCTCCTCTAATGAAAGGTTCTTTACTGAAATTCCCAAGTTGTTGACTCTTTACAATTGTTTTCTAATGTGTTTTAATAATTTAATTGAGGAAAATTGGTTTAATTGTGTTTGGATTGATGAAATTGACATATTTCGAATTGGATCTATTTTACTGGGTTTATGATCAGATTAGATCATAATTTTGATGTCTAGTTGAGTTAATAACTTGGTTATAATTTTGTAATTCTGAAATAAGTTGAATCTCTAATGTTAAAGGTAGTTAATCAAAGGTTTCTGTAGTGTTTTTCGAGCTTAATCATTGCTGGAAGTAAAAGGATGTTGGGAAAGGGTTTTAGATGTTATTTGATGAAGTTTGATAGATTGAATGTTATATTATGGCTGGGTTAAGTTTTGGAAGGGTTTGATGATGCTTTCGATATGTTTCAGATAGTTTTTGGGTGGGTAACTTGAGAGTTGCGGGTGATTGCTGTTAGGCAATGGTTTGAGTGCATAATAATGCATTTTCCCTCTAGTTTTATGTTGTTAAAATAGGGGATAATTAAGGTGACAAAGTTCGACATTAATTGTTTCTTGCCGAGAGATCAATTCGCATTAGCGAGCAAGGCAAAGTGTATCGGTGAGTGGAAACTGGTTTAAACACCTTTAAAAGGTTTAATAAAGGTTGTTGGGAGTTTAGGGTAAGCATGAAACACTTACCTAAGCTCATAAGTAAGTTTCCCTTATTTCGTTCTTGAATATCCGTTTAGATATGAGCATGTTGATTTCATGTTTTGGTGTTAAACATGGTTTAATTTACTAATGTAAATGCATGGTTATGAACACATATGCAATGAATTTTATTTATATAAATACAAGTGAGCGTTGGTCTTCATTTTGGTTGGGAATGGGGTATTGCTTTGGGCAATGTGGATTGCATATGTGGTGGTTTTGGTTTAATGCATTGAAAAACAGTAGGTAAATGGTTTTGGAAATGATATATTGGCTATGTGACAAGGTAAGAAACAATCGGATATAATTGGCATGCCATAGGATTAAAGTGCACTATAAAATATGAACAAAATCAATCGTGGCCATGGGTCCTTGAGGTATGGTTGTTTAACAAGGCCACTCAGACAGTTGGGGGACCTCATTTGGGGCATGTGGTTTAACTAGGCAACCCAAATTGATTATAATCTTGCAGTTTTAGTAGGAAAGGTTTGGTATATCTTGCAGTATAACTAGGCATGGTATGAAAGATCTGTGTATCCGATATGTTGGATAGAAAGTAGTCTATCCAGGTCACTATTAATGCCAATATATGTGAAAGTTCATTTGTTGAACATATTTTATAATGATTTGGGATTTAAGCATGGTTTATGATTAAATGCTTTGGGATCTAAGCATGGTTTATGACTCAATGCTTTGGGATCTAAGCATGGAATAAGTATATGATGTTGCATAAGGGTGATTATGTATGTCTCGGTTGGAGTCAAGGAAAATGTTATGGTTGTAAGCATGTTTTGGAAACAAGTGTTTTGGTTTCAAATAGTTTTAAACGCATCAATGTTTTATGAGCATCCTCACTAAGCATGTGTGCTTACGCTATCTTTTTCCTAATGATGTAGAGCATTAAGGTTTGGGGCTGCAAGGGCAAGCCTAAAGTGAACCAATGATAAGAACTAGTTTGAGTATAGACTCGGTTTATGTTTCTAGTTAATAAGGCAATGTGTTCGCCATAACTTTGGGGATTTGTAATTCTATTTTCCCATGGTTTTTAAGCACGTGAAGTGCTGGATTTCATGCTTGGTTGTTGTTGTTAAACTTATGTGGATCCTTGCCTATATTGATGCTAGAGGAGTGCTTAGGAATGCATCTAGTTACTTTAAAATGGTTGCCATGCTTGGTTGATTCAAACAAGTTTGTTATGTTGCTTTAGTAGTACAAGCATGTTGTGGGTGTTTAAATGTGCCAATTGTGAGTTTTGGTTGTTTGACAAAATAATAATAGAAAGCATGCCTATAGATCATCGTGGTAGTATGAATGCCATGCTTGGTCGATGATTCTATGATGTTTTAGTCGGAATCAATTCTTAATAATGTGCTCTAGTGTTTGAAGCATGTTTAAGTGATTTGATTATCATTAAAGTGTGTTTACACATCAAATTGAGACATTATAGGTCCAGACATATCGAAATAGGTATCCCCATACCGGTATGACTAAGCCATTATAGGCATAGCATTTTGGTACGCGAAAGGCTATTTTGATACACATAAGCTTTTCTAGGCACTGCGTTTTGGTACTCGAGAGGGAGTTTCGATATGGTATAGGAATTTTATGGAAGGCGTTTCGATACGCGAGGGCGTATCAGAACGAATTTTAGCTACTAGAATCTAAATTTTGGAAATTACTAAGGCATACCGAAACACCTCCTAGCATACCGGTACGACTGCAGTTAATTCTATTAATTTGGAATATTTGAATGTTTATGTTTATTTCATTTTGGTCCCTGAGTTTTGGGAAAGCAATTGTATGAGCTTGGATGAGTATTTTGACCTGGAATTTGTCATGTGAGCATGTAAATGGATTAATTGAGGATGGGTAACCTTAATTACAATTTTGGTCTTATAATTTAAAAGATTTGCATTTTAGTCCTTGAAATGTATGTGATGCAATTGGATGTCTTTCCGTGATTCATTTCCTTTAAAAATTCAACTGCGGCAGGTATGTGCATGTAGGATTAATAACTTGCATCTAGACAAGATAAAAGAAAAAAATGGATTGGTTTTTCATTTCCTTTCTCCAGTTTGCTTCAGCAAACCTAATGTAGTTCTCTCGGTTCGGTCGGACGTCTAGGCTGGGCTGAAGGGGTTACATTTGTTGGTATCAGAGATAGGTTACGAAAGGTTGGGATATTATTGTTTGGTTGTTTATCACTGTTTGATATGCACGATCTGTGTAAATATGTACGGTAAATATTTTATATCATGTTGGGGTATGAATTGAGAACACATTGCCTATTACTGAGGTTTTAAAATGTTTTATAACGTTGTCTTGGATCCTTTGTTGAATGCTAGCTTGACTTTAATGTGTTAAGGATGCTTTTGTTAGCATGGCTCGACATAAGACTCGATCGATGGCTTGTAATGCTGGAGTTGAGCAAAATAATGACGTGGAAAGGAATCTCCCTAATGTTGTACCTCTTCCTCCTCCGTTTGTTTTTCTATTCGATGTTGGGGCTAGTGATGTACCTTAGGTTCATCAAGTGCCAATATTTGGTGATTTGACTATGTTCATCCAAGCTATGATGGGAGCGTTTCAAGCATCGATGGCTGAAGTGTAAGTGTAAACACCGGCACCTACCATAGTAGCTAATCAAGGTTTACCCTTGGAGCGTCTTCATAGGTTGAGAGGTAAGGAATTTTAGGGTTTGAGTCCCAAGGCAGTCGAGGGATGGCAAGAAAAGACAATTCGTATTCTAAACCAGATAGGTTGTAATGAGGAGCGCAAGTTAGGCTACACTATGTCATTATTACAGGGTGATGCATATCATTGGTGGGTGACCATAATTGCTGGAGTACCCAAGGCAGATGTGTCTTGGGAGTTCTTCTGGAGAGCTTTCAAGAGAAAGTATCTTGGTACTCAGTATTTGGATGCAAAGAAGTGCGTGTTTATGTTGCTGACGTAGGGTGGCATGTATGTTGCTGAATATGAGGTGAAGTTTGTTCGTTTGAGCCAGTATGCCCCAGAGTTAGTCCCTGATGATCAATAGAGATGTGATAGGTTTCGCTATGGTTTGGTGAAGAACATTAAGACATATCTGTTGGCCGCGAATTACACAGATTTTGACGTGTTGGTAAATCAGGCTAAGGATATTGAGCAGTCTTTGGGTACATCAGTTCAAGCTGGGAGTGCGAGCTTGGGTAAGAGAGTGGCCAATTCTAGCTATTTTGGGAAGCAAATTATGAGGTTTCAGGACAAGAGACAGGCCAGACCACAGGCGTGGTGGCGGTACTGGTCAAGGTAGTTAGAGAGCTTGTGTTGTATCGGAGTGTGAGCATTGTGGTAGACACTATACGGGTATGTGATGTGGTACCGCTAGAGTTTGCTAGATATGTGGATCTTCTGAGCATATGAAGTGTGATTGTCTTCGTGTTGTGAGGGATGCACCGGTTCATGTTGTTGTACCTGCTAGGAGCCGAGGCCGTGGCATGGGTAATTTCCAAAGGCGAGAGGATAGGCTGAAGGCTATAGCACATGCAGTTGCTGTGCGACCAGGAAATGGTGGACCGACTCAGGTTTATGCTCATCGCGAGGGGCGCAATGACACTAATGTGATCACATGTACCTTTACCTTGCAATCTTTGTCATTGTTTTCTTTAATTGATTCAAGGTTTACTCATTCATATATCTTAAGTGAGCATGCATCATTGCTAAATGTTCCTGTTGAGATCTTAGATGTTGGCATGTTAGTAACTAGTTCCTTTGGGGAGACGGTTACTACTAGAAGGTTGTATAGGCATTATTTTTTGGTTGTGCATGGTCATGAATTTGCCACAGGTTTAATGGAATTGCCATTCCATGGTTTGACGTTATTTTGGGTATGGATTGGTTAAGTGACCACAAAGCGGCGGCGGATTGTGAATCCAAAAGGATTTCCTTGAAGTTAGCCGATGATTATGAGGTTGTGGTGGTTGGAGAGAATGTGAAATTCCTGTTTAACATTGTTTCGGCTACTCAAGCGAAATAGATGATGTTTGACGGTTGCCAAGCTTATTTGGCTATTGTTATGAATCTAGTGTAGGACATTCAGATTGTGTGCGACTTTCTGAAGGTGTTTCCTAAATAGTTATCGGGTTTACCACCAAATAGAGAAGTGGAATTCAGTATTGAGATATATGAGAGTACGACTTCGATGTCTATTGCTCCTTATCTGACGGTACCAAAGGAGTTGAAAGAGTTAAAAGCGCAACTTCAGGAGTTATTGGATCATGGGTTCATTCGACTAAGTATTTTGCCCTGGGGTGCTTCAGTTCTTCTTGTGAAGAAGAAGGATGGATCGATGCGTATGTGCATTGATTATCGACAGTTGAATAAGTTGACGGTGAAGAATAAGTACTCGTTGTTGCGGATTGATGACTTGTTCGATCAATTTTATGGGGCAGCGGTGTTTTCAAAGATTGATTTAAGGTTGGGGTATTACCAGTTGAAGGTTAAGGATATGGATGTGCATAAGATGGCGTTTCGTACAAGGTACGGTGATTACGAGTCTCTGGTGATGTTGCTTGATTTGACGAATGCCCCGACTACTTTCATGGACATGATGAATAGGGTGTTTCATGAGTACCTTGATCAGGTTGTGGTGGTTTTTATCGATTATATACTCGTGTACTCTCGTACCGAGGATGAGTATGATCAGCATTTGCGGATTGTGTCGCAAGTGTTGAAGGATAATCAGTTGTATGCCAAGTTGAGCAAGTGCGAGTTTTGGCTCGAGTAGGTGATGTTTTTAGGTCATGTGGTTTTCGCGGAGGGTATTCATGTTGATACATAGAAAATTGAGGCTATTCTCAATTGGAAGCAACCTAAACCTGTCTAAGATGTTCGCAATTTTCTTGTGCTAGGTGGTTATTACCGTCGCTTTGTAGATGGATTTTCGAGTATTGCAGCACCGTTGACAAAGTTGTTGCAAAAAATGTTTCATATGTGTGGACAGAGAGGCAGCATCAGAGTTTCGAGAAGTTGAAGGAGGTTTTGACACATGCTCCTGTGTTGATTCAACTTGATTTTGGAAGGAGTTTGTGGTTTATAGTGATGCATCGTATGTTGCCTTGGGATGTGTGTTAATGTAGGACGAAAAGGTTGTGGCCTATACGTTGAGACAACTGAAGGTTCATGAGCGCAATTATCCAACTCATGATTTGTTGCTTGTAGCTGCGGTGTTTGCCTTGAAAATCTGGAGGCATTACCTATATAGGGAGAAGTGTGTTGTTTTCACGGACCACAAGAGATTGAAGTATTTGATGTCTCAAAAGGATTTGAACCTTAGGCAACGAAGATGGTTGGTGTTTCTTAAGGATTACGACCTGACGATCGAGTATCTTCCAAGAAAAGCCAATGTGGTGGCGGATGCATTGAGTCGTAAGGTTATGGTTGAGCTTAGGGCGATGTTTGCAAGGTTGAGCGTGACATAGAAAGGTGGTTTATTGGCTGAGTTGCAAGTTAAGCCTACTTTGTCGCAGATGATTAAAGCTAAGCAACCGTTTGATGATTCTTTGGTTCCTCGTGTTAAGGACATAGCGGATGGTAATCCGACGAATTTTCATTTTGATGATGATAGTGTTTTGTGCTTTAAGGGTCGAATAGTGGTGCCAGAAGATTCAGAGCTTAGGCATACCATTTTGACAGAGGCTCATTCTAGTTCTTTTTCTATGAATCTCGGTAGTACCAAAATGTATTGTGATTTAAAGGAATGTACTATTGGGTTGGTTTGAAAAGGATGGGCGGAGTTTGTATCTAAGTGTATGGTGTGTCAGCGGGTTAAAGCTGAACATTAGTTTCCATCCGGGTTATTGCAACCGTTGAGAATTCCATAATGGAAATGGGAGAGAATCACCATGGATTTTGTGTCAAGACTGCCTTTGACACCAGCTAAAAAGGATTCCATTTTGGTGATTGTTGATCGGTTTACGAACTGTGCACATTTTCTGCCGGTGCATATGACGTATACCTTTGATAAGTTGGCAGATTTGTACATTGCTGAGGTTGTGCGTTTGCATGGGGTACCTAAGTCTATTGTTTTTGATAGAGACATGTGGTTTACAATAAGGTTCTGGCGATGCTTGCATTAGGCTTTGGGTACGAGGTTGAGGTTTAGTACCACGTATCATCCTCAGACTAATGGACAGTCTGAGCGTGTTATCCAGGTGTTGGAGGATATGCTGAGGTGTTGTATTGTTGAGTTCCAAGGAACCTGGGAGAAGCATTTACCTTTGGTTGAGTTCGCGTACAACAACAGCTATCAAGCAAGTATCCAGATGGCACCGTATGAGGGCATTGTATGGCTAGAGGTGTCGTACGCCCTTGTGCCGGGCTAAAGTAGGGGAAAAGCATGTTTCCTTGCCACATATGTTGAATGACATGGATGAAAAGGTAAAGCTTGTGTGTGATCGCTTGAAAGCGGCTGCGAATCGGCAGAAATCTTACGCGGATTTTAAGCGTAGGGAAATTGAATATGAGATGGGCGATCGTGTGTTCTTGAAAGTGTCACCATGGAGAAAGGTCATGTGGTTCGGACTTAAGGGTAAGATTAGTCTGAGGTTTATTGGACCATATGAGATTGTGGAGCGTATAGGTCCTATGGCTTATCGGTTGAGGTTGCCTCCTGAGCTTGAGAAAGTACATGATGTGTTTCATGTATCTATGTTGCAGATGTATTAGTCAGATCCCTCGCATGTTATGCTGGTGGAGCATATTGAGTTGAGACCGGATTTATCCTATGATGAGGAGCCGATGGAAATCCATGATTCCAGCAGTAAGGTTCTACATGGCAAGACGATAGAACTTGTTAAAGTCTGGTGGCGACACCGTGGTGTCGAGGAAGCCACTTGGGAAAGCAAGGCAGATATGATGGAGCAATTTCTACATCTTTTTCCTCCAGGTAAATTTCGAGGACAAAATTTCTTAAGAGGGGGAGAGTTGTAATGCCCCGGTTTTGGGCTTAGGTGTTTTTAAGGTTGGTTCGGAGGTTCGGTGGACCGGTATTAGTGATTCGAGTCGATTTTAGGATTTAATCAGATTAAATATTTTTGAAAGTGATAAAATTGTAAAAAAATGTTCTAAAATCATTATTAAATATATTAATGATTATGCTGAAACCAATTTTGTAAAAAGGGTTTTGGAAATTGGACATTTTGGACTGGTGACCAAAATGCAAACTTTTAAAACTATTTTTAGTGGTTGTTTTGTAAAGAGTCAAAACTTTGAATCTTTAAGGAGCTAATTGCCCAAAAAGTCTAATATCAGACTTTATCCCTTAATTGGCTATTTTTAATTTTTTTTGGAAAATAAAAATAGGATGAAGAGAATTAAATGGATTATTAAATCTTTTAAGCAAAAATCATGTAACTAACTTTCTAAAATATTTTCTCTCTAAAATCTCTCCAGAAAAACATCAAATTCTTCTTCTAAATCTTTAGGTAAATCTTTCTTTTCTTAAATATTTTGTTTGAAAATGATTTGTTCTTGTTAGTTTTCCAAAACCTTATGTTTTTAACTTTGTTTTCTCATGCAAATCATCCAATTAAGGGAGAAAGCATTCATTGGAGGTAAGGTTCATTTTTCTCCTCTAATGAAAGGTTCTTTACTGAAATTCCAAAGTTGTTAACTCTTTACAATTGTTTTCTAATGTGTTTTGAATAATTAATTGAGGAAAATTGGTTTAATTGTGCTTGGATTGATAAAATTGACATATTTAGAATTGGATCTATTTTGCTTGGTTTATGATAAGATTATATCATGATTTTGATGTCTAATTGTGTAACACCCCCTACCCGGGTTGGCAGGAAACCGGTTCGGGAGCGTTACGAATGAACAATACAAGCAAGAACAAGGCAAGGATGGGTTAACTCATCCATATTAGATGAGTTACTTAACTAGCAGGTAACCAAACATACATTATTTAACATGTAAGCAATCTTAATTGCATACATTATAGATTACCAAAAATTTCAATTAACATTATCATACAATCATCATCATTCGAAACCTAAATAAGCAAACATGCTTCATTTCATTCTTTTCTCTTTAGCTTGATACATGTGACATTACATACTTAACTTATTAAACATGATCAAAAGTACATCCCTTGATTCCAAGCGGCCATATGCCACCCTTACCTTTTGACATTTACCAATCAATCTTATAAAAGCGCTTATGACATGATATGTTCACACAAGACAATCTCATCTCAAGATATTCGAATGATACCCTATATATATTTATCCATATGCACAGCTAAATACATTTCCATTACATAGAATTTTAATTCATTACTTAATTTACATTAATCACCAAGCTCATAACATGATAGGCTCATTTAAGACATATATACATATACAAGTTCAAGTGTTCAAAATGCATGCACTAGACATTATATACAACTAAGTGCCACCAACTAGGGGAGTACAAAACAAGTATGTCCATACTTCAGCTATGCTTGTGTCTTGCTTCGAGCTCAAGAAATCAGGCTTCAGGATCAAGCAATGATCAAATCCTTTAACCTGTGGTTGGGAAGAATGAAAATAAGAGTGATAAGTACAAGATTGTACTTAGTGAGGTAGCAACTAGTTCTAACCATTTTATTAACATGTATCAATTAACTAAGTTGCTTAGTCCAAGTTGGAAGCAATTCACTTCAAGCTTTGCTCAATCTTTATTTCAATCCAATTAGCATACTCAAGCAATATACACATTTCCATTCAAGTCAAGTACATACTAGTTCAAGTTTACATGTTTGTCTTTTCAAGAATACATATCAAGTAATCCAAGTAGCAAATTATTCAATACAAGGTTCAAGCATAAGGAATTATCATTTCAAGAGTTCCATGCCAAGAATCAAGCATTAAATGTCAAGAAATTCGAGTAATTAAAGCTTACATATCAAGTAATTCAAGTATCAAGTAGTTCAAGAATCAAGTAATCTCAAGTATCATGTAATTCAAGTATCAAGTAGTTCATATATCAAGAAACTCAAGTACCATGTAATTCAAGTATCAAGTAGTTCAAGTATCAAGACACTCAAGTATCATGTAAGCTTTACTCTTTAATTATTTCTCATTTGCTTTCCTTAGTTTAAGCCTTGGGTATTTAGTTGTCCAGGTAATCGAGTCTCCAACCAATTATCGCCACAAGATGTGCCGTAGCACTGGTCAACCCTCCTACTGTCGCCAAAGACCACACATACGTACCCTCCGCCTGTCGCCAATTAGGGGCCTTAGCCCTGGATCGTAGTCCACCCTTGCACAATGAGCTCTAGACTCTAAGGCATGCCCTTCTACCTATGACCACTAACAACCAAGGCTTTGTTCAATTATGAATCACTTATTCAAGTATTACATGTTTATGTCAAGCAATAGCTTATTCAAGGATCAATTCAAGTGATACATTGCAAGATCATGTTCATATACACAGCCCTTAGGCCAATTGAGCCTTAGCTCTACACTTTGCAATTTAATCTAGTCATTCAAGCAAGCAATTGACATATGCCATCTCTTAGGCATCAAACAAGATCTTTAATTCATGACTTATATCATGTTAACAAGTAATTAGATCATAAAAGTACATTTAGGCACTCATTCGAAATGATCACAATCAAGGCATCAAGGTTCAAACATTTGTTTTCACTTTTCTTCCTAGATAATTTAACAACATACATGTTACTATTAGATCCCAAGTTTTAGCTTAAACCATTCTTCCACATTTTCATCACAATTAAGCTTAAATCAAGTATATTAACATGGCATGAAATAACAAGAAATAAACATGCATCTTTGGTTAGGACCTAAGTTCCAACCCTATATTAAACTACACTCACAATACTCCAAGCTTAGCTAATCTTGGATCCAAATTCCTTTGTGTTTGCCACTAGCTTGGCCACTCCTTTCTTCTTCCACAAGGTTTAATCCTTGCTCTATAAATTCATACAAGTGAACACATGTTTGACAAGGTACATTCATTTCTTCAAAATAGGGCAACAATACTCATAATTCATTCATTTCAAAACATCAAGGTTGTTGCTACTGCCTGGCAGCTTGTGCACTGCTTACTAAAATATGCATAACTTTCGTTTCGTACGTCAAAATTTCAATTGGTTTACACTGTTGAAAAGCTAACTTAATTTTATTTCTAACCATATAGTCCTTGCATTTTAATTCTTTTCCAATTAATACAGTTTTTTGTTTAAAGACAAGGTAATTTACAACACTGGACAGCTTGCACTGTCCTTAGTGTTTCATTTCTACAATTCATTATACAATCCGGAATTCAGTTCCGTTTTCTCCTAATGAATTTATACATATTAAGTCACTATCCATAAAATTTACAGCCTTAAATTTGCTTTGTACAATTGATAGTGATTTTTCAAAGTTACTGCCCAGAACAGAGTATTCTGGGCAGATTACTCTAAGTTAAGTTTTAGCCTCATATTCATTCAAGCAAAGATTCTAGCACTATAATTCAACTTATATACTTATTTCTACAAGCTTAGATCAGTCCAATTCACCTAGCAACGCGATCAAAATAGGGCATTTTATATAATCAAGCAAGTTTACACATTTTCAACTAGCAATGTGATCGAACAATTTCCTTCCATGTTACATTTGAATCATACCAATTAATTACATAAATTTCCAGCAATTTCCAGCATGTACAATCAAGTTTCCAGCAACCATACACATCTTAAATTACTCTTTTATTCTCACATGAGCATAGCAATTGACATGTTCATCATTCAAAACAACCAAGAAAATTTCCAGCAACTTCCTAACAATTTCTAGCAACCCTATATATTTCTTTCTTATCAAATTGATCACAACATTCAAAATTTCAAAGAATCTTAGAACTATCATCACAATAACATACATATCTTCTATCCTAATCAAACTAGGCAGCAACAACATCAAAATTTAATATTTAAACATGAAATTCAAATGAAAAGTCAAGTATTATACCTTCCTATCAAGCTAATTTGATCAACAAACAACTCTCTCTCAGTAATCTCTCTCAAGAATCGGCTAGGAAGGTTGAAGGATGAAGAAGATGATTCAATTTTGATTTTCTCTTTCTTTTCTTCACAATAGCTGGCCAACAAGGAAGAAAATGGTATCTCCATGTATAATAACCTTGCCACATGTATTCCACTACCTCTAAATGGTCTAATTACACATGCAAGTTTGTTGTTTATTCTTGTTTCAATTTGGTCATCTTAATTTGATTCTCTAACTTGTTGGCTATAACATTTTAATCCTTTAATTATGTTAGCTAATGTTCTTTCTCAATTAATTTCCAATTATTTCGATTTAATTAGCTCATGACTCAATTAGTCAATAACTTAAATAGTGGTAACTTTCTTAGGCCCGATTTAGGGTATTACAATTCTCCCCCCTTGAAATAAATTTGCCCTCGAATTTACCTGAGTTGAACAAGTGAGGATATTGATCTCTCATCGTAGCCTCAGGTTCCCAAGTTGCCTCTTCCATTTTATGATTCCTCCATAATACTTTCACCAAGGCAACATTCTTGTTTAGGAGTCTTCTGACTTCTTTGTCAAGTATTCGTATTGGCTCTTCTTCATATGATAGGTCAGGATTCAACTCTACTTCTTCAGGCTCAAGGACATGGGATGGGTCAGATCGATATTTTCTAAGCATGGAGACATGGAAGACATTGTGGATCTTATCAAATTCACTAGGGAGTGCCAATCGATAAGCCACTATACTGATCCTTTCAACGATTTTGAATGGTCCAATGAATCGGGGACTGGGTTTCCCTTTTCTTCCAAATCGAAAGGCTTTCTTCCAAGGGGACACTTTCAGGAAGACCTTGTCTCCAACATTGTATTGGATATCTCTCATTTTCAAGTCTGCACAGGCTTTCTGTCTATCAAAGGCTTGCTTCAATAGATCATGTATGATCTTCACTTGTTCTTCAGTTTCTCTGAGTAATTGAGGTCCCAAAACATTGTTTTCTCCCAATTAAGACCAACATAAGGGAGTTCGACATTTCCTTCTATATAGAGCTTCGAAGGGAGCCATCTGGATAGATTTCTGGTAGCTATTGTTGTAAGCAAACTCTACTAGGGGTAGAGATTTCTCCCAATTCTTTCTGAAGTCTATGACACAAGCACAAAGCATGTCTTCAAGTACTTGGATGATTCTTTCAGATTTCCATCTGATTGAGGATGAAAGGTTGTACTAAGGTGCACTTTAGTTCCAAGGGCTTTTTGCAATGATTTCTAGAATCAGGAAGCAAACATAGGGTCTCGATCGGAGATTATAGCTGTAGGTACACCGTGTAATCGAATCACTTCACAGGTGTATAGATCAGCTAAGGTTTCCAAGCTCATGTTCATTCGAACAGGGATGAAATGAGTAGACTTTGTGAATCTATCAACAATTACCCATATATCATCATTCTTTCTTGGAGTGGAAGGAAGACCAGTAACGAAGTCCATTGTAATTTGATCCTATTTCCACTGAGGAAATTTGATTAGTTGGAGCAGTCCAGTGGGGACTTGATGCTTGGCTTTGACCCTCTGACAAGTTAAGCACTTTGAAACAAAATATGTGATAGCCGATTTCATGTCTGGCCACCAGTATAGTGGCTTTAGGTCCTTGTACATATTAACTGATCCAGAGTGAATCGAGAAAGAGCTTTGGTGAGCTTCTTCTAACATCTCGTGTCTTAGTTCTTCGTTGTTAGGAACACATACTATATCTTTGAAATAGAGGACTCCATTCGACTTGAGGGAGAAGTCAGAATTAGACTCAGAATCTAGCTTGGACATGATCTTCTGAAGATCTGGATCAATTTGTTGGAGTTCTTTGATTCTCGAGATTAGACTAGATTGAACTTGAAGTTCAGACAGGAATTTCCATCCTTTGGATAAACAGAAATGAGCATTGATAGATAAGGAAGCTACAAACGAATGGAAAAGATCATTAAGGGAGATTTTTGAATTGTTACTTGTAAGTCAAGAAAAGTCTAATTCGAATGGTTACTTGCAAGTCAAGAAAGAAACATTTCGAATAAATTAT